>CM051260.1:25319071-25616571 GCA_027921565.1 Artemia sinica
GTTGGAAATTAATTAAAATGTTTCTCTATACAGCTCAAATATTAATTCCCATATGTTACCACACATTTGTTGGGGGGTGCAGCAAGGTAGTCATCATACAAAACAAAATACAAAAACAAGCCCCGCCAGTAAATTTCCCTTTTGGGTAACAATACTGCTAGGAAACTTAGTTTTCATCAATTTTCAAATTGTAATATTTTTTTTTTTCTATTCAATATGATTCAACAAGATGAATGCAATCTCTTTACATATACAATCCTACAAAACTATTGCAGAGCTTGTGATTGCTTTCAGTTATGTAAAAGATCAAGTCTGTTTCATCCTAACTCCTTACTCTTTACTGTGAAGTTTTGGCTTTTGTTCATTTTTTAAAGAAACTTTGATATGACAAAGAATTTTTAAACACTAAAACCTTTCGTGTAATGACAGGTTTGTAAAGGGGGCTGTCCCCCTTATCTGCAAGGTAACTTCAATCGTTAAGAGTTTTAAACGTGCGCCTTTAACTTTTAGTTAAAATCTTTCTATTGTTAATTACATTTCTGAGATTTGTAAAGATTATGAATGCAATATTTTGGTACACAGAAAAAGGATCACATCTCATGATCTCTGTTGGATTTTGATGTTGATTCAATATTCATCATGATATGATGGTGATTAAGTAGAATTTAATGTATATGAGGGATTTGCACCCTCCTCAACACTTGCTCGTTAAATTGTGGTCCCAATTTTTCTATTTGACTAAATGCCTAATTTGATCAAATTCCTTGGGAAGAAGGTAGTGAAAAAAAAGGCTTGGAGTGAATGGTTGGCATCAATCCTTTGCCTCTTAATGAAAAGCACTAAAACTTCCAATTTTTTCAGCTGATGAGCACTTCCAAAGTTTCTACAACTCTCCTACCATGCCGAAAAAGATTATCCTATTACTCCTCTACTTTTTATATTGCGTTTCATAAATTCTTATTGAAAACCACCACAATTTCATCCTTCCAACACCAAATTTAAAGAGGGTAATTGAATGGTAATAAAGGTTTATTCTGGTAGCGCAAAAATTGAACACGTGAGTAGGGAAGAGAACAACACACCCTATAGAAATAAAAATACGTAGAACATTAGGTTTTACAAATACTTGCAAAACACTCTTATACCTCTTTCCCTATACTAGCATATCAAGTTAGAAAAAAATGTTACGGAACTTAGAAGAAAAAATATACTTTGTCTTAGTATTAATTATTCAGTATGGCATGAAAAAAAATATAGAACAGTGCAATTCATCTTTCTTCTATTTAAAACACTTACCAGAAATTCTTATACACTCTTCGAAAATTTATATATACTGAGTTTTTAGAGTTGCTTCCAATTTTAGCTCTGTCCAAATAATGTGAAAATGCGGTACGCAAGATTCTCAGTTGAAAGTATCCCAACTAGAGTTAGCTTTGGAAACATATGGTCAATATACGTATTCAGCAAAAAACATGCTTTACTGAATGATGATGAATTAAAAGAATGGTTCCTCCCACGGGCACAAGTTCTTTCCCATTGTGGCATTCTTGAAATCTTTGCCCTCCCATGAAGAATGTTTTTAGTGTCCCTGATGTGCAATCTGGTTATTTCCTCAAGTGAGACCTAGCAATTATGTTTATCCCTCTTTCCATACTGAGGATCAGGATAAAACTAAAATGTCAAAGTTGGCTGTGAGTTTTGCTTAGTTTATTAGGCTTTTAGGTTAAACTTTACAGGGCATGAGGAGGTGGATGGTTCAACTGATTAAAGGCAATCTTACATCAACTACACGTTTTAAAAATTTTGAAGATTCGACAAATTTCCTTGTTCATGTTTATCAGCAATTATCACCCATGGTTCTTGGTATTAGTTTGAAAGATTGGATTCGAGGGTAAATATGTTGAGAATTGTATTTTTTAAAAATAGATAGCAGCTTCAAAATTTTCTAGATAAGGAAATCCCAAAACCATATGTATTACGAAACAAATCGCATATAAAAGTTTTATGCAATAGATATTTATTGACAAATTTTGGGGTAGCACTTTTCTAACATGTAAATTAAACTTTTTCAACTCATATCACCCAAAATTTTATACTCTCTTTTTACTCACAGGACAATTAGCTTCCTGTTTTATGTTGTGAAATTCTACCTTTGATTCGATTACTATATAACATACTAATTTAAATGTTACCTTAATCAAATTCCAATATGATATGTCTAAAATTTGATCT
The DNA here is from genome assembly GCA_027921565.1 of Artemia sinica. Classification (NCBI taxonomy): domain Eukaryota; kingdom Metazoa; phylum Arthropoda; class Branchiopoda; order Anostraca; family Artemiidae; genus Artemia; species Artemia sinica. The sequence goes on from CM051260.1 coordinate 25,321,304, forward strand.
AGCAACACATCCCAGCAATATGGATTAATAAGAACATTTTCGTTGGAAGTACAATTTTTTCTGCGAAAAATACATAAATCTTAGTAATGTCAAAAATTTGATGGCCCAAAAACATCAATTTCAACAAAAAAAATGACTGGTTAATTCCAGCAAAAACTTAGTTGGAATAAAATTGATTTGTAGAGTGTACTACCACTACATACTGTTTTGCTTACTCCTACTGCGACTAATTAGGCTATTACGGTATTATTGGTGGCATAAAGTTTTAAACGGTGAAAGTTTCAGGGAATATTGAGAAAAAGGATTGAACTAAATCAAACCACTATTTGTCACATGCAAGCTGTTCAAAGGAGCCTGTCGTAATATCACCAAGACCAATGTTGTGTATTTTAATTGAAATTTTATGGAATTGTTTGAGGGGAGGTTGACTTACTCAGAGCATATGTACTGCGGGAACTGCTTCTTCTGCTGATACCACTAGTGCTGTAGTATCCGCAGTTCCTATTTTATACTATACACGAATACCAGCTCTTCTTACTACTACTGTCACGTCTCCTGATCTTGTACATACCTCCTTTGTATACCTCTCCCCCATTCAGGAGCCCTGTATATGTGTGAAAGATGATCCCTAAAATGTATATGCCAACAATATTCCCTTTTAATAGTTATATTAATGGTTAGAAAAAGTGTCTGAACTCCAGCATAAAGCATTGTTTAAAAAACCTACAAAGAGGTACGCGATACTATCCTAATGATAGTATATTAATCCAGCTGACAGTAAAAATGCTTTATATGACGTAAAAATTGATCAAGCTGACTTCATTGACAAAAATCAGTTATCTATACAAAATGAAGTGAATTGCTTGCAAGAATGGTTCTCGAATGTCCATGCTTCTTTTGGAACTACATCACATTTCTGCAGAATGCTTCAAAGAAGAATTTTTCTAGCTTTCTAGAAAGAAGAATCTTGTTGTTATCGAGGCTCTGCCTCCCACAAATGCATCACCCTGTCCTGCTGTAGATTTCCGTACCCCGTATATTTAGTGGTACTAGGCTATTTTGTTCACCCACTTTTTATACTCAAGGTGAGGAAGATCCCCCGGAAAATCAAGGAAATACCCCCCCCTCCCCCTCCCGCTGCTGGTGGTTTCCAATTACTTTCACTTATAAAAAAAGGACTAGAATCTCAATTTCCTGATCAAGTGAGCATCTCCAAAGTTTCTACAACCATAGGTGGGTGGGTATTATTAAGGGTAAGTCCCCTTCCTATAATTAAGAATTTTGCTCATTTGTGGTTTGATATTACTCTTACTTTCATAATAACTGTAACGGAGGTATCCCCAGAATCAGAGAGATTAAATATCAGTTTCCCATTTTTGATGTGAGTTTTTGTTTGGAGGGGGGGAGGTAACACCCATCCCCCCCCCAAAAAATAATATCTAAACAAAAGTTCTGCAATCAGCACAAGGATATACATTAATATCTAACCCTCCCCTTGTCTCATTCTTAGACTAATTATGTATTTATCTGAAGGCTCATGAGAGTTGGGATCTTTTGGCATCATAAAAACTCATTTTGGAGGCATGTCCCTCCATCCCCAACTAGCCAAATATTTATAAGGTCCAATTTCCAACACAAATTTCCACTGTCTTAGGTAAATTATCTGTTTGTTTTACATTCCACACTCTATTTTAAGGTCAATACAATATCTCTCCCCCCTATTTCCGATAAATAAAAGGATTTATTTGAAGCTAGATTAATACACTTTCAGCTTTGTTTTGCTACGCCCTATGCAAAATCGAAAGAATTTGCAAGTTTCCGGGCTATTCTACGTAATATTATTTGTTTGTCTTTTAATTCTGCAAAAAGAATGTTTTTTGTTTTAATTTTTCCCCTCTCTGTTCATTTTTCTATGTTTGTTGAAAGGCTATCATTCATGAGAATTAAAAGGAGAGAAATCTGCCAAAAAATGGTAATACGAATTATTGTGTTCCAACCCCCTGTGCTCCTTTCAGTTTGATTCTAGAAAGTTTCACTAGACAATCCATGCCAAAATGTTCCTCTCAACCTACTTTTGAGCAACCTTTGACCAGTCATACAGTATTTTCTTTTTTCCAACTCCCCGTAAAATAAGTAGTATGTATGTAGTTATGTATTTAGGTTTTCAGATGTTGATGAGTAGTATGAGTTTGTATGTTCCTTTATTCATAAGTCAAACATCCACAACTGCTCAATATTTTCCCATTTTTCATTGTCATTTTCAATGTCTTGATATTTTTTGGCCCTGGTTCATTTCTGAACGTCATTAACACCTATTCACTGCTTTCTCAGATAGCAAAGTGTCTAAAGTCTAAACACTATTTAGTCTATCCCTATTTTTCCTATTTCCCTTTATTATCATTTCGATAGTGTGGGTTTTCATTAAAAATGGCTATCACAAGTAGATATGGTTCAACTCACGCTTTAATGGGTCACAGGCCTAAAGTTTTTTGCAGATTTTCATCAGTTCGACATTAGACTTTAGTAGGTTTATTTGGTTTTTTCCTTCTACATTGCATTACTTCAATGTTTCATACTCCTTTTCCATTTCCATGAGAACAGTTGGCCTAACACTTCAACTTCTTCTATTCATCTCAATTTGAATTTAACACGTTCTTCTTCTTCAATATAGCTTCAGATGAATCCATTTAACCTTTTTTTCGTATTGTCTGAATTATGTCATGGGTGTCCCTGGGAAATCAGTATACGAGATTAGACTGATTATTACTTCAATTAATCGCTTTATACATCATTGATGAACCACCTATATTTAGGCACTTAAAAAGACAGCTTTGAACACGTTCAGCAGCATCATTGAAGAGTGTCCCTCCTTTGTGTTAGTTGATCAATATTAGGTGTTAGCTTTGAGGCGCTTGATATAACAGATAAAGTTAGCCATTCTTTTTATGGTTGGAGTTGCCACAGGGCAACCCAAAAAGAACATGGTGATGGTCTTCATCATGTTTTGACATAGGCGGCAAAGATGGCCATTTCATTCTGTTGGAATGGTTGTAGGTTTGATAGTTTGGCCTGTTAAGGCCAGTAGCATTTGATCGTATTACTGTGTACATCTTTGAGTCTTTCCGTATTAATGTAGACAGGTTTGGTGGACATTGGGTGCTAGATAATTTTTAGGCGCCAATGTTTACATCTCTTTACTGGGATAGTCTTCAGAAATTATTTCTAGCTGAAGGGCAGGATTAGCTTATTTCATCTCCTTGTGTTCCCTTTTCTAAACCCATGTGACTTGGGATGTCTGGAATTTTGTGATATAATACCTTGTTTAAAGTAGTTGGTTTCAGTAGTAAACAAGAGTGTAAAGGTCTCATTGTCCTAGGTAGTCGATGTTCTGGTGATATTGAGGCAAGGGCTGATTTGAGTCTGAATAAATTTATAAGAGGGTTGTTTCTTGGGGGGTTTTGGCATCTTTATAATGGTTTCCAATGCAATGTTGATGGCAGCTATTTCAGCTGTCATGATACTCACTCATTTTGGAGCCTTCAGCAGCTGCTATTCCTAAAGATGGGAAGTGGACTCCACAAGCATGTCCTGAATCTTTTTTGAGCCATCCACAAATTGGTGAGGTGGTGGATATATCTTCTGAGAACTCCATTCTGAATATGATTTACATTAGGCAAGGGAAAGGTCCTGTTTTAATAGCTGGCGCAAAACAAAAGGTTCACTTCTGGGTAGTGTTAGCCCGGAAGTATCTGGGGTAAATTTGAAATAAAGAGGATGAGTATGGGGTAGGTCATTTCGTGGTTCAAATCCGTGGCAAGGCCCCTAAAAGTCCAGGGTTTCTTAGCCGTCCATGTAATCTATGGGAACTGTTACCTCAATTTTTTGTAAAGTAGCGGCAAGTAGGATGCTCTACGCATGTCAATGAGGTGATACCACTTTCAACTGAGGATGGAATTGGTTTTGGTGTGATTTCCTGAGGCCACGTATAGGCAGGGATCATAGTATTCTGACAGTCTTCCAGATGCATAGTAGTGTATTTTGAGCATGAGCCTATACATTAGTCCATAATCAACTGAGTCTAATATAGTGTTCTTATAGAAATTTATTAGAGTTTTTTCATGCAACCCCTGGCGTGTTGATTAAGCCTTTGTAAGATACGCATTTTCTGAGGCATTTATTCTCACATTTCAATGTGGAGCCTGAAGGTTAGCTTTTGGTCCTAGAGTGAGGCCAAGATATTTGATGTGTTTTGTGCTCCTTGGATGACAACACCATTTAGGGTTAGTAGGGCAGAATTTGGGATTTCTGCTTGTTATGAATACTGTACTATACTGATTTTTGATGGGGGGGGTGGTGGTAGCCGGCATGAATTTGTTGGAGAAACATTCAGAGGCATAAATCAACTTTTGTAACTTGGATTGGTCTAGTTCAAATCATTTGAGGTTAGACATAGAACTATATCATCTGCCAACTGAATATTTGGTTTGGAGTAGTTTGATATCCATAATATAGTGAAAACAGGATACCAGCTTAGGACCACCTTGGGGAAGGCCTTTGGGACAGACTTTTTAGAAGTGAGTAGGAATAACAATATTGCTTTGTTTTCTATGATTGTTTGCCCGTGATTCTATTCTTTTATTTTGGTTATTTGTCACTCACGTTTTTTTTTTCTTAATATGGAGCCAACAACTTACCAAAACCGCATGTGCTGAATTTCTCATTAAGAAGTTAATTTCCAATTTTTCTTATTTTAAAGATATTAAATGTGTTTGTTTAATTTCGCTGAACTGTTTGAAACACTTTCATTACATTGTCCCGTATTTAATGTTTCGATTCTTATCCTTCTCATAATACTTCTTTGGTGGCTTTTTGGCTGTGATTGTTTGCCATGATTCTATTCTTTTATCGGATCTTTGGTCTTTGTGGCTTGCATTTACAATTCACATCTCATTTGCCATTTCACTTGTGCTATATAAGAATTGTCTCCAAGTTCCCATTGATCTTGATCCGATGTTGCTGATCTCTCCTCACAAATTCGAGGTAACCAAAATGATGCATTTCCCTTTGGTAACCATATCCTCATTAACGGTACGGAAATGTTACCACAATGATGGTAACCTTTATGATGAATCGTTACTTAAAAATTAAATACGTACGGCTTGAACCCCGCGTATACTGAATCAAATGGAGATTAGTAGTGTCATCAAATAGAGAAAATAGTCGGGGCACAAGGCCGGTTTCCATGGTGGTTGGGGGGTTTCCACTTTTCACTGGTTATCGTATTCTTTGATCTACTTCTTGCTCAATAGGGCGACAAAACGAGAAAGACGCCTGGGGGACGGGCCAAGGCATAGATAACAGAGATCATTTGCGGCTAGCTGTTTCTATCTTTTGCACTTTTAATAGTATGATTTGAATTTTTATTTTGGGCTTAATATTTTTCTATCATCATTTCATAAAAGTTGTGCAAAAAAAGAGTGCAAAGGGCAAATAATGGGCAAAATGAGTGCAAATCCTGTCCGTGGTGTGAAAGAGGCGCAATGAAAAAAAAAGAGAGTGCATTTCACACGAAGAAGTGTGCAAAGTTGGCAACCCTGCGTTGTCACATTGCCCGAACTTACAGTTTTTTGTTACCACAAACTTGGGTAATATTTATCAAAATAAAGAATGATGGCCCCCCGTGCCCTGCCAAAACTGGGTGTTATCCGGTCAAGATGTCCTGGGTGGTTGTCCTCAAAAATGGAAATGGAAGGAGGTTATTTGAAAGCACTTTCAATCGTAATGGATAAGAGTAAAGAGTGAAGCTCCAGAATAGAGGGGGGACAAAGGATGTTTGCTTGCATAGCTGTTAATGCTCACAGACGGCTTAGGTACTGCAGCGACTTGTCCTTAGTATCAGAATTAGCTGCTTCAAACAAGAAAGATAATTATCATTATCTTATGTTTGTTTTTCCTGTTCTTCGCCTTTGGACACATATAATAGGCAGTGAAATGCTGGTCTGCATAAGCAACAGGGTTGAACGTGGGCACAATCTGTTTGTTTTATTTTTCTTTCCTGATTTATTTTATTATTAATTATATTATATTATTTTTAGATATCTGAATTCTTATTTATAAGTTTTAAATTAGTTGTAATTAGTGTATTGACTGTTATTTCTCAAGATTCCCCTCAAAACTCCATTGAAATCAGAGGCATACGCTATAGCGCTGCCTATACGAAAGAGTGCACGGCTCCAATGTTTTATTATTTTTTTCTCCAGGAGGCCTTTCATATGGGAAGGGGTCGTCAACATAAACTTTGGAGGCGGGCTCATTTGATTGGAAATCCTTGTTTGTATTGTCCTTTTTATGAAGTCAAAAGTGATGGGAGGAGGGCCACTGACCACTAGCCACCCCACACATCATTTTTCCCCAGATGTCAATCCGATAAAAAATTTTGAAATTGCCATTTTGTTAATAAAGTTCAAGAAATATAACAATAAAATTTCCGGTGTCCACACAACCACCAAGGGCACGGGGTAGGGGTTGTAAGTTATGCCCGGGGATTGGATTTTTTTTTTTAAATTTACTTGGGGGGTTCTTATGGAAGGAAGTTCATATAAAACTTCAGAGTAGGGCTTCATTTTTGATTTTGACATTGAAAAGTTATTAGTTCCCCGTTTTTTAGAGTCAAAAGACATCAGAGGAACCCCCCCCCCCCCCCTCTTCACAACCCTTTCCCCCTCAAATTCATTCAATAAGAAACTTTGAGATAGTACATCTTTTATGACAGTTCAAAAGATGAATTCAACGAAACACCTATGGGGGGGTTCCCCCCCCAAAACAACTCGCCAGGGACCAGTGGGACAGGCGTATATAAGTTATTCCCTGGGGAAGTATATATGGTCGCATGGAACAAAGTATGCTTCGTATGACTTCAGAACAGAGCTCATTTGAATTCGAAATTGAAAGTTCCTAGCTCACTTTTTTTAAGGAGTCAAAAAGAGATCGGGAGGGCAACTAGCAACCACTCCCACCCCCAAACTCCATCCGATACACTTCTTAACTAATCATATACAAATATTTTCTTTTCCTGTAAACGCAAGGACTATTGTGGGGGAATTTGAACTAAATGAAGTTACAGTATGTGCATGCCAGATTGCAGATTGTCTAAAGGTTGTATCTCAAGAATGGATATGGGTATTAAGTTGGAACTTTCACAAAAGGCTTAAAGGCAAAAGAGGAACTGATAAAGTGATAATAAGTGCCTTGCCACTACTAATTACTATCACCAATCCCACTGTTACTATATACTACTACTAATGCCTGCAACGGAAACTGTTTCCTACTGATACTTTAATTGCAATCATGGGCAGCGCGCTAGTGCTTGACTAAGGGAAATAACAATTGTGGAACAATGTGTTTGTTTTTTGTTCTTGTCTTCGACAGGCTCGTCCGTATTGAAGGAGTTGTCAAAGAAACTTCAAAAGGTTCATTCAATTGGTAAGGGGGTAGCTAGTGCCCTTTTTAATAGTTCATAGTGATTGGAGGGCAAATAGCCCCCCCCACCCACCCCACGCCCATCATTCCTCCTACACAACATCCCATCAAAATTTTTGAGATGGCTATTTGTTCCAGCGATGTTGATTTCCTTATAGAAAAATATCTTTTTTTAGGAGCGGCACTCCCCCACAACCCTCGTGGCAAGGGTTTTTTAAGTTACCCTGGGGGCAGTTTAAGGTTTTTATAGAAGGTGTTGTCAGTAGGGAAAGAACTTCAAAACAGGCTCCTTCGATAGGAAATTCGAATGGATTGGTACCCTTTTTTAATAGATCGAAAGTGATTGGAGGGCAAAATAGCCCCTCCAACGACCCATCATTCCCCCAAACCACATCCAATCAAAATTTTGGGATAGTCATTTTTATTTTAGACGTAGACTGATTTCGCAGATGGAAAATTATGTTTTTTGAGGAGGGCAATCCCCTACAAGCCCCCAGGGAAAGGGTTTTTAAGTTGTTGACCTCGCGGGCATATAAAGTTTTATAGAAGGTGTTTGTCGTTAGAAACTTCTAAAATGGCTCGTTTGATTGAAATTCGAGTGGATAATGTCATTTGGAAGAGTCGTAAAGTGTTTAGAGGTCAACTAGCCCCCCCGCCCCATTAATTCCCCAAAACACATCCAATCTAACTTTTGAGATATCTATTTTGTTCAGCGTCGTTGATATCCAGATAGAAAATATGTTTTTTGGAAAGGAGGAATACTCCCCCTACACAAACTCGGGCAAGGGTTTTAAGTTATTCCCTGAGGGCAATATAAGAACGAGGTTCGGAACACTGTATTTTTTCCTTTTGAGAAGGGCGGTACTTCATATGGAAGGGGTCGTCGTAGAAACTTCAAAAGGTCTCATTATGATTGGAAATTGAGAGTTCTAGTGCTATTTTAATAGTCAAAAGTGATTGCAGGACAAATCCCCCCTACCCCCCCCCCCCTCCACGCCCATCATTCCCCCTCCTCCCAAACACATCCAAGCAATACCTTCAGATAGCCATATTGATCAGTGTAGTTAAAAAAAGATTTCCTGATAGAAAATATGATTTTTGAGGAGGACCTTTCCCACTACCCGCAGGGCAAGGGATTTTATTTATGCCTTTGGGCATATTAGGTTTTTATAGAGGGCGTTGTTGTAGAATACTTCAAAAAGGCTCATGCGATTGGAAATTAAAAGGCTAGTGCCCTTTTTTAATAGTCAAAAGTGATTGGAGGGCAACTAGCCCCCCCCCCCCCCCCCCCGCCCATCATTCCCAAAACACATCCAAATCAAAATTTTAAGATAGCCATTTTGTTCTGCGTAGTTGATTTCCAGATAGAAATCCAATCAAAATTTTTGATAGCCATTTTGTTCTGAGGAGGATTACTCCCCACAACCTTACAACCCAAAGGAAATAAGTTTTCCCCTGGAGGCTTATAAGGTATTTTATTGAAATCTTTGGTCGTAGAGAAACTTGAAAAAGTGGCTCTTCAATTTGAAATTCAAAGGATACTACCCTTTTTAATAGTCGAAAGCGATTGGAAGGCAACTAACCCCCCTCTCACGCACACCTTTCCCTTATAAATTCAATAAAAATTTTGAGATTGGCATTTGTGCAGCGTCGTAGTTTATTTCCAGATATAAAATATGTTTTTGAGGAGGACAATCCCCCACAACCCTCAGGGCAAAGATTATAAGTAATGCCCTGCAGGCAATAAGGTTTTTCTTAAAATCTTTGTCGTAGAATCTTGAAAAAGGGCTCATTCGATTTGAAATTCAAAGGATAGTAACCCTTTTTAATAGTCCGAAAGTGCTTAAGGGGAACTAACCCCCCTCTCATGCCCACCTTTTCCCCAACACAACCGGTCCAAATTCTTAGATAGCCGTTTTACTCAACATAGTTAAAAGTTTTGGAATTAGGTCTTTAAGGATGACAACCCCTCCCCCCACAACCCCTCAGTGCAAGGGTTGTAAGTTTATACCCTGGGGCATATAAAGTTTTTATTTTTCCCTGAAAAGGACTATGTCAATATAAAACGAACAGAAATAATTAATTAAAAAAACTTTTTCCACAAAAACAGTTTTTCAAAGAATGTAAAGAACTCCATTAAACAAAAAATTGGCAAAAATAAATCAAATAATCTACTATGTGTGAAACTACCACAAATCACATCGATAAATAAATGAAACCCAAAACGAACAGAAATTACAATAATTAACCGAGTCAAAACTCAAAACGAGCAGAAATTAACATAAGTTGGGCGCAAACACCTATGCCTACCCAAGGCCAGAACAAAAGTTGCACTTTACTGAAAAAATACAAATGAATGTGCATTGTCAGTTTAATATACATAAACTGATATTTGGTTGATCAAAATGTTTATATTATTTGATTTATTAAAGGTATAAAAGTAAAAACATTTATACTTTTTCAGTAAAGTGCAAACCTCTTTACGTTGAAACGTTAAAACCATAAGACTACAGAAAAACAAAGGTTTGTAAGGGCAGAAAGAAAGGTTCTTCTAACAAATGGTTCTCTGCCTCTTTCCTTGTCTACAGGCCCCAGTTTTTTATTCGTAGAATTCTCTAATTCGTAAAGCTTTCAATGTTTGGACTTTGGGGAGGCAAGGGGCTCCAGTGATAAATTTTTTTTGAAATCGGCTAATATGCATTTACACATTGCGGGAAATCTGCGGAGATTTCGTCTCTTTTCATGCTCGATAAAACTCTAGCTATCCGCAGCGGATCAGGTCAAATAAGAACGGATTCTTGTCAAGGTTTTTAAATGAATAAAACTAACTATGGATCACCAAAAACTTGATGATCTTATAACATTGGTTCAAGTCTACCCCCAGCTTATATGGTACTGCTCACTCAGTGCTATAAGAAAACCCAGAAAAAATTGGTGTCATTTGGCTCTCTACTGCTCAACAGCGTTCAGAAGAGAGTCACCCTGATCATTTATTTGAAAACTTTTTGCCTTTTAAACATGGGTTCTCTAGGAACCGTCGTTCGAAAAGATACGGGACGGATTTTTTCTTTATGTGTAAATGAACCATAAATCAGCCTTGAAAAGGTCGGTTCTTTAATGAATATTTTCAAGTGTTGGTCCTTGGGGGAAGTGACTTCACAAGTATAGAAAAGATATTTGGTTGCTATTCCTGTTATTCCTAATAAGTTTTGAATTACAAGAAGGCGCAAACCTCAAAGTTGTCAACCTCGCAGTTGACAGTTCACATAGGCTATATCCTCTAACGTTTACAACTACATAACAAGAGCGTATTTGCTGACACGTTTCTTAGGCACTCTTTTACGAACTACTACTCTGACGTTGCACTTCACCTAAATGCTTTTCCTTCACATGTCAGGTCACACCAGGCTTTCTTACAATTTTCGTTCGTTTGTTATTTTTCAAAGCCGTATCCAGGATTTTTTCTCTCCGGAAAGGGGGAGGTTAGACAAAAACTTAAAAAACGCATGGAAGATTATGTTTATTACCATTTTTGTTACGTTTTTACACGTCAGACAAACATTTCGGGGGGGGGGAGGTTCATACCCCCTACCCCCCTGGGTATGGCCTCGTTTTTTTCGATGTCAATTTTTTAATTCTAGCCAGTAGTAACATGTATGGATAAATACGTCGAAACACGTGATCAAAGATAACAATAATACTGAAACAATAGCGGTAACCTGAAGAGTTTAGACACGGATAACAGAAATAAAAACAGAAGTAAGACTTAGGGTGTCGTCCATAAACATAGTTGTCAGCTTATCGACGATTTTTTTAGTATTCTTTTTACAGAAGCCGGTTGTTTAGCATGTTGAGTGTTCCTTTCAGTCACGACTAACTGGCAACTACGACGGGATAAACAACAAACAGGGGCACGGCAGTGCGGCAACAGGGGCATGGCATGACTTGAAATTTCACACAGAATACCAGTCTTGTGTACAAAAACCCGCCCCGACCATCACCACCTTCAACGACAAATATCGATGGCATTTAACCTGCTATGGCATGCAAGCTGGATATACGAAATGGGTCAGATGAAGTGGATTTATACAAGCAATTCACCATGGGTCATACAAAGACGCTTTGTTGATTGTTTTTTCTGCTTTTGATCGACTATAATGCCTCTTATCTTTCTTATGTATACACGACCTCACGTTCTATCGCCGATAAAGCATGCCAGCACAGAATTGTACAAGTTGTTACTTTCAACCAACCTTTGTACATGAAAGTGGTAAACATTATCAATGCTGATCCTGCTGATAGTCATCTCAAGGCAGCAGTTCCATGATCAGTTGGTGTTCATTGTCATATGAGCTTTTCTTGGGAGGATCGGGCACTTGATGACGGAAATAGGAATAAAAGAAGTGCTTGAGTACCTATGTGCCGGTAACACCATTGCAAATGCTTTGCAAAAGACTGCAAAAGCTTTGGCAATACGTATAGCTCTACTGATTGTTGGAAGTAATCCTCGAAGAGACGCAATCCAACCGCAGACGTAGTGTGTCGAATTCAACCGCGAATGATGGAGTTTCAAGGGACGCGCTGCAGAACAAGAGGATTGCAAAAATATGGCTTCAGTATTCATAAATTTTCGGATGTGCTTAAGAAGGCCATCAGGACAGAACGACCGTAAAACTAGGTGCAGTTATCTTCAAGCACATCTCTGAGAATACTCCCTAACTTTGCAGCTGCAGGCCACAACCTGTAAATGGAAGAGCTGAAAGAAAGTAACCTGAAACTGTATGAAGACGTCGCGGATTGGATGTTTGTCATTCGAAGAAGCGATAGATTTTTGGGCTGGGCTCTCTCCTGACTTAGTAATTAAGCAATAGCTGATGAGGTCACTGGAAACAAGCATGGGACTCACGAGAGGAAATGGAATGATTGAGACGCAAAGGTGGATCTCTACAATGTCAATACCAGTGTGAGCTGAAATCAATGAGCTTATACAGTCACTCAACGCATGAGTACATGTCATCTGACCAGCACATTTCAGCTAAACCATCTTGGATAGAAAGAGATAGAAAGGACGTTGAAAGGCTTTAGTAGTTTTATTGCGCACTGCACTTAATTGTGTGCAATATATCAAAATGGTATGACAGCATCACGAGATTTCAACACGGAAGCAGCAAAGGTGATTGGAAAATAAATTTTGAAGTCAATGGACGATGTCGATGCCGATCGCTACAGCTTCAAGCACAAAAGTAAAGTGATTACGATGGCCTATCCAGGCAACATTTCTGAAGCTGATGGTGAATGTAATACAAATTAAACGCAATTCTTCTGTTCCAACGTCTTGCATAAACAGTGGCAACTACAGCCGGGGGGATATGGAAGAAACTATCAGATTCAAACTCTCCACTATCCTACTGCACTTTTCAAATCGTCAAGCGTAACGTAGACAATCAGATAAGCGAGCTAGCGAACGATATTTTGAAATTAGTGAAAGCAGAACCTGTGAATGTCCTATCAAAGAGCTAGAAAAATGTGATCGATGGTGGTATGGACTGTTCCATCATATTCCATGGAAAACAGGAAACACTGTCGAACAGATTTTCAACAGTTACGTTTCCATCCATTAGTGACACAGAAGTATTTTAAAAGCTTCCGTAGTCTTTGATGGTTTACTAGACGACCGAAAGGTATCCCAGTATCGACCCGTCGATTTCACAGTGTATAAATATGAAGTTTGCAAAGGACGAAGGAGGACTTCTTGCGGAATCCCAACATAAGCAGAACATTATTCGAGCTTGTTTTAAACCTCTAGAAGAAGATATTTTGGTACAAGCAAAAGGTCTTGAGTTGAAAAATAAGCCGTCTTGAATCAAATGCTATTAAAGTCAGCATAATAAGGCTTTACTTGTGACTTGGAAAGAAGTTAGAAAATTGGAAAGGGGATTTTGGCATTGAAATAGGGATTTCTAGGGATTTTCCACCATCCTTTTTATGAATTTGAAAAAATCTGAAGTGGAAACACTGTCACTCATGTCAAGTAAACCCAAACCATATATAACCAAAATCCCACTTGATCCCCCTTCCCCAAAAAATGATGATGAAAATTGTTTTTTTGAAACAATAGCCGTTAACTTTTTTTTATCAGACTAGTATTTTTGAAAAGAACTAATATTTGTATTTTTGCGACGTTGTGACTTACCCTGTCGTGAGAGTTGAAATCTCTTAGAAGAATCTTTCACCGCTACTTAACAAAAAACGGATGATTCTGTTTAGTAGAAGATTAGTTGAAGTTGTGTTTTGTTGTAGGAGTTATAAGCTATTACATAAGATTAGCTGGCTATGGTGTTTGGATTGTTGAGTTTTTTTTTTTAATGTTGTTCAAAGAGCGTTGATTTTATCAATGGTTTCTCATTGATTATCCTAAAACTTTTAAATCCAAATAGCTGTGTAGATTTGGTACATTCATATTAGATCAATATGCCTAACCTATGGAGGCATGGGCGCAAGGGCAACAATATGGGGGACAGGGGTGGTGCTCGCCCCCCCCCCCTGGCTGAATGATGCTGCCGTAGTTTACATTTTTGTTCCGAAGTTTCTATTGCATAGAATTAAAAGTGCCAATTAGTCCAAGTTTGCCCCCCCTGGAATTCATCTTATGGGCACCCATGCAAGGGCGTCCATATGGAGGGGAAGAAGGGGCTCTATTCCCCCTGGCTGAACGATGGTTTCCTAATATTATTATTGTTTGGTTTTGAGATTTCTATTATACAGCACTGGAAGTGCCGATTAGACCAGATAAGGCTCCCCCTAAAAAAACATGTTTTTCTTCTCAATAGCCATAATTCTAAGCTTAAAATTAAACAAAAAATTAGTTTTTTAACTGAAAAATAAGGAGCAACATTAAACTCAAAACGAGCAGCAATTGCTTTGACTATGAAGGGGCTGCCCTCTATCCTCAATACCTTGCCCTTCGTGCTAAAGTTTTAAGCACTTTGATAAATATTCCTGTTTTCTAGTTAAAGGGCCCTTGTCATTGAAAGTCGTTCTAAAAAAATTGGGACAAAAAGTTAAACTTTAGCGTAGAGAGCAAGGTATTGAGAAGGAGATAGCCCCTCGTTTACAAAATAATTTCTCTTTATTTTTTAGTTTTAATGCTGCTTCTTACTTTCAGTTGGAAATCTTGTTGTTTTCTAGTTTAATTTTCTGATCGTTTTTCAAATAATGCCGGTAAATCTGGCTCTCCTTTCCATTCCCTCACGGGAAAATACTCCTTGGAAAGTTCGTCTGACTTAAATACACCCCCCGTAAAATTTCTCGCAGAAGATTCAGCCGGAAAAATTTTACTTAGCATACTTTCCTTTGAAAAAGAATTAGTACTAATTGTTTTTCCTATGACTCCAGGAATCCCCCTTCCGTAGAAACTATTTCCTGGAAGTCCAAACGCGCAGAAAATTTCCCTCAGATAATTCCCCCAGAACATATCCACATGAAAAAGTGAATAGGCAAAGACAAAGTAAGACAATTAAAAGAATTTCGTATAGGAATTCTGTCAGATTTCCCCTGGAAAGTTCACCCCCTGGAAGTTTCCATCCACACAAAAAATTATTCCCAGAAAAACCCATCCAAGAACAAAATTTCATTCCCCTAGAGAATTTCTGCATACTTCCCGATAACAAATACTATATGTGGTTCTAGGCGTGTACCCCCCTTCTCTCCCGGCAATTACCCCTCTCCCCCCCCCAGCTGAAAATATATCCCTGGAAAATGTCCCCTCCTGTGGAAATTTTTCTCGCGGAAAATACCCCCGTAGCAAATCTCCCCCTGGAGAAAACGCCCCCCCCCGGAAAATACCCCCCGTGGAAAATACGGCTTTCCAAATTTGAGAATTTGAATTTATTTTTTTTAATTCCCGTACGGAGGAATTTTGGTACTTGTTTGTAATGTCCCACTCACTCAAGTTTACGCTGTGTAAAACTCGATAAACAGGCCGAATGTTTTGTTAGTTTCTTCGTTACTTTAGAAATAAGTTTGGGCTACAGATTTGCACATTAGGGAGGGGGGGGGCTGTAAAGTATAGCGGGTCTGCATGAAAAATGTGATTGGCATAATTAATTTGCATATTAGATAGATAAATAGATAAGTTCTTTGAAGAAAAAAGTATTTTGAAGTCAAATATACGGCCATGAACAAAGTAAAATACAAGTAACATAAATGAAAGGCACAAATAACATAAATTTGATTAACGATCATCATAAAATACTTAAATAAAACACTACATTAACCTAATAATAGTACTTAATGCTTGGAAAAACGGTCATTGAAAAAAAAAACACTTAAATAAAACATAAACATTTACTTTTTTTAGTTAAAAAAATTTCAGATACCTCGGCGAGGTAACCTCTCTATTCTTCTGTAATTTTTTTAGTGGCCAGATACCTAGATAGAATTATTTTCTGATTTAAATTGTCCCAATACTTAACCCCCTTCCATTATATGGAAATATATAGCCAAATTATATATTTTCCATATATTCTGTCACTTGTCTTTGTCTTCTGTCGCGCTAAGCTGAAAAAAAAACTACCGAAGAAACGGTTTGTTCTTGAGTTTTACCCAGCGCAAACTTGAGTGAGTGGCCCATAATACACAAGTACCGAAACTCCTTTCCTCTACGGAAACTAGAAAGATAAAACTCAAATAAAATTCTCAAATTTAGAAAACCTTATTTTCCACAGGGGGTGGGGGGGTATTTTCAGGGAGGGGTATTTTCCACGGGGGGCATGTTCAGAGTGGGTATTTCACATGGGTGGGGGTATTTTAGGCAGGAGAATTTTCCTGGGGGGGGGGGAGTATTTTTTGGGAGGGGGAGGTTAATGCAGGTCACCACAATATTTATACAATGGTCAAATTTTTAACTTAACAATCTTTCCCCATGGGCTATGGGGGGTTAGGTTATCTTCAAATGTATAGCTTTTGGATCTTTTTAACAATGCTAAAAAAAAAATGGCTATGTCAAAATTTCGATTGAACGATTTCGGGGGAAAAAGACGTGGACAGGTGGGGTCCTCTGCCCTGCAATCATTATGATCATTTTAAAAATGGCACTAGAACCTTTTATTATTATTCAAATGAACCCTCTCCCTATGTTCTAGGACCATTGGTTCGATACGATCACCCCTGGCGAAAAAAATAACAGTAAAAAAAAATATACACGAATCCGTGATCATTCTTCTGTTAAAAATGACTAAATTCTAAATTTTGGAGATAGGAGCTTAAAACCTCTATTGTAGGATTCTCGGATATGCTGTATCTGATGGTCAGACAAATATTTGACTTATGTTTTACACTAAGGTTTTTAGACTAGTAGGAGGTGTTCCTCCATTTTGCAAATCAGGCAAATTTCTCAGGCTCGTATCCTTTTATGGGAAGACTAAACTAAATGAATTTTTATATATTTGGAATAAGTATAATAAGCCAATTCTTTCAATATATCTATTCATATCAAAATTCTATTTTAGAGTTTTGGTTACTATTGAGCCGCGTATCTCCTTACAGTTCGTTTACCATAAACTGTTTCATAACGAACCTAATAAATTTACTTTATTTTATGATAGATTTTGAACACAGCAGAAGGCTATATATGGGACAATGAAGGGAGTGAAGGTGAACATTCACGCCTTACTTTTTGTACTGGTGACAAGTAAACAACTAAAATATATCATTTTCAATAGTAGTATGCGGATAGCGTTGCCAATAGTTAAGAGCCATTGCCTAAGCTCAAATGTATTATTTTTATTTCTAGGAGACACTTTATATGGAGGGAGTGGTTATGTAAAATTCGAAGAGGTTTCAGTTGATTTAAGATTGAAAGTCCCAGCGCTTTTTTTTTACAATATAATAGTGACCAGAGGGTAACTATCTCCCCGCCCCCTTGCTTTTTTCCCTAGTTATCTGATCAAATTTGATACAGTCATATTGTTTAATTAATTAAAAAAAAAACTCTTTTCACAAAGTAAGTTTTTCAACAAAAAAATAAAGAACTCCATTAAACCAAATTCACAAAAATAGAATCAAATAATCTACCAAGCATACAACTACCGTACCACAAATCAGCATCAATAAATGAATGAAACTCAAAACAAACAGAAATTACAATAAATAACCGAGTCAAACTCAAAACTAGCAGAAATTAACATGAATAGAGTTCAAAACCCCTATGCTTTCTAAAAGTCAGGATAAAAAATTTGTACTTTAGTGATAAAAAATTCTTTTAGATGTTTTCAGTTTTATCACTTTAAGAAATCAAAAATTAATTACGATTTTAAGGAATAAATATCAGCATATGTATATTAAACTGACAATTCAAGTTTATTTAAGTGTCTTTTTAAGTAAAGTGCAATTTTTTTGGCCTTAGAAAGCATTGGGGTTTTCTCTACTCATGTTAATTTCTGCTCGTTTAGAGTTTTGACTCGGTTATTTAATGTAATTTCAGTTCGATACCTGCATGCATATATTTTTTTCGTTTACTTGAAACCCACCCTAAACGCTCTCTAAAAGTTTCAACTTAATATCCTTAGTGTCGTCACTTACAGCAACCGTAAAAGTAGGATTAAATGTATACACACAGTGTCTTCTGGCCAGTTCAAAATCCACAACTTATAAAAGTGATATTTTGAGGGAATATTTCTTTTGTACGGATGAGAGCCTACCATCCGTATACAGGTTGTCAAAAGGTTATATCAGCAATATCTTAGGAACAGTTTCGTGTGTGTGAAATTAAAACTTACAACGCTTATTATTGGGAGTGTTGAACTAACCAAAATACAAATTTGCATCATAATACTACTGCTTCTACAACAACTACTACTGCTACTATTATTATTGCTGCTACTACTGCTACTAAAGCTAAGACTACAACTATTAACTGTACTCCTACTGCTACTACTATAACAAACTGGTGCTAATACTACTACTAACAAACCTAAGGGTATTAATATAAATATTTTGGGTAATATTGTAGCCGTACTGAAATAAATCGAAACACACTATGCCCATAAAAAAATAAAGGTTGTCAAGAGGACGTATCAGCATTGCTTCAGGATTGGTTGATAGTATAATTTCATCGTGTGTTGAATGGCATGTTGAAAAAAGGTGCTATTTGCATACTGCTACTAATCTTACTAATGCTATTACAAATATTGCTGCGCATGATTGCTGAAACTTTCAACAATGCTGAGAAATTGATGTCTCAAAACTTTGTTTGGATGTTTGTCATGGGAAATGATGGGCCTGGAGGAGGGGGGGGGGGTTTTTTAATCACTTTGACTCTTAAAAAGGACACTCTAACTTCCAATTTAAAATCCAATAAGACCCATCAGAACTTAATACGACCACCCATTTCATATAAACCTTATATGCCCCCAGGGCATAACTTAAAGTCCTTGCCCCATTGCTCTGGAGGGGTTGTGTCAACCATGGAGGCATCGTCATATGTTCTTCGGACTATTTTAAGCAAAATTGCCATCGCACAATTTCAATAAGATAAAATTTGGTGAAAACGGTAAGCTAGTTGGGTGGGGGTGGGTTACTTGACTTCCATCTCTATTGACTCTTAAAAGGGAATATGAGCTTACAATTTCAACCTAATGATCCACCTCTAAAGTTGATACAATTATTCCTTCCATAAAAACCTTAAATGCCCCAGGGGCAAAACTTATAACCCTCGCTATCAGGCTCTGGTGGTTTGTATCAACGCCAAAGCCTTGTTATATATATTTGGACTATTTTGAATGAAAGGTCTGTCTCAAAATATACATTGGAAATATCTTGAGAAAATCCAACATGTTTTTGTGTGTCTGGGAGGGTGGTGGTGCTGTGCTTTGACTACTTTGACTCTGAAAATGGGCACTAGAAGCTCTGAATACCAATCCAAAGAGTCGCTTTCAAAGCTCATACGACCACCCTTGCCTGAGAGCTGAAGGGGGGAAGGATTGTCTTCCTCACAGACATAAATTCTGAAATCTCCAACTTCAATGAATACAATTTTTATCTCAGAATTTTAATTAGAGGTGTTAAGGGAAATGATAAGCGTGGAGGGGTGCTAGTCGCTCCCAAATCATCTTGACTCTTAAAAAGGGCATTCTAACTTCCAATTTCAAATCAAATAAGCCCCATCTGAAATTTATACGACTGCCTATTCCTTAAAAAAACCTTATATAACGTCATGGCATAACTTACAACCTCATCCCCAGGGCGCTGGGGGTTTTGTCATCCCTAGAGACATTATTATATGTTCTTTGCACTATTTCAACAAAATCGCAATCTCATAATTGTAGTCAGATGCATTTGGTGAAAAGAGGGTTTATCGAGGGGGAGGGGGTGTCTAAAGGCCCTCCATCACTTTTGACACTTAAAAAGAAACTAGAAATTCTAATTTTCAAGCAAATGAGCCTCTTCTAATGCTGAACAGCCATCCCTTCCATAAAAACCTTATATGCCCCGCATCATAACTAACAACCCTCGTCCCTAGGCTCTAGTAGTTTGTCTCAGCACAAAAGCGTTGTTATACGATCTTTGGAATATTTTGAATAAATGACCGTCTCAAATTTTTATTCGATATATTTCTGGAAAACACGACGTGTTGGGGGGGGGGGGAGTAACTGTCTTCTGATTACTTTGGCTCTTCAAAAGGCAGTAGAAATTCAGATTACCAATCTAATGAGTTTCCTCCGAAGTATATACAACCAACCTTTCTTTAAAAACCATTACATGTCCCCCGGGGCACAACTTACGACCCTTGCCCTGAGAACTGTGGGGGCGGTGGTGTCTTTCTCAGACATAATTTCCGCACTCTTCAACTACAATGAACAAAATTGCTATCTCCAATTTTGTTTGGATGACTTTGGGGGAATGATGTGCGTGGGGGGGGGGGGGGGAGGGCGGGTTGCTCTCAAATTTCTTTTGACTCTGAAAGGGTAGTATAACTTTGAATTTCAAATGAGCTCACTCTGAAGTTTATGCGACTACCCATTCAATAAAAACCTTATGTGACACCGGGGCCATGACTTACAACCCTATTTCCCGGGCACGGGAGTTGTTTCAACCGAAGAGTCATTGTTTTAGTACTTTGGACTATTTTGAGCAGAATTGCTATATAACAATTTTAGTCAGTTTCGTTTGGTGAAGAGGGATAGTCAGGGGGGGGAGGTAGCTGCCCTCCATCACTTTATACTCTTAAAAGTGAATCAGAACTTCCAATTTGTAACAAAATGAGTCTCCTCTAAAGTTTATGTAACTATTCCATCCACAAAAACCTTGCATACACCTGGGCATAAATTACAACCCTTGCCGTTAGACTTTGGGGTTTGTTTCAACCCCAAACGCCTTGCTATATTATATTTAGACTATTTTGAATAAAATGGCGCTATCGCACAATTTCTATTAGATACATTTCGGGACAATATTATATGTGTGTATGTGTGTGTGGGGGTAGCTTCTCTCCGATCACTTTTACTCTTAAAAACAGCAGTAGAGCTTCTGATTAAAAATCCAATGAAATCCCTCCGAAGTTCTTAACACCAAACTTTCTATAAAAAAACCTTATATACCCCCAGGAATAACTTATATCCCTTGCCCTAAGGGCTGGGGGGATTGGTTAGCCTCAAAGACATAATTTTCGAATCTTTCAAATACTTTTAACAAAATGGCTAACTCAAAATTTTGATTAGAGGGGTTTATGGAAATGATGGACGTGGGAGAGGGTCATTTGCCCTTTGGTCACTTTCGACTAATAAAAAAAGGCCCCTAGTCTTCTCAATTTCCAACCGAATGAGCCCTTTTTGAAGTTTCTACGACAACGCTTTCTATAAAAAACGTACATGAAAATGGTTGCCCCTCCTCTACACCTCGCTCTTTTACGCTAAAGGTTTTCATAGAATAAAAAAACTTTATTGTTCTAATTAAAAGGCACTTGTGTTTCAGGAGTCGTTCTTAAAGATTTTGGAGACAAAGTCAAATTTTAGCGTAAAGAGCGATGTATTGAGGAAGGGGAACCTTTTTCATACACGTAATAATTTCTATTCGTTTTAAATTTTGATATTGCTTCTTATTTGGAGTTGAAAAAACTTGTTTTTATTAATTCCCGATCATTTTTAAATAATACTGGGAAATTTGGCTCCCTCTCAACGAAAAATTTCTCCATGAAATTTTCCTTCAGCATAAAATCCCCCCCCCCTCTTGGCCAGGAAAATTACCCCCAGACAATTTCATTTTAGCTGAAAATTCCACCCAGAAAGTTTCTTGTGGACGATCCCAGGTAAAGAAATTTTCTTAACCCACTTTCATTTGCAAAATATTTAATTTGTGATTATTTTTAAAAATCAAGCTGGAATTCCTCTCCTCTCTGGAAATAGCCCCTCCTCCGCCCCATAGTAGAAAATTGATCCGTAGAAAGCTCTCTTGAAAATTTATCCTTGGAAAACTCCCCAATATAGAGTTTGTCTAGTGGAAAATCCCCCCCCCCTCGTCTGAAAGATACTCTATCAATTCCAACCTGGTAAAAATTTCCTCCGAACGGTTACCTTTAATATCTTCCCACGTAAAATCGAATAGGCAATGAGAAAGTAAGACATATAAAAATTGTTTTGTATATGGCTTCTAACGAATCCCCCGAGTGTAAAATTTCCCTTGGAGAGTTAACCCTATGAAAAATTATCTCCCCACAGAAAATTCTTCCCGTGGAAAATATCCGCGGCAGAAATTCTCTCACCCCCCCCCCCCAAAAGGGTCGGTATACTTCCCAGTATCAGATGCTATATGTCAATAATGGGCGAACTTCATGACTTTCAGACCTTTCTCCAGGGGTTCTGGGGGCTATTTTATCCCCAGTGGCATAGTTACTGGGCCTTTCAATTATGCTGTACAAAATGGGTGTCTAAAAATTTTTAAAACTTTGATTGGTCGACTTTGAGAAAAAAGGAGCTGGGAGGGGGGCTATCTATTCTCCAATCTTTTTGGTCACTTAGAAAGAGGACTAGAACTTTTAGTTTCCGTTAGAATGAGTCCTTTCCCGATATTCTAGGACTTTTCGTTCCTTCTGCAAAAGACGGTACTTCTGCATTATATCTTACCCACCGCTATAGACTATACAAGAAAATAATACAGGAAACCCGTCAAAAAGGTTTTGAAATGGATAAATCGATCGCAAAGCGTGATTTCCTATTGCGTTTAGAATGTTTAAACTATTGTTTTTTTGGGGTTTAGAGGGGGGGGGAAGGTACCTAGGTTAGGTTACGTATTTAATATATGCTATGGTTTACCTCCCACCCCAACTAATGTGAAAATATATAGCCCAAATTTGTTTCTAAGCTATTATATTTTCATCCAATTTCGTTTTATCTCATTAGCCTTAACCAAACTTGGCTTCTTTCGTGGCTAAGATATAATGCACAAGTACCCAAAACAGAAATAAAACAACACATCCGGGATCTTTTTCTGACAAAAAAAAAAAAAAAATCCACATTGTTGCAGATGGGAGCTTAAAACTTGTACAATAGAGTTCTCAGATGCGTTGAATTTGATGGTATGATTTATAATTCTTTTAAGATTCCTTGTTTTTTAAGCGGTGTTTCTCCCCTTTTTCGAAAACCAAGTAAATTTTTTTTGAGGCCGTTACTTTTGATGGGTTACATTAAATTTAATTAATCTTATATATCTGGAATCAGCATAATAAACAAATCCTTTGGTATGCCTGTTAATATCAAAAATCCGTTTTTTAGAGTTTCGGCAACTATTGAGCCATGTCGCTCCTTACTTAAATATCGATACCCCGAACTGTTTTGATAATTTCAGACATTTTGCCAGTGCCCTTTGCTTTAGATGCCCCTATTGGTATTGTCTCATGTGTAGCTACAGGTTTTTGATTTTGACCCATTGTTAATTTGAGTGGTTTGGGTCTTTCTCTTAGGCTATGGAGACATGGGTGCCCACATGGGGGAGGGGCTCCAGTCCCTATGGCTGAATCATGTTATATTTTTTGATTTGAGAATTCGATTATACAGCACTAGAAGTACCGATTAGACCAGCTAAGCCTCCCCCCTAAAAAACATGTTTCGTTCTCAATAGTCATAATTTTAGGCTTAAAATTAAATAAGAAATAAATTGTTTTTCAACTGAAAGTAAGGAGGAACATTAAAACTCAAAACGAGCAGAAATTACTTACTCGATTATGAGAGGGTTGCCATTTCCTCAATGCCTTGCTCTTCACGCTAAGGTTTTAAACACTTTAATAAAGAGTCTTTTTTCTAGTTAAACAGCCCTTGTGTTTGAAAAGTTGTTCTAAGAAAAATTAAGATAAACAGTCGAATTTTAGCGTAACGAGCAAGGTATTGAGCTAGCACCTCAATACAAAAGGTAGCACCTCATTTACAAAATAATTTCTGTTTGTTTTTGAGTTTTAATATTGCTTCTTACTTTCAGTTGAAAATCTTGTTGTTTTTTCAGTTTAATTTCTGTACGTTTTTCAAATAATGCCAGTAAATCTGCCTCTCCCTTCCATTCCCTCACTGGAAACTACACCTTGGAAACTTCGTCTCACGTAAAATAAAATACACCCTCACCACCGTAAATTTTTTTCAAAACAATTACATCCACTCTGAAAATCCCGCCCCCCCCCCCGCTCCCTTCGTAAGGTTTCTTGTAGAAGACTCTGCCTGAAAAATTATACTTAGCATACTTTCCTTTGAAAAAACTGTCAAGTTCTTACTGTTTTTCCTTTGACTCCAGAAATCTCTCCTTCCATAGAAACTATTTCCTGGAAATCCAAACACGCAGAAAATCCCATGCGCATAGTCTATGCGCATGGCAATGAATGTATATTGCTTGTGGCGCTTGAACACCAGAGAAGGGCCTGCTCATCACGCTTGCTCCATCGTAGCACTGAGCAACACAATAGTTCCAGTCGATACCAAGTTTCGCCACTGTGTCGTGAATGAAGCTGGCTAAACTCTCAGCATCCAGGCTTTTCATATGGTAGCATCCAATTGGTCTTTCTCGTACTTTTCCCTCTTCGAAGTACCTCTGAAGAATGGCGGGCTGTTCTTTCTTCGAATTATCTTTTGTCTCGTCGACAAGAAAAGCAAAGTATTTGGCGCGCTTAACTTCTTGCACTATTGTAGACCGAAGCCTAGATCCGATAACTGAAATTAGATCGTTCTGGTATTCGTGGGACGGTTTGCAAGTTATGAACTATGTCCAATGTTTACATATAATATTGGTTATTGGGAAGTACACAAAAGTTTTCAGGGCAATTTTTTCTGGTAGTTGGGGAGGGGGTCGGGTTTTACGTGGGAGGAGCTTTCTGCAGAGGAAGGGACATTGCTATGAAGGGGGCGTCGGATTCCCAGCATTATTTAAAAAACATAAGAAATTAAATAAAAAAACAATTTTTCAACTGAAAGTAAGGAGCAACACCAAAACTTAAAACAAACAGAAATTAATACGTACATGATTGGAATCATCGAGTCAAAAAAACCTTAGGGGCAACATTTTGACCATCCATATCGCAAAAGTCTCAAGGATACTGTTTTCCCCCTCCCTCTTCCCCACTAAAGGGGCAAATTGAACCAAGTCCATTGATAAAACAATATAACATTCTGTCTTTGAGTTAACAACGCAGAAAAGAGGAGACTGGAAATTCAAGCGCACAATACTTCTGCCCTGAATTTTTTCAATCCCCCCCTTTCCCCCTTTTTTTACCCTGTTCTGCCAAAGGGATTTCTGGGGACTTTTAACATGATGTAGAGAATTTTTTCTCTACAAGACGATATAAAAGTCTTTTATATTGCAATTTTGTCCCAGAGTTTTGTAGATTTACTAGACTATTAGCATTTTTAACATCCATGGTTTAAAGGTCTTATCCTTATCTACTCGTAAAAATTGTGTATGACTCACAATGGAATAATGATTATTCTACTGATTACGAACTAAGAGAAGACAATAGCTACAATATCAAGAGAGAACATGGTGAACTATTTTATGGAACAGATTCAAAATGTCCAAAGTTGATCATTGATATTAATAATGTATCATAATATATTTTTGTATTAATATTCTATATAGCATTATTTCATTAAAAATATATTATGCTTTACATTGTTATGTGTTCATTATTTTTAGAGTAAGCTAGCATATCAAACGTTTAGAATGTCTAAACGTTTAGAGAATTTTTTCTCTACAAGACGACATAAAAGTCTTTTATATTGCAATTTTGTCCCAGAGTTTTGTAGATTTACTAGACTATTAGCATTTTTAACATCCATGGTTTAAAGGTCTTATCCTTATCTACTCGTAAAAATTGTGTATGACTCACAATGGAATAATGATTATTCTACTGATTACGAACTAAGAGAAGACAATAGCTACAATATCAAGAGAGAACAGGGTGAACTATTTTATGGAACAGATTCAAAATGTCCAAAGTTGATCATTGATATTAATAATGTATCATAATATATTTTTGTATTAATATTCTATATAGCATTATTTCATTAAAAATATATTATGCTTTACATTGTTATGTGTTCATTATTTTTAGAGTAAGCTAGCATATCAAACGTTTAGAATGTCTATTAAAACATCGGAGATGTAAGAAAAGGAATTTGCATACATCTATTGTCAGACACATGGGATAACATTGACAAAATCTAGGTATCAGAATGAATAAATTCATTATCAACATCCGTTGTTGGATATGTCATTATGTCATTATGAAAAAATTGTAAGTAAGTATGTAAGTATAAAACTCTTTCTTGAATTCACCTCTTGGATACACAATACAGAAATTTAATTTAGGAAATTATGAAAAAAATTGAACAAATTCTTTATTAACATTCATTATCGATTGAAGTCGCCTTCTAGACAGACAATACAACAATTTCACAAAATCTAAGTATAAGAGTGATTAAATTCTATATCAACATTCATTTCTCGGATACATAGGAAAAAGTTGACAAAATCTAAGTTTTAGAGTGAATAAATTTTATTTATCAACATCTTTTGACAGATACATCGGATAAAATTGATAGAATTTAAGTGTCAGAGTGAATAAAATTTGTTTTTATCAACATCCTTTGTCAGATACATCAAATAAAATTGACAAAATCTAAATTTCAGAATGAATAAATGCTTTAAACAACATCCTTTATCGGATATGTCGGATAAAATTGACAAAACCTAAGTATCAGAGTGACTAAATTCTATATCAGCATCTTTTTCTCGGATACAATGGACAAAATATCGGATAAAATTGACAAAATCTAAGCATCAGATTGACTAAATCCTATATCAACATCCCTTTCTCAGGTACATGGGAAGAAAATTAGCAAAATCTAAGTATCAGGTTGATTAAATTATATATCAGCATCCCTTTCTCGGGTACATGGGATAAAATTGGCAAAATCTAAGTATCAGAGTGAATGATTTATTTTTTTATCAACATCTTTTATCAGTTACATAAATTGTAATTAACAAAATCTAAATATCAGAGTGAATAAATGCTTTCTCAGATTCTTTTGTCGGATGTGTTGAACAAAATATGCAGAGGCGACATAGCTTTATTTCTTTTTTTAAGGTTAATTTAGTCGAGGTTACATGCGCGCACGTAACCTCGTCTAAATTAACCTTAAAAAATGAAATTAAGCTATGTCGACTTTGCATATTTTATTCAATATATCCGACAAAGGATATTAAAAAAGCATTTATTCACTCTGATATTTAGATTTTGTCAATTATAATTGATGTAACTGATAAAAAGATGTTGATGTCAATTTTATCCGATATTTTATCCTATGTATCCGAGAAAAGGATGCTGATATAGAATTTAGTCAATCTGATGCTTAGATTTTGTCAATTTTATCCGACACATCCGATAAAGGATGTTGTTAAAGCATTTATTAATTCTGAAATTTAGATTTTGTCAATTTTATTTAATGTATCTGACAAAGGATGTTGATAAAAAAAATTATTCACTCTGATACTTAGATTTTGTCAATTTTATCCGATATATCTGTCAAAAGGTGTTGATAAATAAAATTTATTCACTCAAACACTTAGATTTTGTCAACTTTTTCCTATGTATCCGAGAAATGGATGTTGATATAATATTTAATCACTCTTATACTTAGATTTTGTGAATTTGTTGTATTGTCTATCTAGGAGGCGACTTCAATCGATAATGAATGTTAATAAAGATTTTGTTCAATTTTTTTTCATAATTTCCTGAATTAAATTTCTGTATTGTGTATCCAAGAGGTGAATTCAAGAAAGAGTTTATTACTTACTTACTTACTTACAATTTTTCATAATGACAAAATAACATATCCAACAACGGATGTTGATAATGATTTTATTCATTCTGATACCTATATTTTGTCAATGTTATTCCATGTGTCTGACAATAAATATATGCAAATTCCTTATCTTACATCTCCGATGTTTTAATAGACATTCTAAACGTTTGATATGCTAGCTTACTCTAAAACTAATGAACACATAACAATGTAATGCATAATATATTTTTAATGAAATAATGCTATGTAGAATATTAGTACAAAAATATATTATGATACATTATTAATATCAATGATCAAATTTGGACATTTTGAATCTCTTCCATAAAATAGCTCACCATGTTCTCTCTTTTTATTTTGGGTATTGTCTTTTCTTAGTTCGTAATCAGTAGAATAATCATTATTCCATTTTGAGTCGTACACAATTTTTACTGGTGTGTCATCAACAGGGTCAATATGCTTTTCATCTTTGGTATTATTTGCCTCATTGACTTTTTGATCAATGATGGTAACGTTTGCTGGTGCTTTGTTTTTCATCGATTCATCTCTTTATTCCATAGTGATATTTTCTGCCAATGCCCTTTTTTATATTTTTCTGGCAATTTCACTGTCTATTATCACAGTATTTTTACACATGTAACAGTTTCGATACACAGACAAGATACGGTTTACAATACTAGTAGAAGAGTATGCCTTTCTTTTTTTGACCTTCCGTTGAATGCTAATACCCAAAAGCTGACGATGGGATTTATCAGTAGGTAATATGTTACCTGCAACAGTAGCAAGGAGTTTGTCCTCTATCATCAACAATTATTTTTATGTTGGCATTCTCTTTGAGTGCATCATCTCTGGGGATCTCAATCTCGCATATCCACCAACATAAGAGTTGAATTTTTTCGGTACTCTAAAGAAATTTATTCCTTACAGTCATGACAATGCATGCATACATTTCCAATAGTGCTACCACTTGTTCTTGTTTCATAGTTTAAATACTTCTCCTTGTCGGCATTCAATGCTACAATAACATTGTCATGTGAACACACTATTAAAATGCTCCATCTTCACTTTTTTCAAAGATATGACTTATGTGTTTATCGTTCCACTGCGTAAAAAATACTGATTTAATACATTGCAATAGACTAGGTAGTGTCGATAACCGGACATAGAATACCAGTGGGAAAGCCACATCGTGTCTCTGAGCAATCATAGAGGACAATTGTTAGAGCCGTAAGCATATTTTGTCATTTTAAGATACATACAAAAAAAAATAAATAAACTTGAATAATTTCGATGTTTTAAAAAAATAGTTTGTTTTTATGAAAAAAAATATTGAATTAGAACCATCAGTCCTCATCATTATGGGCATCCGAAACTGGACTTAAGTTTCACATTTGAACTAGAGAATTGTATTTTCCATAATTTTCTTACAAAAAAAACTAGAATTTATGGTCAAAACCCTTATTAGCTCAGATTTTACGGAAATAGTTTTATTTTTCGATCCGAAAATGGACTTGAGTTTCTCATTTGGACCAGAGAATTGTATTTTCCATAATTTCCTTACAGAAAACTAGAGTTTACGGTCAAAAACACTTATTACCTCGGATTTTACGGAAATAGTTTTATTTTTCGATCCAAAAATAGACTTAAGTTTCACACTTGAATCAGAGATTTGTATTTTCCATAATTTTCTTACAGAAAAGCTAGAGTTCACGGTCAAAAACCCTTATTAGCTCAGATCCTACAGAAATAGTTTATTTTTCGATCCATAACTGGACTTAAGTTTCACCTATGAGCCAAAGAATTGTATTTTCTATAATGTTCTTACAAAAAAACTAGAGTTTACGGTAAAAAAAACTTATTAGCTCAGATTTTACGGAAATAGTTTTATTTTTGATCCAAAAATAGACTTCAGTTTCACATTTGAACCAGAAAATTGTATTTTCCATAGTTTTCTTACAAAAAACTACAGTCTACGGTCAAAACTGGGTTTCATTTGGGAATTTCAATAGCAATTCGCCCCCCACTATGACACTAACTACGCTAAGACATCCTTCTGCCATCAACCCACCCCCCCCCCCCCCCCCAAAAAAAATCAGAGATTTCTTGTTAAAATTTTGTATTTCAAGTCACCCACACGGGTTTTTCACTAGCAACTCGCCCCCACTACCACACTTAGTACTCTAAGAGATCCTTCTGCAATCAATCCATCCCCCAAAAAATATTTTTTCAGAGATTTTTAGTTAAAAAAATTTATTTCAAGTCATCCACACAAGTTTTTCGCTAGCAACTCGCCCCCCACTATTGCACTATAACTACTCTAAGAGATCCTTCTGGTATCAACCCATCCCCCCAAAAATATTTTTTCAGAGATTTCTTGTTAAAAAATTTTATTTCAAGTTATCCAAAGGGATTTTTTTCGCTAGCAACTTGCCCCCATCTATCACACTATAACTACTGTAAGAGATCCTTCTGCCATCAACCCATCCCCCCAAAAATATTTTTTCAGAGATTTCTTGTTAAAATTTTTTATTTCAAGTCATCCATCCCCACGGATTTTTCGCTAGCAACTCGCCCTCCACTATCACACTATAACTACTCTAAGAGATCCTTCTGCCATCAACCCATCCCCCAAAAAATATTTTTTCAGAGATTTCTTGTTAAAAAATTTTATTTCAAGTCATCCACACGGGGTTTTACAAACTCGCCCCCCACTATCACACTATAACTACTCTAAGAGATCCTTCTGCCATCAACCCATCCCCCCAAAAGTATTTTTTCAGATATTTCTTGTTAAAATTTTATATTTCAAGTCATCCACATGGGTTTTTTGCTAGCAAATCACCCCCCACTATCACACTATAAACTACTCTAAGAGATCCTTCTGCCATCAAGCCATCCCCCAAAAAATATTTTTTCAGAAATTTCTTGTTAAAAAATTTTATTTCAAGTTATCCACAGGGGTTTTTTCACTTGAAACTTGCCCCCACTATCACACTATAACTACTCTAAGGGATCCCTCTGCCATCAACCCATCCCCCCAAAAATATTCTTCAGAGATTTCTTGTTAAAAACTTTTATTTCAAGTCATCCACACGGGTTTTTTGCGCTAGCTACTTGCTCCCCACTATCACACTAAAACTACTCTAAGAGATCCTTCTGTCATCAACCCATCCCCCCAAAAATATTTTTTCAGAGATATCTTGTAAAAAAAAAATTTTTATTTCAAGTCACCCACACGGGTTTTTCACTAGCAACTCGCCCCCCACTATCACACTATAACTACTCTAAGAGATCCTTCTGCCATAAACCCATCCCCCCCAAAATCTTTATTCAGAGATTACTTGTTAAGAAATTTTATTTCAAGTCATCCACACGGGTTTTTCGCTAGCAATTCGACCCCCACTATCACACTATAACTACGCTAAGACATCCTTCTATCATCACCCTACCCCTTGTGTATTATACAAAACAGATTGAAGAAGTAAAGCTATCCGTTATTAAAATTCTCTTCTTGCAATCTACATCTCTCTTAGTATCAACTTTTTATTATAGTATAACGTTAAACTCTATTTTAAATTGACAACACTGTTCAAGCACCACTTTGTATTATACAGTACACATTGAAGAAGTAAAGCTAGGTCAAGTCATAAGACCATTTTATCATCGTTAACCATTTCCATAGATTGATACCTTAACTGAGGGGTTACCTTAACTGATAATCACCAATTCGCAAATACTATACCCTTTTTTCTCCACCTTTATACGATCCAATTCGCAAATGCTATCAAGCTCTGTTTTTTCCCTATTGTTCAATTAATATCGTTCGTATAGTCCAATTCGCAAATGCTAAACCCTTTTTTCTCCACCTTCATACGGGGTTACCTTAACTGATAATCACCAATTCGCAAATGCTATACCCTTTTTTTCTCCACCTTCATACGATCCCATTCGCAAATGCTATCTAGCTCTGTTTTTTTCCTATTATTCAATTAATATCGTTTGTATAGTCCAATTCGCAAATGCTAAACTCTTTTTTTCTCCACCTTCATACGATCCAATTCGCAAATGCTATCTACGGACACATACATATCAAACTATTCTTGGCTAAAGGCAATTTTCCAAAAAAATCAGAAACCACTCTTGATAGCACATTCTTTAAAGAAATAGAACAGTGGATAATGCATGGGTGATAGACAGCTTCTCTTACAAAATCCTTCCTAAATGCGCAATTTGACAATTTCTAGTTTTGATTAAAAAAAAACAATTATACTCTCAAAACGTGTTTCACCACTTTATAGGTTTGCCAGCTTTTTGGAATGTGCAAGTGAAACTACACTGCATATTCTTGTAAGGTTGAATTATACTCTCAAAACATGTTTGACCACTTTATAGGTTTGCCAGCTTTTTAAAATGTCCACGTGAAACTGTACTGCGTATTCTTGTGAAATTCCATGTAAGTTTGAAATATATAGCAATAACCAGTCTGATTGTCTTATACAATCCTGACTATAGTTTGAATACGTGTTTGACCACTTTATAGGTATAAAAGGATTGGTCGCTTTTTGCGATGTGCACGTGAAACTGTACTGCATATTCTTGTACATGCTAGAGATAAGACAAATTACGCAATCACTACTCGGATTCCTTATTGCCTTACTACTACTATCCCTTTGAATTTCCAATCGAATGAGCCTTTTTTGAA
The DNA here is from genome assembly GCA_027921565.1 of Artemia sinica. Classification (NCBI taxonomy): domain Eukaryota; kingdom Metazoa; phylum Arthropoda; class Branchiopoda; order Anostraca; family Artemiidae; genus Artemia; species Artemia sinica. The sequence continues at coordinate 25,353,821 of CM051260.1, forward strand.
GTTTATACGGCAAAGTCTTCTATAAAAAACCTTATATGCCCCCCGGGTATAACTTAAAACCCTTGCCTTAGGGTTGTGGGGGATTGTCCCCCCTCAAAAACATATTTCTATCTGGAAATCAACTACGCTGAACAAAATAGCTATCTCAAAATTTTTATTGCGTGTGTTTGGGGAAATAATGTGCTTAGGGGGGGCTAGTTGCCCTCCAATCACTTTCGACTATTCAAAAGGGCACTATCCCTTTGAATGTCCAATCGAATGAACCTTTTTTGAAGTTTCTATGACAACGCCTTCTAAAAAAACCTTATATTCTCCCTGGGCATAACTTAAAACCCTTGCCCCGAGGGTTGTGGGGGATTTTCCTCCTCAAAAATGTTTTCTATCTGAAAATCAACTACGCTGAACAAAATGGCTATCTCAAAATTTGATTGGATGTGTTCGGGAAATGATGGGTGTGAGGGGGGAGGCTAGTTGCCCTCCAATCACTTTTGACTATTAAAAATAGCACTATTCCTTTGAATTTCCAATCGAATGAGCCTTTTTTGAAGTTTCTACGACAACACTTCGTATAAAAACCTTATATGCCCCCAGGCCATAACTTAAAACCCCTTGCCCTGTGGGTTGTGGGAGAATGTCCTCCTCAAAAAATTTTTTTATCCGGAAATCAACTACGCTGAACGAAATAGCTATCTCAAAATTTTGATTGGATGCGTTTGGGCGAATAATGGGCGTGGGAGGGGGGCTAATTGCTCTCCAATCACTTTCGACTATTAAAAAGGGCGCTAGCTTTTTGAATTTCTAATCGAATGAGCCTTTTTCGAAGTTTCTACGACAACACCTTCCATAAAAACCTTATATGCCCCCAAGGCATAACTTAAAACTCTTGCTCTGAGGGTTTTGGGGAGTGTCCTCCTCAAAAATATTTTTTATCTGCAAGTCAACTACGCTGAACAAAATGGCCATCTCAAAATTTTGATTGGTTGTGTTTGGGGAAATGATGGGCGTGGGCGGGGAGGGGGGCTAGCTACACTCCAATCACTTTTGACTATTAAAAATGGCACTAGCCGTTTAATTTCCAATCGAATTAGCCTGTTTTTGAAGTTTCTACGACAATACCTTCTATAAAAAACCTTATATGCCCCCAGGGCATAACTTAAAACCCTTGTCCTGAGGGTTGTGGGGAGAGTCCTCCTCAAAAATATATTCTATCTGTAAATCAACTACGTTGAACAAAATGAATATATCAAAATTGGATTGGATGTGTTTGGAGGAATGTTAGGTGGGGGGGGGGGCTAGTTGCCCTCCAATCATTTCGACTATTAAAAGGGCACTAGAACTCTTGATTTTCAATCGAATGAGCCCCGTTTGAAGTTTCTACGACGACCCCTTCCATACGAAGTGCCTCTGGGAAAAAATAATGCCCCTCAACATTCCCGCCAGTTTTACCTTAATACTTTAGCCTTTTTGACCACAGTACAATATAAAATCAATGATATATTCTGTATGTGAAAAACTAGAAATTACATAATTTAAAATACTTACCCCGGGGCCTTGGGGTGGGTAAACCTCCCTTGAAATGTTTAAAATACTACAATCATTTGTTCCTTAAACACTAATATGCGTCCTTCTGACAAACAGCTCGAACAGAGTGTGTTTCATGGTGTTCAACATACTTCTCGAAAGCTATTTTTCAAGTGATTTTATATGAAAAAGCATAAGTGGGGCCGGTGGCCCCCCAACTTTTTCAACTTTTTTCCTTTTTTCTCTCTCTCTTTGTTGTTTCTTTATCTTATTCTGGATTTTCAGGGACTGCATAATTTTTATTTCATTATTTTCCAGATTTCAAGTGACGCGACTTTTGATGTTCAAATTGAAGCAACGTTTCTCATCTTCTTTATCGCTTTTCTCAATATGTATACAAGGGTAATCCAAAGTAAGTGTTTTTTTTTGTTTTTTTTTTTTTTGGGGGGGGGGGGGCAGAAAACGTTAAATATGTAAAAATAGAAGAAGTGCTTCCACTCGGCATGGTCCAAAAAAAGTAGGCCAGCCCAAAACATGAGTAGATTAGAAGTAGAATAACAAACAAAGAACAACAGTTTTTCAGACAAAAAATCTCTTGTTTCGTCTTTGACAGTTTCTTGGCTGTCACACTTGTGAATAGTAGCAGGTTATTATTTTTAATAACATCTGCGACTGGCGTGGAGCGTGTTGTCAGTCGCTCTTCAGTAAACTTCTTATATTGGTCGAGTCCATTTTTGTATGCGTTCCTGGCGCTGTGTACTGCGTTACTGGGCATAACCTTTCTCGTTTCAAGTGTAAGAAGGTTGTTTTTTATTCAGCAAATGGATTTCTTCTTCCTTCAATGACTTGAAGAAAGTCCTCAACACGACAAATGAATCGCATCTGTAATTTTGGTGTGTCCTCATGATATGATCCATCGAAGAATAGCATCTGGGTTTTCAGTGAGTTAAATCAAACTGGTTGTTCCTTTCATTTTCTTGCTCATAGACTCATGCGCTTGATCCATTGCCATGGAAGAAAATGTATGTTTTGTCTTTCGAACTGTGAAGTTTCCTTTAATAAACTCACAAAATACTGCTGAGTTTTGGGTACTGAGGACAATCATGTCTCGAACGTGCACTGACAGCCATCTGGCGCAGTTCTTGTGGTCCGGAGCTAAGATTCACGGCAGAACATCGATATAAGGCATAAAATCTGCCTGTGGATGGATCGTACGAGCATCAACAAAATCATTTCAATATCAAGTACAGTTGACAAGTAACTAAACTGAGAGCTGAGTTCTTTTTTTGATTCACATCATTCATCAAAAGATAGCACCTCATTGTCGCTCTCTTCCTTCTCAGCAGCATACTCATCATATGCTCCGCGCCTAAGGATATGAAGGAGTGAAGCAGTAACCTCGTGAGCTCAACAGGACCTAGTAACATGTGACCCTTTAAGAATGGCATCTGCTCTTCCTGTTTTTGTACCATCAGCTTGGACGTGAAGCTCGTCCCATTCAGATTCTTTCATCTTGTCTCCTAGCCCTTTCAGGATATTTATTTCTATGTGCAGCCCCCCAAAATTACGATAAACGAATCTTTCGGATGTACTTCTGGAAAGTTCCATTGTATTAGTTTCATCTGCGCATAGAGCGGCTGATCAGCTGTCAAAACTGGAGTCTGACCTGATTTTAAGATACGTGACAATTGTCTTAACCAAATTCATAGTGTGAAGTATCACCGCCACTGAATGCGCTTGATCCTTAAAAATAGGTAGCAGTGTAATCGTGATTTTTGGGCTTGTCCATCATTGGTTCCCTATTGGAGTAGAATGCGGCCCACGAGACCGACATCGAAGCACTTCCGTTTTATTTCTCCACTACTTCTTCAACATGATTCAACAAATCTTCTTCTCCGTTCACAAGATGCTCTTCAGTGATGGATGGTACGTATATCGGTGCGGTATGAGGGACTAACTGGTGTGCTATGCATAAACAAGCAGGAGGGACTTTGGTATAATCCCTCGATAGGCTCCGCGTAATATCTTTTGATACTGATGCGCGTAGTATCTTTTGATTGAGTTCAAAATACTTGTACGATGGATCTTGTACGTGCCCTATTTCTTCCTTTTTGACAAAGTACTTGAGGAGCAACAGATACGTCTGTCGCAAACTTTCCTAAAGCCTCTGAATCCGTGTTCCTTCAGCTTGAAACTCTTTGTTTAATGCATTGATCTTTTGTCAGACAAATGAAAGAAAATACTAAGTAACTTTCACAGATGAATCACGCATAAAAGCAAGAATCTTATTACCCCTTTCTTTGGCTCCTCTATCTCCAGCGGAGTCACCTTCTCCATGGTTGGTCAAGAATAAAAGGAGCGGGTTCCACTGCTCAAGGATCTGTTCAACGGAAGCTTCAAGGGTGAACCATCTCGTATTTGAAGTCTTGGTAGATCTTGGTAGATCATTAGTTCATCCTATCGTTTTGGGCTATTTGCCACATATGCAACTACGCCGTGAATAAAATTTCAGTTCCATCTGGCAACTTCTTCGCTGCATATGCAGAACAGAGAGCAAGGGAACGGCTAGTGCAGCCTAGCACAAGGAAATCTGGCACAAATTCTTTTAACAGCACACCAAGGCCTTTTTGATGTCCAGTCTTAACACTGGCATTGTCAAAGGCAATCGCCATCTAATTTGTAAAGGTATTCCTAGGCTTTCCAAATGTCCAAATATTAGACGTTTTTTTCCCTTCTGAACTGTCATCACTGACTGGCAAAAGCCCCAGGAAGTCTTTTTAGACTATATCTTTGGATTCTTTGTACTTTGCAATAAGGACCAAGACCTTCTGCCAAGATTTATCGGTAGATTCGTCAACTATTAAAGAGATATGAGCTTTCTTCAGTTCACAAGAAAACACATCTCTTTCTACAGGGGCAATGACGTGTCTTACTATCCCACTAGGTTTAGTTCTGCCCTGATTGAAGCTTTTACAAAGTTCTGAGTCTCCAAAAGCATTTTTCAGGACTGGAATTAAATTGTCCGTTTTTGTAATGGGAATGTCTTCCAAGAAGACCCACGACGTAAGCTTCAAGCTGGCTTAAATTATAGACTCAGTATGTAGTTTTTTGGGAAGGTCTTCATACTGCAGCTTTGATGTCTGACTGTTCTGAGGAAGTTTGATGTCTGACTTCCTGCTCTTGTGGAAGTTTGTTCTAAGATGGCGCCTCGCGTATACCACACATCCGATTATGTCTTTATAACACACTTTACAGTAAGCTAAGTCTTGGTATCATTTAAAAAACGATCAAAAATTAAATAAGAAAGAACAACAAATTTTCTCAACTGAAAGTAAGGAGCAAAATTGAAACTTCAACCGAACAATATTACAACGTATATGGGGGGGGGGGGTTTCCTGCTCCTCAACACCTCACTCTTTAAGCTAAAGTTTGAATTTTGTCTCAATTCTTTAAATAAGACTCCTGAAACACAGGGGTCGTTTAAGTAGAACGATAAGAAGATTTTTTAAAAGCACTAAAAAAGCTTTAGCGTGAAGAGCGAGGTATTGGGGAGGGGGCAGCCCTCTTCAAATACGTGGTAATTCCTGTTTGTTTTAAGTTTTAATATTGTTCCTTACTTTCTGTTGAAAAAACTTCCTGTTTTTTTAATAGTGTTAAAAACCAAAACTGAAATAAGTATGCAAAGAAGGAAAAAGGCTTGGACAGAAATACCAGGCACCTTTTTTCTCCTTGTCTCTTGTACAAGATTACTTGCTTACTGTATAAGCTCTCGGGAATGTTAAAAGGGGTGATTAGCCTATTCTACAATCAGCTTTGCTTAAAATTGAGAATATAAGCACTTAGTACTTCGACCAAGCTTTGTCCATAAGCAAAGCTTGGCAAAGACAAATATGTTTTAAACTCAGTCCTACTTAAAATTCAGCGAGCAAAATGGATGTGTATGATTTTAATACCTGGCCACAGTTTGCCCCCACCCCCAACTGAAATTTTTGTCTTCAAGAATATTATCAAACCTAAGATAGGCCCAAATATTTTAAGCCTCACAGAACAGTATTATTTTTTTAGTATACCTGTCTTTTTGATACTATATTGCTCATTTTTTCGTAAATATTGAGCAGTTCATATTATTAACCTATGAACAAAGTAAACATACCACTCGATGCCTTTTCTTATGTTCTTTCCAAATATAATAATTGCTTTTGGCGTAAATTCACTTTACTCCCAACCCCTAGGTTATATATTTACTTATTAGGGGGGGGGAGGCTTGTAAAGCTCATTTCTGACGTAAAGGAATGTTAAATTTTGATTCAGGATACAATTCTGTCTATGGAGGTAAGTTGGGACTTTACCCCCACCCCCACCACAATGTGCAAATATATACCCTGAATTGGTATATTAGGGTGGGGAGAAGTGAATTTGCACCAAAAATGATTATTTTATTTGGAAAGAACATAAGAAAAGGCATCGAGTAGTATGTTAACTTTATTCATAAATCAAAAATACGAACTGCTCAATATTTGCCCATTTTTCATTGTCATTTTCAACTGGCTCGAATATTTTTGGCCCTGGATTCATTTCTGAAAGTGTCATTCACCTAATTCAACTGCTTTCTCAGATAGCAAGAAGTGTCTAAAGTCTAAACTACCATTTTAGGCTATCCCATATTTTCCTAATTTACCCTTTTATATCATTTCGATAGTGTGAGTTTCATAAGAAATGGCTCTCACAAGTAGATATGGGTCACTCACGCTTTAAAATGGTGCACAGGCCCAAAGTTTTTGCAGAATTTTATCAGTTTGAGATTAGAATTTAGTAGGTTTATTTTGGTTTTTCCTTCTACATCGCATTACTTCATGTTTCATACTCCTTTTCCATTTCCATGAAGAACAGTTGTGCCCAACAACTTTCAACTTCCTTCTATACAGCTTAATTTGAATTTACCACGTTTTCACTGGTTATCTATGCTTTGATCTACTTCTTGGTAAATGGCCGAAAAAACGAGAAAGACGCCTGGGGGACGGCCCAGGCATAGATAACAGAGATCATAGCGGCTAGCTGTTCTATCTTTTGCGCTTAAATAGTCTGATTTTAATTTTTTATTTGGCTTAATACTTTTTCTATCATCATTTCATTAAAGTGTGCAAAAAAGAGTGCAAAGGGCAAATAATGGGCAAAAAGAGTGCAAATCCGGTCCGTGGTGTGAAAGAGTGCAATGAAAAAAAAGAGTGCATTTCACACGAAAAGTGTGCAAGTTGGCAACCCTGCGTGTCACTCCCTACTTACAGTTTGTTACCACGAACTGTTTAATATTTATCAAATGAAGAATGATGCGCTGCCAAAAAAGGTGTTTTCGGCAATACGTCAGGGTGGTCGTCCTCAAAATGGAATGGAAGGAGGTTATTTGAAAGCACTTCATAGTAATGGATAAGAGTAAAGAGGGAAGCTCAGAATAGAGGGGGGACAAAGGAGGTGCTTGCATAGCTGTAATGCTCACAGACGGCTTGGTACTGCAGCGACTTGTCCTTAGTATTAGAATTAGTGCTTCAAACAAGAAATATATTATCGTTATCTTAATTTTTTTTTTTCATTTTCTTCGCCTTTGGACGCATATAATAGGCAGTGCAATGCTGCTGCAATGGCGACGTGGGTACAATCTGTTATTTATTTTTCTTTTCTGATTTATTTATTATTTTAATCATATTTATTTTTTAGATATCTGATTCTTATTTATAAGTTTTAATTAGTTGCAATTAGTGTATTTAATGTATTTCAACATCCCCTCAAAATCCAATGAAATCAGAGGCAACGCTATAGCGCTGCCTATACGAAAGAGTGTACGGCTCCAATGTTTTATCATTTTTTTTCCCCAGAGGCCTTTCATATGGTAGGGGTCGTCACATAAACTTTGGAGGGGGCTGATTTGATTGGAAATCCTTATCTGTATTGCCCTTTTTACGAGTCAAAAGTGATCGGAGGGCCACTAGGACCCCCACGTCATTTTTCCCCAAATGCATCCGATAAAAATTTTGAAATCGCCATTTTGTTAATAAAGTTCAAAAATCATATAATAAAATTCCGTTGTCCACACAACCCCCAGGGCCTGAGGGTAGGGGTTGTAAGTTATGCCCTGGGGGATATATGGTTCTTATGGAAGGGATGTTCATACAAACTTCAGAGAGGGCTCATTTGATTTGACATTGAAAGTTATAGTTCCCTTTTTTAAGAGTCAAAAGACATCGGAGGACCCCCACCCCTCTTCACACCCTTTTCCCCTCAAATTCATTCAATAAGAACTTTGAGATAGCTATTTTTTTAAGATAGTTCAAAGATAATTTAACGAAATCTCTGGGGTCAAAACAACTCCCCAGGGCCCAGGGACAGGCGTTATAAGTTATACCCTGGGGGTATATATGGTTCTTATGGAAAAGATGCTCGTTTAGATTTCAGAGAGGGCTCATTTGATTCGAAATTGAAAGTTCTAGCTCACTTTTTAAGGGTCAAAAGAGATCGGAGGGCAACTAGCACCACCCCCACCTCCCCGCCCTTTTCCCCCAAACTCATTCGATACACTTGTTACCGAATCATATTACAAATATTTTCTTTTCCTGTAAACTGCAAGACTATTGAGGGGGAATTTGAACTAAATGAAGTTACAGTATGTGCATGCAGATTGTCTAAAGGGTGTATCTCAAGAATGCATTTGGGTATTAAGTTGGAACCTTCACAAAATGCTTAAAGGCGAAGATGAACTGATAAAGTGATAATAAGTGCTTGCCACTACTAACACTATCACCAATCCTACTTTTACTAATACTACTACTAATGCTGCAACTGAACTGTTCCTACTGATACTTTAATTGCAATCATAGGCAGCGCGCTAGCGCTGCCTAAGTAAATAACGATGTGGCCACAATGTGTTTTTTTTTGTTCTTTTTTCGACAGGCTCGGCGTATCGAAGGAGTTGTCATAGAAACTTCAAAAAGGGTTCATTTGATTGGAAATTGGGGTGGCTAGTGCCCTTTTTAATAGTCGTAAGTGATTGGAGGGCAACTAGCCCCCCCCACGCCCATCGTTCCCCTAACACATCCCATCAAAATTTTGAGATTGCCATTTTGTTCAGCGTTGTTGATTTCCATTTAGAAAATATCTTTTTTAGGAGGACACTCCCCCACAAACCTAGGGGCAAGGGTTTTAAGTTAAACCCTGGGGGCATTTAAGGTTTTTATAGAAGGTGTTGTCGTAGGAACTTCAAAACAGGCTCATTCGATAGGAAATTCGATGGATTGGTACCCTTTTTTGTAGTCGGAAGTGATTGGAGGGCAACTAGCCCCCCCACGCCCTTCATTCCCCCAGACACATCCAATAAAAATTTTGAGATAGTCATTTTATTTAGCGTAGCTGATTTCCAGATAGAAAATATGTTTTTGAGGAGGACACTCCCCCACAACCCCCAGGGAAAGGGTTTTAAGTTATGCCCTAGGGGCATATAAAGTTTTTATAGAAGGCGTTGTCGTAGAAACTTCGAAAATGGCTCATTTGATTGGAAATTCGAGTGGCTAGTGTCATTTTTAAGAGTCGAAAGTGATTAGAGGGCAACTAGCCCCCCTCCCTCCCGCCCATCATTCCCCCAAACACATCCAATCTAAATTTTGAGATAGCCAGCGTCGTTGATTTGTTCAGCGTCGTTGATTTCCAGATAGAAAATATGTTTTTGAGGAGGATACTCCCTCACAACCCTCGGGGCAAGGGTTTTAAGTTATTCCCTGAGGGCATATAAGAACGATGTTGGCAAAATGTTTTTTTTCCTTTAGAGAAGGGCACTTCATATGGAAGGGGTCGTCGTAGAAACTTCAAAAGGGCTCATTCGATTGGAAAGTGAGAGTTCTAGTGCCCCTTTTAATAGTCGAAAGTGATTGCAGGACAAGTACCCCCCCCCACACCCATCATTCCCCCAAACACATCCAAGCAAAACCTTCAGATAACCATATTGATGAGCGTAGTTGATTTCCAGATAGAAAATATGTTTTTGAGGAGGACACTTACCCACTACCCTTAGGGCAAGGGTTTTAATTTATGCCCTTGGGGCATATAAGGTTTTTATAGAAGGCGTTGTCGTATAAACTTCAAAAAAGAATCATTCGATTGGAAATTAAAAGGGCTAGTGCCCTTTTTAATAGTCAAAAGTGATTGGAGGGCAACTAGCCCCCCTGCCCATCATTTCCCAAAACACATCCAATCAAAATTTTGAGATAGCCATTATGTTCTGCGTAGTTGATTTCCAGATAGAAAATATAGTTTTGAGGAGGATACTCCCCCACAACCCTCACAAACCCAAAGGATTATAAGTTTTCCCCTGGAGGCAAATAAGGTTTTTCTTAAAATCTTTGTCGTAGAAACTTGAAAAAGGGCTCATTCAATTTGAAATTCAAAGGGATAGTACCCTTTTTAATAGTCGAAAGTGATCGGAGGGCAACTAACCCCCCTCTCACGCACACGTTTTCCCTTATAAAATTCAATAAAAATTTTGAGATTGGCATTTTGTGCAGCGTAGTTTATTTCCAGATTTAAAATATATTTTGAGGAGGACAATCCCCCACAACCCTCAGGGCAAAGATTATAAGTAATGCCCTGGAGGCAAATAAGGTTTTTCTTAAAATCTTTGTCGTAGAATCTTGAAAAAGGGCTCATTCGATTTGAAACTCAAAGGGATAGTACCCTTTTTAATAGTCGAAAGTGCTTTAAGGAGAACTAACCCCCCTCTCATGCCCACCTTTTCCCCAAACACATCCGATCCAAATTCTTAGATAGCCGTTTTACTCAACGTAGTTAAAAGTTTTGGAAATTAGGTCTTTAAGGATGACAACCCCTCCCCCCACAGCCCTCAGTGCAAGGGTTTTAAGTTATGCCCTGGGGCATATAAAGTTTTTATTTTCCCCTGAAAAGACTATGTCAATATAAAACGAACAGAAATTCATTTAAAATTTTTTTTTCACAAAAACAGTTTTTCAAAGAAATGTAAAGAACTCCATTAAACAAAAAATTGGCAAAAATAAAATCAAATAATCTACTAAGCGTGAAACTACCACAAATCAGCATCGATAAATAAATGAAACCCAAAACGAACAGAAATTACAATAATTAACCGAGTCAAACTCAAAACGAGCAAGAAATTAACATAAGTTGGGCGCAAAACCCCTATGCCTTCCCAAGGCCAGAACAAAATTTGCACTTTACTGAAAAAATACAAATGAATGTGCATTGTCAGTTTAATATACATAAACTGATATTTGGTGATCAAAATGTTTATATAATTTGATTTATTAAAGGTATAAGTAGAAAGGGAGGTGCTACTCCGAACACTCACCCCTGCTGCCATCTACAATAGTAGAATGGCCCCTATTGACCCCATTGCTCACCCCTGCTGCCATCTACAATTTAGTTTAATGCTGACGGGACATAATTTATTCAAGGATTATCGATCGAGTCTAATGGGGGTAAAGGTCAATCGATCTGTTGTTGTTTGGCCACGTGTAATGACATGAGGGGTGATTTACATAATCGATGGGGGAATTATTGGTTCACGAAGGGGGAATTAAGAAACAAACATGACTTCATTGTTGTTTGGTTAGCCTAACCTGTGAACTTGATTTACATAATCGGCGGGGAAATTATTGATTCACGAAGGGGAGAATTAAGAAACATTATGGCTTCTTTAATCTTAGGTCTGTGAGATAAACGTTCTTTAGGTCAGAGAGAAAAATTAATATTCTATTTTTAAATAGGGCTTCATTGATCTTTAGTGTCAGGAATTATAAATGACATCACTTGTTATCTTGGAATTATGCGGGAGTCTAAAGAGATAGAAATTCTATTTATAAATACGGCTTCACTGAGTTTTAAGTCGGAGAGATAAATTGATATTCTAACGAAACCTTAATAGTTTAGCTAGGAAAATTTATGAGATGAAGAGATTAACGTAGGAAAGGGTTTCCTAGAAATTTGAAATGTGAAAGCACAGAGATGCCAAAAAACAAAAGGAACACACTGAAATTACTTTTAGGGGATTGGGCGAAACGGTTTTAGACAGCTTATGGAATTATTTCGGCGAAACAGTTAGAGACATTTTAAAAGGTGATTTAAAGGATGTTTTTAGAAGAGAATTTGAGGGTAAAACTCTGTGGTCGTTATAATACACAAGTTCCATTTGAACAGTGTTGTGAGGTCCCCTACCCCAACCCAAAGGGTTCCGATCCCCCTACCACAACCCCAAAGGGCCCCGATCGCCCTACCCCGATCCAAAGGGTTCCAATCCCCATATCCCCAATCCAGAAGGAACCCCCCGGTCCCCAATGGTTCCCAGGGCTCCCACCCGGCCCCCCAGACCCTCAAAGGCCCTCCCCGGGCCCCCAAAGGCATATCGAGCTCCCAAAAGACCACCGGGGTCCCAAAAGCCTTCACCCGGTCTCCAAATGTCCCCCAGGCTCCCAACTGGCCCCCCAGGACCCCCAAAGGCCCTCCACCGGTCCCCAAAGGTCCCCCAGGCTCCCAAAGGGCCCCCCTCCCCTCCCTCTCATCCCCCCTCCTCACCGTCCCCTCCCCTCCCCTCCCCCCAATCCCCTCCCCTCCCCTCCCCCTCCTCCCCTCCCCTCCCCCTCCCCTCCCCATTTTTTAATATTTTTTGTGCATTGAGACACAGAAGGGCACCCTCCCCCCCGGGCCCACCAAAGGGCCCCCGACGCCCCAAAAGGCCTGATTTTTCAGAGTCATGGTTTACCATTTTGGATTTCTTTCGTTGAAATGCAAGAGTTGGAATATTTCAGTAGTGCTTTGATGTGGTTTACAGTGTCACAGTTACATTCTCTTGATTTTTCAAAGTGTGTGAATAAACTGTGATTTCATATTCAAATGCAGGGTAATGAGCTAGGTTTCTTAGCCTTTCATAGGTGTGTGTTGTCAGAAACTTATGATTTGGGATATGTAAATTACTATTTTTGACTTTTCTGAGCTAGATTTCTTAGCCTTTCATGGGTGTTTGTTGTCTGAAACCTATAGTTTGGGATGAGTAGTTTGCTTTTGGACTTTTCAGAGCTGGATTTCTTAGCCTTTCGTGGGTGCGTGTTGACTGAAACTTATGATTTGGGATATGTAAATTACTATTTCGGGCTTTTCTAAGCTAGATTTCTTAGTCTTTCGTTGGTGTGTGTTGTCTGAAACCTATGATTTGGGATTTGTAGTTTTGCTTTTTGGACTTTTCAGAGCTAGGATTCTTAGTCCCTCATAGGTGTTTGTTGTCTGAAACCTATAGTTTGGGATGAGTAGTTTGCTATTTCAGGCTTTTCTGAGCTAAGGTTTCTTAGTATTTCATAGGTGTGTGTTGTCTGAAACTTATGACTTGAGGTGTCTAATTTGCTATTTCAGGCCTTTCTGAGCTAAGGTTTCATAGTATTTCGTAGGTTTGTGTTGTCTGAAACTTATGACTTGAGGTGTCTAATTTGCTATTTCAGGCCTTTCTGAGCTAAGGTTTCATAGTATTTCGTAGGTGAATGTTGTCTGAAACTTATGATTTGGGATATGTAAATTACTATTTCGGGCTTTTCTCAGTTAGATTTCTTAGTCTTTTGTAGGTGTGTGTTGACTGAAACCTATGATTTGGGATATAAGGTTCTTAGTCTTTCGTTGGTGTGTGTTGTCTGAAACCTATGATTTGGGATTTGTAGTTTGCTTTTTGGACTTTTCAGAGCTAGGATTCATAGTCCCTCATAGGTGTTTGTTGTCTGAAACCTATAGTTTGGAATGAGTAGTTTGCTATTTCAGGCTTTTCTGAGCTAAGGTTTCCTGGTATTTCGTAGGTGTGTGTTGTCTGAAACTTATGATTTGAGGTGTGTAATTTGCTATTTCAGGCTTTTCTGAGCTAAGGTTTCATAGTATTTCGTAGGTGAATGTTGTCTGAAACTTATGATTTGGGATATGTAAATTACTATTTCGGGCTTTTTTAAGCTAGATTTCTTAGTCCTTTGTTGATGTGTGTTGTCTGAAAACAATGATTTGGGATGGGTGGGTTGCTATTTTTGACTTTTCTGAGCTGGATTTCGTAGCCTTTCATAGGTATGTGTTGTCTGAAACCTATGATTTGGGATGGTTAATTTGCTATTTTTGACTTTTCTGAGCTAGGTTTTTTAGCCTTTCATAGGTGTGTGCTGTCAGAAAATTATGATTTGGGATTTGTAGTTTGCTTTCTAGACTTTTCAGAGCTAGGATTCTTAGTCCCTCATAGGTGTTTGTTGTCTGAAACCTATAGTTTGGGATGAATAGTTTGCTATTTCAAGCTTTTCTGAGCTAAGGTTTCTTAGTATTTCATAGGTGTGTGTTGTCTGAAACTTATGATTTGAGGTATGCAATTTGCTATTTCCGACTTTTCATAACCAGATTTCTTAGTCTTTCGTAGGTATGTGGTGTCTGAAACCTATGATTTGGGATGTGTGGGTTGCTATTTTTTTACTTTTCTGAGCTGGATTTCTTAGCCTTTCGTAGGTGTGTGTTGACTGAAACCTATGATTTGGGAATGAGTGGTTTGCTATTTTTGACTTTTCTGAGCTAGATTTCTTAGAATTTCATAGGTGTGTGCTTTCAGAAAATTATGATTTGGGAGGTGTAGTTTGCTTTTTGGACTTTTCAGAGCTAGGATTCTTAGTCCCTCATAGGTGTTTGTCGTCTGAAACTTCTAGTTTGGGATGAGTAGTTGGATATTTCAGGCTTTTCTGAGCTAAGGTTTCTTAGTATTTCGTAGGTGAAGCTTCCATGTCAGTTTTCACTTCACCAAGACATAAAAAATTTAAAGTTCAGTTCTAATTTTTCCACAGAAGATAGGAAAAGTTATACTATGATTGTGATTATTTTCGATGAAGATAGAAAGTTTCACTTTAATTCTAAATTTTCTTAAATTCAGTTCCGACTTTTCTCAAAGAGATGAAAAACTTTAAAGTTCAATTTAAAATTTTCTCAACGAAGTCAAGGAAAGTTCAAGTTCTTTTCTGAATTTTCTCAATGAAAAAGAAATTAGTCATTGATCATTTCTATTTTTCCAAATAATATAAAAATTTTCCACTTTAGTTCAGATCTGTCTCGAAGAGATGAAAAATTTAAAATACTATTCCAAATTTTTCACAGAAGATAAAAAAGTTCAAGTTCTCTTCGGAATTTTACCAAAGAACACAATTCAATTCTAATTTCTCCAGAGAAAACAAAAATCTTCCACTTCAGTTCTTTATTTCACAAAGACATAAAGAAATTTAGAGTTCAATTCTAAATTTTTCATCTAAAAATTAGAATAGAACTTTAAAAAAAAAAAAAGAACATAAAAACCTCATGTGTCAACAGTGGGCAGCTTCATAACTTACAATCTTTGCCCCGGGGTCTATCAACCGAGGGGGCTGTCAACCTCTGAGGCATAGTTATTTGACCTTTGTAACATTTAAAAAAAAATCTATCTGAATTTTTTTTTATTGGATTCATTTGGGGAATTACAGCTCGGATGGGGGAAGGGTATTGGCCTCCGATCACTTTTGTCTCTTAAAAAAACTAGAACTTTCTAGTTCTAATCAAAAGAGCTTTCTAAAGTTATTACGACCACCCCTTTCATTATTTGCTAACAATGGGCAACTTACATAACTTACAGCTCATTCCTAGGGATTTTGGGGGGTTCTGTCAACTACAAGGACATAGATATTTGGCCCTAGCATAATATCATAGGCAGCACAATAGCACTGTGTAAGTAAAGAACTATGTGGGCACAATGTTTTTTGTTTTTTTTTAGACCAGGGCTTTTCGTATCGAAGGAGTTGTCATTGAAACTTCAAAAAGTGCTGATTCGATTGGAAACTGAAGGGGCTAGTGCCTTTTTTAATAATCGAAAGTGATTAGAGGGCAGCTAACCCCTCTCGCACGCCCATTATTTCCCCAAAAACCTCCAATCAAAATTTTGAGACAGCCATTTTGTTCAACATAGTTGAAAGGTTCAGAAATTATGTCTCTGAGGATGACGACCCCGCCCCCCACAGCTCTCAGGACAAAGGTTGTAAGTTATGCCCTGGGGGCATATGAGGTTTTTATTGAAAGTATTGTCGTAGAAACTTCAAAAAAGGCTCATTTCATTCGAAATTGAGAGGGCTGGTGCCCTTAATAATAGTCGAACGTGAGCGGAGGGTGAATATACCCCCCTCCATGCTCTTTATTTTCCTAAATACTTTCGATCAACATCAAGGAGGCACACTTGCGCCTCTATAAAGAGGCGACCCACCACAATGTTAAGCGATTTCCGGTCCTAGCGGTCGCAGAGAGACAGCGGTAATCGCATTTTGTAGCCCAAGCTCAAACTAAGAAACGTGCAAAATTTCACCCCCCTCCGACTTTATCTTCATGGGTAAAAGTGGGCCGGAAGTTTCGACCCTCCGACCACAACCCCCCTTTAACGTTGTCCGATTGGGCTGAAATTTAGAGGTTAAAATTTCCTAGGGCCAAACGTGCTATAAAGCACCCGCAATGCGCAATGAAGCACACACAATGTGCCATTAAAGCACGCAAAAATGTGCTATGAAGCACCCACAATGTGCTATGAAAGCACGCTCAAATGTGCTATGAAGCACACACAATATGCTATGAAGCGCACAATGTGGTATTGAATCACGTACAAATGTGCTATGAAGCACCCGCAATGTGCTATGAAAGCATGCTCAAATGTGTTATGTAGCACCCACAAAGGCCTATGAAGCACGCACAATGTGCTTTTGAAGAACGTACATATGTGCTATGAAGCACCCGTAATGTGCTATGAAAGCACGTCCAAATGTGTTTAAAGCACCGCTTGCAAACTGGTACCCTGAAACCACTTGGTGGGGGGGAGGGGGTTCAAACCTTGTGCACCGAGAACACGCAGTAAATGCAGAGCTAGCTAATGACGAAAACTAACTATCGCCTTTAAATCAACGCACAGCTAGTCCAGCAAATATCTCTCCTAGCGAAAACGGTTTAATACGGGAATGATTTTTCGCAATTGATAATAACGGAAAAACTTTTTTTTGGATTATTTTAAATAGATATCAAACTAACCTAAACCTAACATAACCTAGGTACCTTCCCCCCCCCTAAACCCCAAAAAACAACAGTTTAAATATCGTAAACGCAACAAAACCTCGCTTTGCATTGCATTACTCTATAGCGGTCTCTTGAATGAACCCTTCTGGTGGATTTTTCGTGACTGGTTTCCTTGTAAAGGCCTATATAACGCACCAGTACCGTCAATAATATGAACTGCGAAAAATTTACCAAATTTTCGGCAGTTCATATTATTGACTTACGAATAAAGTGAACATAATACTCGATGCCTTTTTTTATGCTCTTTACGAATATAACGATCATTTTTGTCAGAAATGAATTTTACCCCCACTCCTATATATACTTATTCAGGGTGTATACTTGCACATTAGGAGGGGGGGTGAAGTTTAAAGCATACTTTATTTCTGACAGTTTATTTCTGATGCAGATGAGAGGTAAGTTTAAACTTCACCCCCCCCCCCATGAGAGGTAAGTTTAAACAGTTCATATTATTGACTTACGAATAAAGTGAACATACTACTCGATGCCTTTTTTTATGCTTACACATTAGGTGTGTGTGTGTGGGGGGGGGGGTTGTTGGTAAATTTTAGTTCTGATGTAAATCAGAGGTAAGTTTAAACCTTACCCCCCCCCCCCGAATTTTCAACTATATACCCTGAATTGGTATATATAGGAGCGGGGGTAAAATTCAATTCCTACAAAAATGATTATTATATTTGGAAAGAATGCAAAAAAGACATCGAATGTCATGTTTACTTTATTCGTAAGTCAATAAGGTACTGGTGCATTGTATTGTCCCTTTTAAAAAGTCAAGTTTGGTTAATGCTTATGAAATGAAATAAAATAGGATGAGTATATAACAGTTTATAAACAAATTTGGGCTATACATTTGCACATTAGGGGGTGGGGGTAAAGTTTAAACTTACCTCCCATTTACATCAGAAAAAAAATTTGCCCCTCCCCGTAATGTGCAAATACATACCCTGAATTGGTATATATAGAGGTGGGGGTAAAATTCATGGTGAATATTTACCAAATTCATTTCCGACGAAAATGATTATTATATTTGGAAAGAACATTGAAAAAAGGCATCAAGTGGTATATTCACTTTATTCATAAGTCAATAATATGATTCGGTAAAATTTACCCAAATATATACCCTGAATTGGTATATATAGGGGTGGGGATACAATTCATTTCCAACAAAAATGATTACTATATTTGAGAAGATCTTAAAAAGGCATGGAGTGGTATGTTTATTTTATTCGTGCGTCAATAATATGAACTGGCAAAAAGTTACCGAAAATTTACCCAAAATTGAAGCACAAACAGATTGTGAATATTTTTCAGCTTATAAATAGCGAACAATTTAACGCAATTTGGGGTAAAGTCCAAGTTACTGCAAATTCTTCGTTACCTAGGTCTACACTATCCCCAAATCAGAGATATTTCGATGGAGATAACAATAACAAAATCCAAAAAGTGTCTTTTTAACAGCACTAAATGCTACGAAAAATTTTGGGTTCTTTACCTTAATTTACGACATAATTCAATCAGGCAGAAATCAAAGTTTCGCCGTATATTCAGTTAACAATCCCACTTCTGACACCACTTATGTCGTAATCCGTTTAAAGAAATAGCCTACAAGTTTTATTAACTCTATTCGGTACAACATGTAAGATTCACATCTATTCACCTTTAACGCCGGTAACAAACTACTCTACTATTCTATTCAACGGAACGCAATTTACCACCCAGGCTTACATCTGGTTTCAGATTTCAAGGCTATTCATTAAACTTACAGAAATATATAATAAGTTGACAAGTGAGTTTAGGTAAAATCACCACTCTATATCAAAATTATTTGAAAAAACTACGTTTTCTAAAGAGTCAAAGAGGCTGAGTCAAAAGTTCGAAACTTAAAACGTACAGGGATTAGAAGGTACAGTTGGGAGGGCTGTCGCCCCCCAAACCCCCCGCTTTCGCAGTCTTAAAATAAAAAAAAAATTAAACTGAAAGTAAGGAGCGACATTAAAGCTTAAAACGAACAGAAATTATTCCGTATATGAAAGGGGCTGTGCCCTCCTCAACGCCTCACTCTTTACGCTAAAGTTTTTATTGTTTAAAAAAGAATTGTGAGAAAGTCAAACTTTAGCGTAAAGAGTGATTGTGGATAAAGCTGTTATCCACAGCTTTATATGTTGATTGTTTATATGGATAAAGCTGATAATTAGGAAAAGGGTTCGTTTTGATATTGAGCGTTCAAAAAGGCTGAGGATTTTAAGACGAAACTTCGGTTAGTCTTGAGTTGTTAGGGAGGGTTACAGAGTTGAAACATTCAGAGATTGCTGAGGAACAATTTTAACTTATGGGCATTGTGCATCCCAGTTATTACTGGGTGGAGCTCCAATCTTTCAGGAACAGCTAAGATGATCAAACAGTTCGTGGTAACGAACTGTAAGTAAGGAGCGACCCGGCTCAATGGTAACCGAAACTCTAAAAAACGGAATTTTGATACCAATAGATACATCAAAAGAATCAGATTTTAATTCTGATTTCAAATATATAAGTTTCATTAAGTTTAATTATACCCATCAAAAGTTACGTGCCTGAGAAAATTTGGCTGATTTTCGAAAAAAGGGGGAAAGACCCCCTAAAAGTTACAGAACCTTAATGAAAATCACACCATCATATTCAGCGTATCAGAGAACCCTACTGTAGAGGTTTCAAGCTCCTATCTACAAAAATGTGGAATTTTCCATTTTTTGCCAGAAGAAAGATCACGGATGCGTGTTTATTTGTTTGTTTGTTTGTTTGTTTGTTTTTTTCCCCCAGGGGTGATCGTATCGAACCAGTGGTCCTAGAATATCGTGGGAGGGCTCATTGGAACGGAAATTAAAAGTTCTAGTGCCCTTTTTAAGTGACCAAAAAAAATGGAGGGCAACTAGGCCCCCTCCCACGCTCATTTTTTTCCCAAAGTCACCCGATCAAAATTTTGAGACAGCCATTTTGTTCAGCATGGTCGAAAATATGATAAAAATGTCTTTTAGGATGACTCGATCCCCCAAAGTCCCCAGGGGGAGGGCTGAAAGTTTTGAACTTTACTCAATGTTAACATATAGTATTGGTTATTGGGAAGTATACAGACTTTTTCAGAGGAGATTTTTTCTGGTAGGTGGGGGAAGGAGAGGGTCGGGGGCTATATGGAAGGATCTTTCCATGAAGGAAGTTTTCATGGGGGAAGGGACATTGCTATGAAGGGGGCGCCGGATTTCCCAGCATTATTAAAGAAAAAGATCAGGAATTAAATAAAAAAAAAACAAGTTTTTCAACTGATCAACTGATTGTGATTAAGAGGTCATTTTTAAAGAACTGGAAAAAAATTCGAACTATAGTTTAAAGAACAGGGTATTGACTAGGGGGCGAACCCCCTAATATACGTGTTAAAAATTTATGAATATAGAAGTTCGTTACGTAAGTTAATTCTAAGTTACGTATATTTATTACTAATAAAAACGTTCGTAAATAAAATTAAACAAGTTTCGAGAAAGCCATTTAACCAAATATAATATGCAAATTTTGTTTTAATTATTCATGTACGGTGAGCCAAAATCAAAACCTGCATTAATTCAAAAACGTTCAAAAATTAAATAAAAAAAAACAAGTTTTTTTAACTGAAAGTAAGGAACGACGTTAAAACTTAAAACGAACAGAAATTATTCCGTATATGAAGGGGGCTGTCCCCTCCTCAACGCCTCGCTCTTTACGCTAAAGTTTGACTTTCTCACAACTCTATTTTTTTAAACAATAAAAAAACTTTAGCGTAAAGAGCGAGGCGTTGAGGAGGGGACAGCCCCCTTCATATACGGAATAATTTCTGTTCGTTTTAAGTTTTAACGTCGTTCCTTACTTTCAGTTAAAAAAACTTGTTTTTTTTATTTAATTTAGTTGAAAAAACAGAGGCAACAAATTTGCGCTGCCTATAGTAAAAGGCGATAAGAGTTCAATGATTTTTTTTTTCTAGAGACACTTTATATGAAAGGAGTAGTCTCATAGATTAGAGAGGGGGCTAAATCAATAGGAAATTCCCCCTCCATGCTCTTTATTTTCCCAAATACTTCCGATCAACATCAAGGAGGCACACTTGCGCCTCTATAAAGAGGCGACCCACCACAATGTTAAGCGATTTCCGGTCCTAGCGGTTGCAGAGAGACAGCGGTAATCGCATTTTGTAGCCCAAGCTCAAACTAAGAAACGTGCAAAATTTCACCCCCCCCTCCGACTTTATCTTCATGGGTAAAAGTGGGCCGGAAGTTTCGACCCTCCGACCACAACCCCCTTTAACGTTGTCCGATTGGGCTGAAATTTAGAGGTTAAGCTTTCCTAGGGTCCGGGAGCTTATCCTCGAAATTTCAGCTCAATCCGATCACTCCTTCTCTGTTTTCCAAAAACCAAATATAGCCACTTAAAGTTCATTTTTTTTTGTTAGAAACACCTACAGGCCACAGTTGGCAACTGATCCAGGTGAATGAGGACTCATTCGAAGCAGAATTTGACCTGTTAGGGCCTTTTGATATTTTCAGACCGAAAAAATTATCCCCCGAATTTGCATTTACGAAAAACCTCGTTTTCCTATAAGAGCCCATGTTAATTTTTCCCACCACAGCCCCCTTTAACGTTGTTTGATCGGGCTGAAATTTAGAGGTTAAGCTTTCCTGGGGTCTGGGAGCTTATCCTCGAAATTTCAGCTCAATCTGATCACTCCTTTCCTGTTTTCCAAAAACCAAATATCAAGTTTTGTGGGGATTTGCTTGCGTCAAAAATAGATTCCAGGTACTAAAAATACAATTACAATTGTGTCTCTTTAGTACAGCGATCGATACTCCTGACTGTCAGGCGGAAAACCCGGGTTCGATTCCTCGTCAGAGGAAATTTTTTATATACTGAATTTAAAGTTTAAAAAAGAAACTCAGTTTCTTTTTTAAATTATTTGAAAAAAAATTACGTTTTCTAAAGAGTTAAAGAGAATGGGTTACAAGGTCGACCCTTAAAACACCCTGTCGAGAAAGAAAAGAATAATACACAATCATCTAACAGTTAGTCAAGCAATAATAAGTAATAAACTGTACAAAAACGTGCAGAAATTTTTTGAAAAAAACTACGTTTTCTAAAGAGTTAAAGAGGCTGAGTCACAAGTTCGAACCTTAAAACGTACAGGGATTAGAAGGTACAGTTGGGGGGCTGCCGCCCCCCAAACCCCCCGCTTTTCCAGCCTTTAAATAAAAAAAAATTTTTAACTGAAAGTAAGGAGCGACATTAAAACTTAAAACAAACAGAAATTATTCCGTATATGAAAGGGGCTGTGCCCTCCTCAACGCCTCACTCTTTACGCTAAAGTTTGACTTTCTCACAACTCATTTCCAATTGAACCCATTCTTTAGAAAAAAGGCTGATTGCTGGAAAAGGGGGCATGTTTGATCTTGAGTCTCCAAAATCGCAAAGGGTGCAAAGATAAAACCTATAGAAAATGTCGAGGGGGAGGTCAAACAAAATAAAAACACCTAATATGCAGGAGAGCTGCTAAAAGGGAACAATGCATCTAAGGAAGGACTAAGGATTTTAAGTTTGAGCTTTAACAATCATACTGATAGTACAAAAACGAACAAACAGCTACCCGGGGAGAATTGTCAACTATCTAATTTGTCAATCTTTAATATGCAGGATTTATTATTGAGAAACATAATCTGAACTAACTAGGTCACCATTGCGACGTTAGAGTACTACTAATAGCGTTTTCTCAGATTAATAACTTTATTAGATACTTCAAAGGTATTTGCTTTTCCCTTCTCCCTCTTTCTGTTTATTTTTTTTCTTTTTCTCTTCTGGATTTAGCTTAGATACGTCAAATGAATTTAGTTTGTTTCTTCCTCCTTCTTTCTGTTTGACTGTTTGTTCTTTCTCTCTCCGTCCTTCTTTCTTATCCTCTGAATTTAGTTCGTTTGATCTCTTGATCTCTCGCTTGACTCTCTGTTCCCTCTCTCTTTTTGTTTTTTATTTACAGACTTTATAAGGTTCTTAAGCTCTTTAGTATTATTGTATTTATTTTTTCAGTATTTCAGTTTATTTTAGTTTATTTTATTTATTTATTTCAGTTTTACTTTTTTCAATTTCTTATTGTATTTCAGGTCTCAGGCAATGAAGCGTCTATTACTCCTGAACACCAAGATTTCATGGCCAAATTTATGATTCTGATTTTGCTTAAAATTTACGTACGGATTACTATTCCCTACTTGAATCGGGGTAAGTGTCTTTATTCGTGCCTTTATTTTTGCCTTTGTTCTTATTTGTATCAGGCAAAAGCCTAATTGTGCTTGTCTGCTTGCCAAATGTGTTTGGTACAATTATTCTGCACATTTGATAGATAGACAAACAAGCGTATTTTAAAGCCAAATTCATGGCCATGAACACAGTAAAATAACAAAAATGAATATAGAGAATGGAGGGGTGTTTAACCCCTCCCCCACAATTGCCCTCCCCCACGAAAAATATCCCCACCCCCTTCGGAAAGTAACCCTTGCGGAAAATATCCCCTCCTTGGAAAATACCCTCGTGGAAAATACCCTCTCCCCCTGTGGAAAATAAGGCTTCAAAATTTGAAACTTTTTTTAGTTTTTTTTTATAGTTTTAGTCAGTTTATTTTTATAGTGGAAGTCAGAAAATAATTCTTTGTAGGTATATGGCTACTAAAAAGCTACAGAAGATTTTGTTATCTGGAAATTTGCACTTCACTTGTGTTATCAACACAATTTGCACTTCACTGAAAAAAGATACAAATGAACATGCATTGTCAATTTCGCATATATATGCTGAAATTTATTCCTCAAAGTCTTGATAATTTTCTATTTATTAAAGTTGAAATAGTTAAAAGTTTTAAAATGTATTCTTTCAATAAAGTGTAAATTATGTTTGGGTCTTGAGAAGTTAGGGGAGTTGTCAGCCCTTATCAAGTTAATTTCTGTTTGTTATGAGTTTGACTTGGGTATTTATTGTAGTTGATTAAAAAAAATTTGCACAAATAAGTTTTTCAAAAAAAAGTAGAGAACTCCATTAAACCAAAAATGAACAAAATAGAATCAAATAACCTACCCAGCATACAACTTCCACAAATAAGTATAAAAAATAAGTGAAACCCAAATCGAACAGAAATTAAAGTAAATAGCAGAGTCAAACTCGGAACGAGCAGAAATTAATATGAGTAGGGTTCAAAACCCCTATGCTTTCTAAAAGCCAGAATATAATTTGTACTTTAGTGAAGAAAATTATTTTAAATGTTTTCATTTTTATAACTAACAAACCAAAAATTAGTTACAATTTTAAGGAATAAATGTTAGCGTATGTATATTGTATGTATACCGGTACATGGCTGTTTATCTTTTTCATAAAATTGGGCTCTATTCTAGTTGACTTTTTCTAAACTTAAGGATAACATCTACGGAAAAAATGGACCATCTGGGACAAAATTGTAATATATATGATTTTTAAACCATGTTGTAGAGAAAGAAATCCTTCACAACACATCAAAAGTTTTTGACCGTTTTTCACCCTTGAACAGGGTGAAAAACGGGCTGAAAGGGGAAAATCCAGGGGAAAACTCAAAAAATCTACGAACGGTAGTTTTGATTCTGAGAATGGCATTCCTGATGCTCTTGGGTCCAAAAAGATCGATTATGTGTTTTTTTACTGCTGCGTAATAAGTCGTTCCCCCCGTTTCCCCACTTACAGGGGAAAAAGAGGGTTTAAATAAAGATCCTGTACAGTAGTCTGCAAGACTTGTTTTCTGGGGTTTCCCAGTGCGAAAAGAATGAATATGTTACTTTCATTGCTCTGTCATTAGGCTTTCCCTCCGCTTACCAGTTTCTAGGGAAAAAGAGGAGGAAATCAAGATATCCTCTAAAGGGAAAAGATTGTCAGATGGGTGTACAGACTTCGGAGAGGAGACAGAGGTGTATCTACTCGGTTTTAAAACCCTCTAACACTGTTTTGACGGGAGTTTAATATTGCGTTTTCTGGTGATACTCTTTTGCTGTTTGCTGGAGGTTCACTACCAACTGGTAAGTTCAATTAGTCAAGCAATAATACTGACTTGCCGTCCCCAATCTTTGCTCTCTCGTTTACAAGTATACTTTGGAGTGCAGCTGCACCAGCAATCTGGCTCACGTTTTCTCATCGACCAGCTGAATACGCCAGGTTTTTCTACTTAAATATATTTTTCTACAGGTTTTTAATAAATGTTTTTGTTTTTATAACTTTAATAAATCAAATAATATTAATATTTTGATTACTAAATATAAGTATATATATATTTTACTGACAATGCACATTCATTTGTATTTTTTTCAGTAAATTGAAAATTATGTTAGTCAGGGCACCAAAAGTAAAAAAATGTGACATATACCCCAACGGAAAAAGGTATCGATGAAAATGGGCCTACCCCCCTTCCCAAATTGACCTTGCTGATTCGAAAAATAACAAGGGCACATTCGTAGGAGGCAGCAAACACCACAAAACTTAGGGTTTCACAACCTTTTGTATGGCTCCTTAGTGGACATTATTGTTCCAGCGACTCTGATGCGCCTTTTTTCGCAGAAACTTGAGTATCAAAGACTAAAGCAGAAGTATCCAAGATGCCCGGAAGCCAAGAAATATCTTTTCAACCACATCACATTTACTTTTTTTATTTACTGTAACGCTAAATCTCAGACAAAAAGCAAGCAAAGCTCTACACAGATGTCATCGCAAACAAAGAGTTTATTTGCCAAAGTATTACGAATTACTTAAAACAGAAATCCGAATAAATGATGAAGTGAAAAACCCATCGAATTACTAAAGCAGCCCACTACCCATCGTCCCTTTAAATTAACAACTCCCATGCAGAATAACTATTCCTTGTCAGAACTTAACTCCCCTTCGCGATATTTTCAACAACAGAATCACAAAATATCGCAGACCCTAGCTGGACAGGGGCATTTTGTCCACAGTTTTTGCACTTGCAGTACGGTGAAACTTTCTGAATGGTAGATGGCCAGGCTGCAAGAGTCGATTTCTTGGGTAAAACTTTTCTGTCTTTTAACTCCCACCCAAAATCTAAAGGAGAAAAATAGACGGGACTAGGCACAAGCGCCTGTAGCATCACAGACCATTGAAAAATACATCTTTTGACGTAGAACTTGAACGAGTCGTCTGTTGGAGGTAGGCTCTTCAGTGTTTTGCGATATGGAAACAAGTGAACTCGCAGATTGTTTAAACAGTCAAACTTTTCGTTTTTTCCATACGACACGATCAAAATGTCCCGACTCAACTTCACAATTTCATCCTCGAGTTCAATGACCTCTTGTATGTCACTTGAAACCTGGTCAGTCACAGCCAAAATTTCGGTTAACCAGGCCATTGCTGCTTTCAGTATCGTTTTCTTGCCTTTTGAATAGAAGTAGCTCACTGTATCACAGCCGGTGAAACAATGCTAAAATGCACCAGAGTTCACTAAAGACAGAGGGAGTCAATTTGCCAGCTCCGTGAAAGAAACAGCTTTGTCCTTGAAGCAAACCCAGATGTTTGGTGTTTTACTGGTTTGTGCCTGAATTTTACTACAAGACTGAAGCAAGATGACGACGATATAGATGTCATTGGCTTCGATAATCACGCATGAACATCCAGTTTTAACACAGAATGCTGCGTGAAGGACAACATGAGTGTCTGCTTCCTCGTGAGTGCAGCTCAAGTCAGCCGTAAAACTGCTGCCTCCGTCAGCACTACTCTCTGTTTTAAGCTCTACACCTTTGGTCCTGTCAGGAAACTCTCCAGATAGGTAAACGGGGAAAGGTAACATTTTCCTATCAATTTCAGACCAGACCTCAAGCACGCACTCTATCAGTTTTGCTTTGTTTTTGAATCCAGCAGGATCAAGTCCCAGCAGTCAAGAAACATATGTTGACGAACGGAAAAGGTTTTGCCGGGACGACTTCTCCCCAATTCGGGGTAGCCACTACTGTTGTTTAGAGAGACAACTTTGCATCCCACTAAATCCTAGAGCTTGCCATCATAGCGACCAACTTATGTTAATTTCTACTCGTTTTGAGTTTGACTTGGTTAATTATTGTAATTTCTGTTCGTTTCGCGTTTCTTTTTTTATCGATACTGATTTGTGGTAGTTCCGCGTTTGGTCGATTGTTTGATTTTATTTTCACTCATTCTTGGTTTAATAGAGTTCTTTACTTTTCTATGAAAAACATATTTTGTGGAAAATTTGTTTAAAAATTAATTTATGTTTGTTTTTATTGACATAGTTATAGCTGCGATTCTCTTATAGGTGTGACGCCAGGGACTAGTGGCAATTGTAATAGAGGTGGTAGGATGTAAATATTAAACCTTATAATAAAAACCTTATATGTCCCCAGTGTAAAACTTACAACCCTTGCCCTGAGAGTTTTTTGGGGGGAGGCTGTCATCCTCAATGACCCAATTTCAAGAACTTGAAACTCAGATAAAGCTTTCAATAAAACCTTATAGGCCCCCAGGGCATAACTTACAACCCTTGCTGTGAGGGCTGGGGGGTGGTTGTTATACTCGAAGACCTAATTTTCAGAACTTTCTGCTACGTTGAACAAAATGGCTATCTGAGAATTTCGGTTGGATGTGTTTGGAGGAATATTGGACGTGAGAGGGGGGTTAGTTAACCTCCAGTCACTTTCGGATATTAAAAAGGACACTAGCCCTCTCAATTTCCAATGTGTTTGGAAATTGAGACAGTTCCAATTTCCAATGTGTTTCATTGAATGTGTTTGGAGAAATGGTGGGCGTGAGAGGGCTTTTAATTATTCTCAATTCACTTTCGACTATTAAAAAGAACAATTTCAATTTCCAGTCAAATGAGTACTTTTTGGAATACAACAACTTTCTATATAAACGTTATATGCCCCCAGGGCATAAATTACAGCCCTTGTACCGAGGGCTCTAATGGGGCTATCATCCTAAAAGACCTAATTTCCAGATCTTTCGACTACGTTGAACAAAATGAACATTTAAAAATTTTGATTGGATGTGTTTGGGGAAAAGATGGCTTAAATAAAGTATGCCTTATAGCAGGCAATCTCCTTTTGTTACTAATTCATCGATGGATATTTTATAATGGTCTTATGTAAACCTAATTTCTTTTTTAAGGACAATTTTGGAGTTACCAACTCTGTTTCTGCGTGCTGTTTTACTTAGTTTTCAAGATAGGAGCTTATGCCTTTGACAGAATCGAGGTTCGTATTTTCTAATTTTTTAAATCCAGTAGATTTCAACTAAGCAAGGGAAATAATTTGGTCTACAAGTAAGAGAAAAATAGTATTTTTCCTGTAAGTTTGTTTTTTTATGTCAGTAAGTATTTGCGTTTTGGGTGCTATGTTCTTTAACGTTAATTAACAAAAAATTCGGGAAAAAACTTTTTCAAAGAATAGTAAAGACCAAATTAGACTTACGAGAAGAAACAAATTCATAAAATAATTTCAAACTCAAAACGAAAAAAATACTATATTTATAATTTGAATTTAGAAATACCAAAAAGTAATATTAAAAAATAAATGTAACTCAAAACGAGCAGAAATTAGCTAAATAACCATGCAAACAAACATACAATAGGCATTAATAGAAATGAATAAATAAATCTTAAAGCGAGTAAAAATTAAATGGAAAATTCAGATCAAATTTAAAAGGAGGAAGAATCACCACACAAAAAATTAGTAATTGTCCCCATCCCCTCCCCTGATGGTAAAAGGGCTAGAGCCCACTGCGTCATTAGCTTTTTATTGGAAACTGTGTGTGTTTGGAGCAGTCCTCGAAAAAATCTAATAAAACTAAACTGAATATTTGATATATAATGAAATTAATTGATTCTATTTTAAGATTGTGTTTTACTGTAATTTTTATTTTTGTTTTCAATATTATAAGTATAAAAGAAAATGTGATTCATTTTCAGTAAACTCAACACCTTCTTACGTTTAATTTGTTAAAATTTTTGTTAAGTTTAATTTGTTAAATTGGTTATTGGTGATCTAATCGAAAAATTTACTTTTTAGTTTTTTTATCTTGTCCCTTCAAAACCCCATTTTTTCCCAAATAATTTTAAACTATTTTCTTTTTTACTCTATTTTCTTTAGTAAAATTACTTGACACCAGGTACAATATTGAAAATGACCGTCTTTTATATTTTTATTGAAAAATTTGTCCTGCCCTTCACAAATTTTTATAAGCTTTGATCTTATTGTTTCTTTAATAAAAAAGATCTGAAGACAGAAATTTTCAACCAAAATACATCCGTTTATTACGGAAAATGAATTAAAAAAAATCTTTTTCCACAAAATAAGTTTTTCAAGGAAAATAAACAGCTCTAATAAGCCAAAAATGAGCAAAACTAAAGTCAAATAATCTACCAAGCTTAAAACTACCACAAATCATCACCAATAAATAAATCAAACCCAAAATGAACAAAAGTTAAAATAAATAACTGACTCAAACTCAAAACGAGAAGAAATGAACATGATTCGGGCTCACAACCCCGTGCCTTCTCAAGGCCAGAACATAATTTGCACTGTACTAAAAAATACAAATGAATATGCATGTCAGTTTAATGTACATATGCTCATATTTATTCTTTAAATTCTTAATTATTTCCTATTTATTAAAGTTATTAAAGTGAAAAAAAAATTTTTTCAGTAAAGTGTAAATTATGTTTTGGGTTTGAGTAGTTTTTAAATAAAAAAAAGGAAGTTTGTTTTAACTGAAAGTAACCAACGACATTAAAACTTAAAACGAACAGAAATTATTCCTTATATGAAAGGGGCTGTCCACTCCTCAACGCCTCGCTCTTTATACTAAAGTTAGACTCTTTCTCACAACTTTTTTTCAAACAATAAAAAGCTTTAGCGTAAAGAGCGAGGCGTTAAGGAGGGGGTAGTCCCTTTCATATACGGAACAATTTCTGTTTTTTTATTAAGTTTTAATGTCGCTTCTTACTTTCAGCTAATAAAAGTTGTTTTTTTTTTTATTTAATTTTGAACTTTTTGAATTGATGCAGTTTATCTTGGCTCTCCAAACATGAATATTCATTTTACTTTTATTTGGTTATATGTCTTTCTCGAAAGCTGTTTAATTTTATTTACGAATGTTTTTATTAGTATTAAATATACGTAACATACGAATTAACTTAGGTTACGAACTTCTATATTCATGTATTTTAATACGTATGTCAGGGGGTCCGCCCCTTAGTCAGTACCTTGTTATTTACGAAAAAGTTTGAATTTTGTTCCAATTCTTTAAAAATGACCCCTTAATTACAAAGACCATTAATTAGAATAAATAGCTCTTGTGAAAGTACTAAAAATTCTTTGGCTTGAAGAGCGATGTATTGACTAAGAGGGTGGACCCAATATATGCGTAATAATAACTGTTGGTTTTAAGTTTTGATGTTGCTCCTCAGAGGTGCCATTTCAGCCAAACCTTAGGGTGGGCGAGATAACAATCGACATGGGCCTCGAAGCAGGCTTGTATATATATATATATATATATATATATTATATATATATATATATAATAATATATATCTATATATATATATATATATATATATATATATATATATATATATAATATATATATATATATATATATATATATATATATATATATATATATATATATAATATATATATATATATATATATATATAACAAGATTCAGAGATTTCTTGTTAAAAAATTTTATTTCAAGTCATCCACACGGGTTTTTTCCTAGCAATTCGACCCCCACTATTACACTATAACTACGCTAAGACATCCTTCTATCATCACCCCACCCCTTGTGTATTATACAAAACACATTGAAGAAGTAAAGCTATCCGTTATTAAAATTCTCTTCTTGCAATCTAAATCTCTCTTAGTATCAACTTTTTATTTTAGTATAACGTTAAACTCTATTTTAAATTGACAACAGTGTTCAAGCACCACTTTTTATTATACAGTACACATCGAAGAAGTAAAGCTAGGTCAAGTCATAAGACCATTTTATCATCGTTAAACATTTCCATAGATTGATATTGTTCCAAGTTTATAATAAATAATCTATTGGTTAACAACCCTGAGGGGTTACCTTAACTGATAATCACCAATTCGCAAATACTGTACCCTTTTTCTCCACCTTAATACGATCCAATTTGCAAATGCTATCAAACTCTGTTTTTTCCCTATTGTTCAATTAATATCGTTCGTATAGTCCAATTCGCAAATGTTAAACCCTTTTTTTCTCCACCTTCATACGGGGTTACCTTAACTGATAATCACCAATTCGCAAATGCTATACCCTTTTTTTCTCCACCTTCATACGATCCCATTCGCAAATGCTATCTAGCTGTGTTTTTTTCCTATTATTCAATTAATATCGTTTGTATAGTCCAATTCGCAAATGCTAAACTCTTTTTTTTTCTCCACCTTCATACGATCCAATTCGCAAATGCTATCTACGGACACATTCATATCAAACTATTCTTGGCTAAAGGCAATTTTCCCAAAAAATCAGAAACCACTCTTGATAGCACATACTTCAAAGAAATAGAACAGCGGATAATGCATGGGTGATGCACAGCTTTTCTTACAAAATCCTTCCTAAATGCGCAATTTGACAATTTCTAGTTTTTGATTTAAAAAAAAAAACAATTATACTCTCAAGACGTGTTTCATCACTTTATAGGTTTGCCAGCTTTTTGGAATGTGCACGTGAAACTACACTGCATATTCTTGTAGGGTTGAATT
Organism: Artemia sinica; assembly: GCA_027921565.1. NCBI lineage: Eukaryota > Metazoa > Arthropoda > Branchiopoda > Anostraca > Artemiidae > Artemia > Artemia sinica. Next base: position 25,385,296 of record CM051260.1, read on the forward strand.
ATGCTCTCAAAACAGGTTTGACGACTTTATAGGTTTGCCAGCTTTTTAAAATGTCCATGTGAAACTGTACTGTATATTCTTGTGAAATTCCATGTAAGTTTGAAATATATAACAATAACCAGTCTGATTGTCTTATACAATCCTCACTATAGTTTGAATACGTGTTTGACCACTTTATAGGTATAAAAGGATTGGTCGCTTTTTGCGATGTGCACGTGAAACTGTACTGCATATTTTTCTACATGCTAGAGATAAGATAAATTACGCAATCACTACTCGGATTCCTTATTGCCTTACTACTACTATCCCTTTGAATTTCCAATCGAATGAGCCTTTTTTGAAGTTTCTACGGCAAAGTCTTCTATAAAAACCTTATATGCCCCTGGGTATAACTTAAAACCCTTGCCTTAGGGTTGTGGGGGATTGTCCTCCTCAAAAACATATTTTCTATCTGGAAATCAACTACGCTGAACAAAATGGCTATCTCAAAATTTTTATTGCGTGTGTTTGGGGAAATAATGTACTTGGGAGGGGGGGGGGCTAGTTGCCCTCCAATCACTTTCGACTATTATAAAGGGCAATATCCCTTTGAATTTCCAATCGAATGAACCTTTTTTGAAGTTTCTATGACAACGCCTTCTATAAAAACCTTATATGCTCCCTGGGCATAACTTAAAACCCTTGCCCTGAGGGTTGTGAGGGATTTTCCTCCTCAAAAATATGTTTTCTATCTGAAAATCAACTACGCTGAACAAAATGGCTATCCCAAAATTTTGATTGGATGTGGTCGGGGGAATGATAGGTGTGAGGAGGGAGGCTAGTTGCCCTCCAATCACTTTTGACTATTAAAAATAGCACTATTCCTTTGAATTTCCAATCGAATGAGCCTTTTTTGAAGTTTCTACGACAACGCTTCGTATAAAAACCTAATATGCCCCCAGGCCATAACTTAAAACCCTTGCCCTGTGGGTTGTGGGAGAATGTCCTCCTCAAAAAAAATTTTTTTATTCGGAAATCAACTACGCTGAACGAAATGGCTATCCCAAAATTTTGATTGGATACGTTTGGGCAAATAATGGGCGTGGGGGGGGGCTAATTGCTCTCCAATCACTTTCGACTATTAAAAAGAGCACTAGCTTTTTGAATTTCCAATCGAATGGGCCTTTTTTGAAGTTTCTACGACAACACCTTCTATAAAAATCTTATATGCCCCCAAGGCATAACTGAAACCCCTTGCCCTGAGGGTTTTGGGGAAGGAGTTTCCTCCTCAAAAATATATTTCTATCTGAAAGTCAACTACGCTGAACAAAATAGCTTTCTCTAAATTTTGATTGGTTGTGTTTGGGGAAATGATGGGCGTGGGGGGGGGAGGGGGGCTAGTTACACTCCAATCACTTTTGACTATTAAAAAGGGCACTAGCCGTTTAATTTCTAATCGAATGAGCCTGTTTTGAAGTTTCTACGACAATACCTTCTATAAAAACCTTATATGCCCCCAAGGCATAACTGAAACCCCTTGTCCTGAGGGTTGTTGGGGAGAGTCCTCCTCAAAAATATATATTCTATCTGTAAATCAACTACGCTGAACAAAATGGATATACCAAAATTGGATTGGATGTGTTTGGAGGAATGTTAGGTGGGGGGGTAGTTGCCCTCCAATCATTTTCGACTCTTAAAAAGGGCACTAGAACTCTCGATTTTCAATCGAATGAGCCCCGTTTGAAGTTTCTACGACGACCCCTTCCATATGAAGTGCCTCTGGGAAAAAATAAATAAATAATAAAACATTGGAGCCGTATGGTCTTTACTACAGGCAACGCTACAGCGTTGCCTCTGACAAGATGCATATAGTATATTTCTTAGTTTTAAATGCCCCTCAACATTCCCGCCAGTTTTACCTTAATACTTTAGCCTTTTTGACCGCAAGTACAATATAAAATCAATGATATATTCCGTATGTGAAAAACTAGAAATTACATAATTTAAAATACTTACCCCGGGGCCTTGGGGGTGGGTCAACCTCCCTTGAAATGTTTAAAATACTACAATCCTTTGTTCCTCATAACATTATTACTAATTTATGCTCTTTGTTTGGAAGCAAAACAGCGTCACCTATAATAACTTTGAATAGTGAAATTTACCTACAATTCGAAGGAAATGGAGGACAAATTATTCTTGAATGCTGTGTTGAACTTTGTGAGCCGTAGTATGGAAAAAGGAGAAAAACTGGAGGGAATAATTGATACAGGCGTCAGATTTTTCACACCAGAAGAAATTCTGAAAGCCAAAGAATCGCTATAAACTAATGCAGTTTACAGCACGCTGTAAAATTCACGCGAAAGATGAAGAGAATCTTACGGAAATTTGCAGATGGATTCACCAAGCTCACGCCAAGAAGACCAAATTGCCGACCTTTGTTATTGATTCTCCCTGCTCAGTCCCAACTACTAGTGAAGCTGCTGCAGCAACCGTTGCTATTAAGGTGAATGAATTGTCTCGATTTATTAAGAACCATTTTGCTATTAATGCCAACAAACCTATTGAATGGCCTAGCGCTTCAAACCAGCCTGAAAAGCCTTCCTATGCAATCGTACTGAAAAATCTGCCCGATTCGCTTGATACCCCGAGTGCTAGAAAGATATTCATAGATTCGGTTTGTGTGGATACTAGTGACATATCTGAATTACGGAGAGTCAAATCGGACTGAAAACTAGTAGTTCGCTCTAAAAACACAGCTGAAACCATTGTTGAGTCAATCAAGACCAACCAGCCGCAGATCTCTGCTGCATTAAAGAGCCCTAACTATATTGGTGTAGTGAAACGAGTCCCCTCTGACGTATCGGCGGATGAGCTAACTGCGCTGATCCCCAGAGCTACGAAGTCTGAACAGCTTGGCAGTTCCCGTACGTTCAAAGTATTTTTCAGCTGTCGATCGGATTTGGATAAATTTCTTAAGGACTCTGTGAAGATCTATTACGAAAAACTGCCCACTGAAGAATTCCTTTTCTTACCCCGTCGTTGCTATTCATGCTACAACCAAGGTCACCTAGCTGGCGAGTGCTCCAATATTCCTGTCTGCACCAGATGTGGCGCGTCTGACCACGTCTCCAAAAAGAACGATGCAGAAAAGTGTACTCGTGCTATGTATTGCGTTTCCTGCAAGAAAGCGGGTCATACCTGCTATAGCGTAAAGTGTCCGAAAAATCAGCAAAAGGCAACGCATTAACATGATGAATAACGAAATCTCTAACATTTCACTAATTTCTTGGAATATAAACAGAAATCTTTCCGAGTACTCTCTTGTGGTTGACCAGTTTGTGAATAAATATAATATGATATGCCTGCAAGAACATTTCATCACAGAAGCAGGCATAAACCTACTAAATCTCTGGCCGTCCTACTCTGTGTTCTCCGTGCCTGCAAAACGTTCATCTCCGCGGGGCCGTTCGTCTGGCGGTGTTGCCACGTTGGTTAGCAATCGTCTCGCGTGCGAAGTATACGAGAACAGTGACAATTTTCTTGCAAATAGACTAGATAACCTGCTAGTTATAAATGTGTACCTTCCAACTGATTACCGTGACGACAAATCTGACAGTGCTTTTGCTATAAGTGCTGCCAAACTAGCCCGCTGCCTTAAGCCGAACGCGAGTCCCTTGAGTGCATAATAGTGGGTGACTTTAACTGTAATTTAGAAGTGGATATTAGTGCCCAAAATAGTCGTTGTTGCATTCTAATAGGGATACTTGAGAACCGTTTTACTATTCACCGGAAGAACCAGAACTTTTCGCATATCCACCAATCTGGCTCTACGTCCAATCTAGACCATATTGTTAGCTCTAGTTCTTTGACAGTACGTGAGGTGCTTGTCCTTCCGAATAGTTTCACTTCGGATCATTTCCCAGTTCAGTGTATTATCAGTAGGCCTGCCTCGTTTTCTGCTTTGAATAATTCGTCGATATTCACTCAGAGGTGGCATGACGTTCCGGTTTGGCGTAAAATTGATAAAGAAAAGTTTCAAGATTCTTGTGATCTTGTTCTGTCAAAAATTCACGTACCGTTTGACCTACTTATGAAATTCTCGCATCGTGATGAAAGAGATGCGCGGCTACGTCTTAATATTTATTACGCCGAACTCACCCATGCTCTTCTGTTTGCCGAATCTCAGGGAGTACCCAAGTCTCGTGCCAGACAAAAACTCAAGAAAAGGGATGGTCTTCTAACCCTTTGTTACAATTAGCATGCGACCGAGCTACCTTCTGGTACGGGATATGGAAAGAATGTGGTAGACCACACTCAGGAGTAGTTAAAGAGATTAGAGTTGCAACTAAGCGTAGGTTTGGGAAGGAACTTGCTCGTCACCGTGTGCAGTTGAAATCTGAGCTTTCTGAAAAAGTAATTAAAAATCCTAATCTGTTATGGAAAATGTTTGATAAGAAGGAGTCAGCGGGTCTCGAGTCAGATATCCCATCTTTAACATGGATAAACTATTACCTTGATGAGTTTTCAGCCCCAAAACATGATCTTAACATTTCTGTCCATGAAAAGCTTTCATCCCTCCTCTCATCAATTCCAGATACAGATTCCATAGTTACCCAGCCACAGGTTGTGTCCGCGGTCCGACGGTTGAAAAAGAAGAAGTCGGCTGGCATTGACCGTGTATCCGCCCTTCACCTTAGCCATTGCATCCTAACTTTCATGGGGCACCTAACTCTTCTCTTTCAGATGATCTTCACTACTGGACTCGTACCATCGGCATTCAGTACTGGGTCACTTAGGCCAGTCCTGAAGAAAGGAAAAAGTACTTCGGAATGTGCTTCGTTCAGACCAATCACAGTAGCACCAACGCTTTGCAAAATCTTCGAACTTTTAGTCATTGATGAAATCCAGGAAAAATGCTGAACTCCCCCTTCCCAATTTGGGTTCCAGAGGGGTCTTGGTTGCGGCCACGCCATTTCTGCTTTGGCTTCAGTTTTGATTGACGCTGATGAATCAAAAGAGTCCATTGTTATAGGTCTACATGACGTCTGCCGTGCCTACGACTCACTTCTCCATGACCAACTCATTCTGGATATGGGAAAGAGAGGTGTACAGAAGGACATCGTACTACCCATTAAAGATAAGTACGACCACCTACAGGCTGAACTCCTACTTCCTGGCCATGGTCGATCCCTCTCTGAATATACACCAGACGTGATGCTGTCCTACCGAGGGAATCCTGTGGTCCCAGTAAAAAAGGGTGCTCGACAAGGATCAGTCACATCTCCGTGTACCTTTAATAATTGTATTATTGAACCACAGTCTACTATCGAGACAACATGCATAGCTCGTGGCATAGACGTTACAATGATAGCTTACGCCGATGAAATTCTGAACCCCAGCCGCACAGTTGCAGGTATAGAGACCACCTTCTCCACACTACAATCAAATTACAGTCGCATTGGTCTTGAATTTAACCCACAGAAGTCGGATATTCTTCTGTTCAACTGGCGCCAAGAAGAGGTCTCATCTCTGAGGCTGGGAGAACTGTCTGTAGCCCCTGTCTCGAAAATTATTTACCTTGGTTTACCAATTGGAAAGGATCTAAAAACTAACCGCTCCCTTCTTATTGATCATCTCCGTAAACGCCTGGCTTTTGCTTACAGTAGAGTAGTCTCATCTAAAATTCGTTTCAACCGTTTAATTCTGGCTCGACTTTATAACGCAGTATCCCTTCCCCATTTCCTGTATATAAGCCCGTTTTGGAGAATTTTTCCCGAGCCAGAGAAAAGAAAGCTCGAATCCACGTTTTTTAAGCATGTGAAGTTCTTGTTGTGGCTCCCGCCGTGGACAAGAAATTCGTGCCCTGTTAAAAATTTTAAAATTGCGGACCCGACGGTAGCTATAATTGAACGAATTAAACGGTACAACGAGAAAGTCTCTTCCCACCCTTGGTACCGTTTGCTAAGGCAGTAAATCCCTGTCCATTTAATTTTATTTGCACACCTCTTATCATATTTAGTCTTTTTACCGTCTCGTATCATATTTAGACTAGTTGATTGAGTCCGTTGAATATGAATTGAAGTTATCAAGTATTTTGCTGTAGGTTAGGTTAGTTTAATTGAAGTTATCAATCATATTGCTTATGATAAGATAAGATAAGATTTATTGCAAAAAGCCTGTGGGCCATAGCAACACATAATACAATCTATAAACAAACACTCAGGAACAAAATACTACTTTAGATAGTAAAAATCAAAAAAGGAAAAAAGAAAAAGAACAACAAAACGACAAAAAAGAAACACACCAAGGTTCGACTTTTAACCAACAAACACCATATAATAAAATTTAAATCATAAAAATAGTATCAGGCTATCCCTTCAAACATGATTCCCTATATTTAGTCCCTAAACGAAGAAACTTACACAACTGTTTAATAGCACATGCGTTCCTCTCAGCCATCCGCTCTATTAACTAGCATTCGCTCCCAAACACTCGTCCTAAACATTCATTCCGCAACTCAGACAGCTCTTCACACTCGGATACAAAATGAAATAAGTTTTCATTCACCAATCCACACACTGGGCAGAAATAAGGGCCAGCCGCCAACCTAAACTTTCCCAAAAATTTCCTTCTCTCACCTAAATCCAAACTATCCCCTCTTACCAACAACAAATTCTTCAAATCCTCTTTATTCAACCCAAATTTAAGATAAACCTCCTCCCCCCAACCGTCTTTGGCTTGGGAGTAAAACCTCAAAGACATAGATTGGTCCTTATGAGCTTGCCACTCTTGGATTTCTTGGTCCTTTAGGGTTCGCTGGACTTCCTTCCATACTGACACGGTTTCATCCATAGGGCCTTTTCCTTCATTCCACATCTCTGAAAGTCCACAAAGGTCCAGTATTTTCTTAACCTGATTTGATCATGAATCACGTCTACCACCCTTCAAGCTTTCCAAATAAGCTGCCTTAAGAAGCCGAACTCTAGGTAGCCTAATTATCTTCTCCCAGAATTTTACCATTCTAACCAGTCTAACACTCCTTAAAGAAAAAAGCCCCAAATCTCCTTTCAGTACCACTGAACTAAATGAATCCTTCAAGCTTAGAATTCTCTTAAAATATCTTAGCTGAACTACTTTTAGCTTAGCTCCTTAAGCAAAACCCCAAACCTCAGAGCCCCAATGTAGACTAGAAGCTACCTTTGTCTGGAAAACTCTTTTCTGGATCTTCATGTGAGCTAGCTGATTTAAATTACTTCTCAAAAGCATATTTATTAGCCTATTACCCCTTAAATTACAATCTTCCACATGCCTAGACATCTCCCTTAAAGCACTAAACTTAACACCCAAATAAACAAAATCATCTTTAACCTCTAAAACCTTTCCTCCAAAATTAAAATGAACCTCTGAATCAACATCTCCTTTACTCCTAAATACGAATACTACTGATTTCTTAGCGTTCAACTCTAACTCCTTCTTTTCTAAATACTTTTTTATTATATCTAATTGCTTCTGAAGGTTCTCTCTGCTATCCGCCACTAGAGCTATATCATCCGCGAATAACATGCATGATAGCCTAAACCAATCCAAAGATACATAAGGGGCTCCATTATTTTTCATAAACCTATCTAAATCATTAGCAAGCAAGGAGAAGAGCTTAGGAGATAATGTACATCCTTGTTTCACACCCAAATGAGATGTGACCAGCCTAGAAAAATTTTCCATAACCTTCACAGAAAATTTCACCCTCCGATACATATCTGCTATTATTGCTACAAAACAAGACGGCAAGCCTATTTCTAACAGACTTTCAATTAATAACCTCCCTATTTACCGAATCAAAAGCACTTTTCAGGTCTAAAAAGGCTACGAATAGCCGACCAGTTTTTCCTCTAGCATATTTCCTTCTCAATGCATCCAAAGTAAAAATATGGTCAATAGTGCTGAATGTCGATCTGAATCCCGCTTGTTCCGGGCTAAGTATTTCCTCCTTATCTAACCAATCTCTTAGCCTAAATTCCAGAACCTTACAAAACAATTTACTTACCACATTCCCCATAAAGATAGACCTGAAGTTTTCATGGAACTTCCTTTTACCTTTTTTAAAAAGAGGCACTGCTACAGAAATGTCCCACGACCCAACAAGCTTTTTCTATTACAAACGAGAAAATTGCAGCCAACATGGGTATTAAAGTTGTCCTTCCTAACTTCAGAACCTTTTTAGATATACCATCTGTTCCTGGACACGAATTTCCATTCATCCTTTTCAACTGATCCCAAATTTCTTGTTGAGATACAGGCCTAATTAAATCATAATCATTCTGCCTTAAAGGATATGTTGCCGTCCCTAGACCTGGCTCTCTAACCTCTGAACCATTCGACTCATTCGCCCTAACATATTCTGACTCTCTATTCTCAAAATAATCTGGCCACGTCTCAACTGCTGGGACGTCACCTCTTATTCCCGTGCCCTGGATTGAACATTTAACAACCGACCAAAACTCTCTTGAATTATTCACACTATAAGCTCTCTTAATTTCCTCATTAATTTTCTTATGCCTCTCTCTCTTTTTAACTCTTTTAACCCTATTATAATCTGACCTTAGTTTCCTATATTCAGCTAACCTGTGCAAATTCGTTTCCTGATCCAATGGGTCTGTTGCTTTAAGTAGCCTGAAAACCCTAATTACCTCTTCCCTTTTCTGTCTACATTCCTCATCGAAAAAACCCTCATCTTTTCTGGCAGGATGTTTTTTATCCTGAGATAAAGGCTTGATTCTCTCATAAATTATATCTGTAAGTACCGAAACAACTTGGTGCAATTCAGCTGGTTCTGAAAAATTCAAAATCGAACGGCAATCATTCTAAAATTCCTCACTTTCTAATTCCATTTTAACCAAATCTTTTTTCTCCTTGGCTATCCAAACTGGTTTACGGATCCTTTCCTTGCACGTAGACCTTTCCTTTCCCCTTTCGGACTGTCGAATACACGCTCTCAGCATAATACTCACTGGCAGATGGTCAGATCCAACCAACTCTAGGACCCTGAGGTCGACCGCCCGGGGCCAAAGAGAAAAACTACATAAAATATAATCAATTAAACTCGGGCTAAACCCACTGTAACATGTAAAATCACCCACACCAAAATCTCCCCCCAACCTTCTGTTTATAATTATTAACCCTTCCTTTTTACAAAAATTTATTAAATTCCTTCCCCATCTATTTAATTTCCGAGACCTATCCCTACTTTTCCCACTAGGGAAAACATACTCACATTCATTCTCCAAACAAACATTCTGACCTGGTTCATTTACAAGGGGTTCACCAACCTGCAACTCGTCCTCTTCACTAGTATATGCATTGAAGTCCCCTAGAAAAATAAAATTACGGCAAGGGTACATTCTTTTATACAACTGAGTTTCATTTTCAACCAATTCCCATGTATCTTCACGGCTGTAAGAACTATTATTCGGAGGCAAATAAACAACACACACAACAAGGTGAACATTTTTAACTGATAATAATAACCATAATAAATTTTCAGACTCACTTTCTAGCCTACGAAATAAATTAAATAAACCCTTCCTTAGAAGCACGGATACTCCTCCATAGTATCTGCCATTTGCCGAGACTTTTCTCCGACACTCAAAAACATCAAAGTCTTCATACAACAAAAATTCATCTAGAGAATTCCACGTCTCGACAAGGCAAACAACATCCCAACTTTCACAACCGGCTGATGTACTTGACTCTAATAAATTTTCTAACTTTTCCCTACTATAACCTTGTAAATTCCAAACAACAAAACTTAAGCACGATTCACTATGGCCCTGTATTCCCTATTTTGGCAATTTTGACTGGTTCCCAGGCACTACTATATCCTCCCAACTAGGCTGCTCCTGATAAAAAACTGGAGCTTTCACTATCTGGCGAGGCCCAAATGATTCGTAATCCTGAATCGTCTCCGTTTCTCACGCACTTTTTTTTGCGCCTTTATCCTGCTCCAAAGGGCTAATGTTCTTATTATTTCTTTTGCCCCGTCTCACAATCTGTTGAGCTAAATCCACCGCAGGTTCTTGGCTAACAGGGGGATAATACTGTCCACAAATAAAAGCAGCCTGGTCCCCATCTTCTACACTAAATACAGAAGCAGCGCTTCCAAAACTCTGGCAACTAGCAGACGAATTTACCGATCCGTTTCTCTCACGCGAAATAATCTGATTAATCTGATTTGCGCGAGCGTAAGATGTACCAGGTTCTTTAGAATCAACATTAGGGCTAGCCACCTCAACACTCATACGTTTTTCTTTTTGAACTTCATTCGCTATCCCTAGCGTGACTGATTTTGATCCTTCGCTACTTAGTGAACTTGCATTGACCATTACTTCATTTCCCGTGCGCATATTACGATTTAAATCGGAACTCTGATGATCATGGGTTCTTATTTCCTCTACTGCTATAACCTTCCGTTGTTCTCGATAAATTTCTTTCACTTTACCCAATTCACAATCGTATGCAAAAATCTTATCCCCCACGAAAAGTCTCACACCCCTCAGCTTTGGACGTATTAAATAAAAAAAACAAGTTTTTTAAACTGAAAGTAAGGAGCGACATTAAAACTTAAAACGAACAGAAATTATTCTGTATATGAAAGAGACTGTCCCCTCCTCAACGCCTCGCTCTTTACGCTAAATTTTTTTATTGTTTTAAAAAATAAAGTTGTGAGACAGAGTCAAACTTTAGCGTAAAGAGCGAGGCGTTGCGGAGGGGACAGTCTCTTTCATATACAGAATAATTTCTGTTCGTTTTAAGTTTTAATGTCGCTCCTTACTTTCAGTTTAAAAAACTTGTTTTTTTTATTTAATTTTTGAACGTTTTTGAATAAATGCAGGTTTTGATCTTGGCTCACCGTACATGAATAATTAAAACAAAATTTTCATATTAATTTACATTTATTTAGTTAAATGGCTTTCTCGAAACTTGTTTAATTTTATTTATGAACGTTTTTATTAGTAATAAATATACGAAACTTACGAATTAACTTACGTAACGAACTTCTATATTCATATATTTTTAATACATTTATTAGGGGGTTCGCCCACTAGTCAATACCTTGCTCTTTAAGCGAAACTTCAAATTTTGTTCCAATTCTTTAGAAATGACCGCTTAATCACAAAGGCCGTTAATTAGAATAAATAGCTCTTATGAAAGTACTAAAAAATCTTTGGCTTAAAGAGCGAGGCATTGACTACGGGGTGAACCCAATTATATATGTAATATTTTCTGTTCGTTTAAAGTTTCGATGTTGCTGCTGTTGTAGTTGAAATACTTGTTTTTTTTATATTAAATTTATGATCTTTTTTTAAATAATGCTGGGAAGTCCGGCGTCCCCTTCATAGCAATGTCCCTTCCCCCATGAAAACTTCCTTCATGGAAAGATCCTCCCACATAACCCCTGACCCACCCCCCCCCCCACTACCAGGAAAAATCTCCCCTGAAAACGTCTGTATACTTCCAAATAACCAATACTATATGTTAACATTGGGTAAAGTTCATAACTTTCAGCCCTCCCCCCGGGAAGTTCGGGGGATTAAGTCATCCTAAAAGAAATACTTATAATATTTTCGAACATGCTGAACAAAATGGCTATCTCAAAATTTTGATCAGGTGACTTTGGGAAAAAAATGAGCGTGGGAGGGGGCCTAGTTGCCCTCCATTTTTTTTGGTCACTTAAAAAGGGCACTAGAACTTTCAATTTCCATTCCAATGAGCCCTTCCACGATATTCTAGGACAACTGGTTCGATACGATCACCCCTGGGGAAAAAAAAAAAAAAAAAACAAACAAACACAAATAAACACGCACCCGTGATCTTTCTTCTGGCAAAAAATGCAAAATTCCACATTTTTGTAGATGGGAGCTTGAAACCTCTACAGTAGGGTTCTCTGATACGCGGAATATGATAGTGTGATTTTCATTAAGGTTCTATAACTTTTAGGGGGTCTTTCCCCCCTTTTTCGAAAATCAGCCAAATTTTCTCAGGCGCCTAACTTTTGATGGGTAGGATTAAACTTGATGAAACTTATATATTTGAAATCAGCATTAAAATGTGATTCTTTTGATGTATTTATTTGTATCAAAATACCGTTTTCTAGAGTTTCGGTTACCATTGAGCCGGGTCGCTCCTTACTTACAGTTCGTTACCACGAACTGTTTGAAATGGCCTTCCGTACGCGTGGTTTCCAAAATTGGTATCAACTTGCTCCGTGCCAATAAATCTGGAGAAGTATAATCTGGGGCAACTGATAAATGAAACCTTTTGAAAAGTGCAGCCGAAGAAAATATTGATTTTTTTAATTCCATAGACGCTAATTTAATTACGACTGGTTTGACTTTCTGGTTTGAAGGTAAACGAAAAACATCTTTAATATCTATCTGCATAAACCTGGCACCTCTTAAAATTTCATTTAAGCATCTAAGAATGTCCTCTTTTAGACTAGAACCCCTTACCTTTGGGTCAAAATTGTAGAGTATCACATTACATCTTTTTTGATCCACCTCAATTCTATCCATTATCTTTTTATTCTTTGAAATTTCCATTTTAAGCTCACGAACTTCCGCCTCTGTATTTTCCGATCTTTTTTCCACTTCACAAATTTTCTTATTTAGAGATTCCGAAATTGACGAAATTTCCATAGATAATTTTTCTACCTTTACGCACAAGGGATCCAGTTTTTTAAGCTCTATTGATATTTCATTTAATTTCTTTAAAATCTGTAGCTGGACTTCCGTTGATTCCGTCATCTTGATGGTAATTACTAGCTACTTAAAATAGAAAGGCGTACCTGTTTAAGAGTTAATTGTTTAATCCACACTGACTCAAAGCGTGCAATTAGCTAAGCCGTCGTTAATAATGCCACGGCTAACAGCAATTCCGAGTGAACTTCTCAGCAAAATCCAAAGATAATAAACTTCTCGACAAATTCTGCGGGATATATTTCACAAGTAAAACTAATTGAATGTTGGATCATGTATTTCACAATTTCAGTCATATATATAATCCGCTTTTTAGATGTTCACTGAATGAGAACTAAAACTTAAGTGGTTAAGTGAAGAAACTTATGTTTCTTCAGTACTTGGGAGTTTAAAAAGTAAAATTTCTTGCATACCTGCAGTGCAGTGTATAATTGAGTTTTTGTTTCTCGTCTTTGTAATTTGTTCGATTATGTGTAATGTGTTATAATTTATTTTTTGTGTGTGTTTCTTTTTTTTTCTTTTAGTGATACTCCGTCTTTTGTACCTTTTTTTGACGGGTAATAAATAAATAAATGAAAAAAAAATAAATAAGTGGGGCTGGTGGCCCCCCAACTCTTTTTCAACTTTTTTCCTTTTTTCTCTCTCTCTTTGTTGTTTATTTATCTTATTCTGTATTTTCAGGGACTGCATAATTTTTATTTCATTGTTTTCCAGATTTCACGTGACGAATTTTTGTCTCTCCAAATTGATGCAACCCTTGTAATCGTCTACATTGGTTTTCTCAATGCGTGTTCAAGGGTCATAAGCAGTAAGTGTTTTTTTTTTTTGTGCAGAAAATGTTAAGTATGAAAAAATAGAAGAAGTGCTTCCTCTCGGCATGGTCCAAAAAAATAGGCCAGCCCAAAACATGAGTAGATTAGAAGTAGAATAACAAACAAAGAACAACTGTTTTTCAGACAAAAAAACTCTTGTTTCGTCTTTGACAGTTTCTTGGCTGTCACACTTGTGAATAGTAGCAGGTTATTATTTTTAATAACATCTGCGACTGGCGTGGAGCGTGTTGTCAGTCGCTCTTCAGTAAACTTCTTATATTGGTCGAGTCCATTTTTGTATGCGTTCCTGGCGCTGTGTACTGCGTTACTGGGCATAACCTTCCTCGTTTCAAGTGTAAGAAGGTTGTTTTTTGATTCGAAGAATGGCATCTGGGTTTTCAGTGAGTTAAATCAAACTGCGCTTGATCCATTGCCATGGAAGAAAATGTATGTTTTGTCTTTCGAACTGTGAAGTTTCCTTTAATAAACTCACAAAATACCGCTGGGTTTTGGGTACTGAGGACAATCATGTCTCAAACGTGCACTGACAGCCATGTGGTCCGGAGCTAAGATTCACCGCAGAATCTTTCACAGAACATCAATATAAGGCATAAAATCTGCCTGGTGGATGGATCGTACGAACATCAACAAAATCATTTCAATATCAAGTACAGTTAACAAGTAACTAATCTGAGAGCTGAGTTCTTTTTTTGATTCACACCATTCATCAAAAGATAGCACCTCATTGTCGCTCTCTTCCTTCTCAGCAGCATACTCATCGTATGCTCCGTGCCTAAGGATATGAAGGAGTGAAGCAGTAACCTCGTGAGCTCAACAAGACCTAGTAACATGTGACCCTTTAAGAATGGCATCTGCTCTTCCTGTTCTTGTACCATCAGCTTGGACGTGAAGCTCGTCCCATTCAGATTCTTTCATCTTGTCTCCTAGCCCTTTCAGGATATTTATTTCTATGTGCAGCCCCCCAAAATTACGATAAACGAATCTTTTGGATGTACTTCTGGAAAGTTCCATTGTATTAGTTTCATCTGCGCATAGAGCGGCTGATCAGCTGTCAAAACTGGAGTCTGACCTGATTTTAAGATACGTGACAATTGTCTTAACCAAATTCATAGTGTGAAGTATCAGCGCTACTGAATGCGCCTGATCCTTAAAAATAGGTAGCAGTGTGATCGTGATTTTTGGCTTGTCCACCGTTGGTTCCCTATTATAGTAGAATGTGGCCCACGAGACCGACATCGAAGCACTTCCGTTTTATTTCTCCACTACTTCTTCAACATGATTCAATAAATCTTCTTCTCCGTTCACACGCTGCTCTCCAGTGATGGATGGTACGTATATCGGTGCGATACGAGGGACTAACTGGTGTGCTATGCATAAACAAGCAGGAGGGACTTTGGTATAATCCCTCGGTAGGCTCCGCGTAATATCTTTTGATACTGATGCGCGTAGTATCTTTTGATTGAGTTCAAAATACTCTGGCAAAAGACCTAGAACATGTTTAATCATATAAAGAACAGAATGGAAAGATCCAGTGGAAGGATATTTAAAATTTGATACATACTTTTTGTTGACGATTTACCAGGGTAAGAAAATGGGCTAGGCAGGCAATTTTTCAATAGACGCGGAGCTTTATTTTGTTGCCTCTGAAGAGGAAGAATATGAAGAGGAAGAACTGAACGTGGTTTCAGTAATCAATCATTTTCATCAGCAGCCATGGTTATAATGACAACAATGTATACGTTTGGTAACATCTTTTAAAGCTTTTCTCCTGGGATGCCATATGGACACTTTTAGTGCCTTTTGGACACTTTTTCACTCTGAAGGACACTGGGACACTACTGGATCAAAAAAGGCAGCTTTTTGAAATAAAGGACACTTTTTGGACATTTTTCCAAATCAAATGTCTTTATTTTCTTCTTTTTTTTTACTTTTTTTTTAATTTGTACTTTACTTTTAAGCTTTGGTAACGGCTTTGGGATTTTTCTTAGATGTTTTTGTGCCCTGCGCAAGCACCATTTATCAACCGAATAGGACCTAAAGTCTTAACCAATGTGGTATGCTAGAACTATCAAATCCATCTTTTTCTTCTATCCTACGGTTGACGTTTGTCATCAAGTCGGTCAACTTCAAAGACCTACCTACTGCTGATGGGAAAGTCACCAAGGCCACTGAGAAGGCTGGAAAGAAGAAGTGAATGGCCATTCCCTGCTGGCACGTTCCGGGTAAATCCCATTGGCGTATAGCCGTGTGCATATGGCTGATATTATAAGCCTTCTGAAGCCTATTACTGATTCTAAGTGGGAGCAAAGGGGTAGTTAAGCCTGGAAATTTCCACGGCAGTGGTGGGCATCCAGGCAATGAGGCTTGACTCTCCGTCCCAAGGCTGCATAGGAAGTCCGCTAGCGCACCTCAAAGTGGTGAAGGGGTGTAAACATCACCGAGTTCCACGCTGAGCAAGGTGATGGCCAACACGCTTTGGGTGACCGCAGGACTGGAGACCTTGTGATGTACCTTATGCCCAAGAAACGCTTAATAATGATGACAAATATGATGATTAAAAGTTTGGCTACGGCATTCCCGGTATTATGCAATGCGGCGAGAATGGCGTTCTCGTCGAAAAGTATGCTAGCTACCGTCCTATCAAGAAGAAAAGGCCTGAATATTGGCTGCTGGAACCTGTGCTCGATTAAATGTTTATTGACACAATATTTTGTAGCTGATGAATATTATCTTTATAACTTAGATAATCTGTGTGTTTCTGACACGAGACTAAACGGACATAACATCTTGACCCTTGAATTCTCGGCTGGAAAGGTGGTCTCTTTTTTAACTTGGACAATTAGATGGATCTGGCCGGGCAGGAGTAGGTATCCTGTTGTCCTCCAAAGCAATCACTGGGCTCATCGAATATGAGCCTGTGTCTGAGAGAACGTACGGGCAAGAATTAAAGGTCGCACGAACAATCTGACTATCCTTAGCGTTTACGCCCCAATAACAGATGCCACTGAACACCAAGAAGATCAGTTTTTCAGTGACCTGCAGACAGTCATTGATAAGATTCCCTGGAAAGATATCCTTCTAACTGGAGGTGACTTCAATGCCAGAATTAGCAGAAAGCTGAATAGCTTGGAACAGGCGATTGGCAAGCAAGGCCTCGGAGACCGATGCACAAATGGAAACAGGCTTCTGCTGTTCGCAATGCAGAACAATCTCGCTGTGGCTAACACCTGGTTTAGGCACAAGTCGTGTCATACGTATACACGGAAATTTCGTGATGGAAGAGTAAAAGCCCAAATAGATTATCTCCTTGTATCCGATGATGGAAATCCATAGTGTTGGACTCGAGAGTGCGCAGAGGTGCTGAAACGGAATCACAAAATGGATCTGATCACTTCTTGCTGAAGACAAGGCTAAAGTACAGACTTAGCTCAAGGAAGACTACTATGCCGAACCAGAAAATAGACATGTTGAAGCTGAAAGTAGATGAATACCGAGAAGCGTTTGTCCTTGAACGCTCAAACCGATTCGTCGTCCTTCAAGATGACACCGAGGAGGCAACCCCGACTGATCAGTGCCCCAACTGCCCCAAGATAAAGATTGAGAAGAAATGGAGCAAACTCAAGGACCGCATCAATGAAGCTGCCTCAAACATACTTGGGTTTGTCAAGCGTAATACCAAGAAATGGATCTCAGAAAAGACACTCAAACTCTGCCAAGAAAAAAGAAATGACCAACAAGAAATCCCCCACATACAAAGTGCTACGGCAAGAATGTCACAAATCAGGAAGAGCTGACAAAAAAGCCTACTGGTCTAATGTTCCCAGTGATATGGAAAGAGCAGCATAACGGAACGATACACGAAAACTCTATCAGATACTTGGAGAATGCACTGGGAAGAAGAAGCAAACTACCATCCTCTCGCTTAAGGTGAAGGAGGGGAAAATACTCACAAGCAGCGAGGAGCATATCAAAAGATGTCGTGCTCACTTCCAAGAGCTATCGAAACCAAAAGACAATAGTAATCAAAAGCAACCACTTACTCCACAGCAGAACCCCCCACACAACCAGGCTTATGAAATGTATGTACGGACCCACCTTCCAGGGATGAAGTAATTAAGGCGATCCAAGCTTTGAAAAACCATAAAAGCCCAAGAATAGCTGGGATTCCTGCCGAGCTACTGAAAGCTCTAACTAAGGTGGTGATGGATAAACTTCATAGCGTGATAACTGAAGGCTGAGACAATGAATACATCCCAGATGACTGGAAGACCTCAATAATTGTCCCTATCTTCAAAAAAGGAGACCTAATGGACTGCAAAAACTACCAAGGTATATTCCCTATCCCCATTGCTGCCAAGTCGTTCGCAGTGATACCTTTAAATAAATTAAGAGACACCCGAAACAGACGAACAGGACTCAACCAAGAAGGATTCAGGCTGGACATGGGTTTCTGTGACCAGATTTTTAGCCTGTGACAACTCCTTGAACACCGGTTTAAACACCAGCAGGAAACAATCCAAATCTTCATAGACTTCATTACCGCGCTTGATTCGCTCCATCGTGATGCAATATGGGAAGCAATGAGAGAGGACGGTGTGCTTGAGAAGATCATCAATCTGTTCAAGGCATACTATGCTGGAACAAAGGCCCAGGTAAGAGTCGATGGCCATCTTTCAGATCTGGTCCTGATCGAGGAAGGTGTACGTCAAGGCTGTGTCCTTTCACCATATTTGTTCAACTTCGTCATCGATTGGATCCTCAGGGTCCTGGACAAGTATAAAGGCGTTGCAGTTAGCCCGTCCTTCTCCATCACAGATCTTGATTATGCTGACGATGTGGACATGCTTGCTGAATCTGTTGCAGAAGCCCAGGCTATGATAAATGACATGGCAGTCAAGGAACTCTCGACTGGTCTCCAAATAAGCCTACCAAAAACAAAATCCATGCGAACAGATGTGATGGATGAAGCCCCTGTTGCCCTAAATGGTAATCAGATAGAGGACGTTCAGTCGTTCAAATACCTCGGATTGATGGTAAACCTTGCCGGCAAATCTTCAGAAGAAATCCAGAGCCGCATATCGTCAGACTGTAGTGTCTTTCTTCAACTAAGGAAGCATGGAAGCAGATCGAAATATCGCCACGCACAAAGCTCCGAGTGTATGAAGCTATGGTTCTCTGTCCTCCTCTATGGATTTGAAACATGGTCACTTAAAGTAGCCGAAGCGTTGAGCTTGAATATATTCAACCTCAAATGCCTGCGCTATGTCCTGGGTATCCGCCTCTCAGATAGAATCTCGAATGAAGAAGTAAGGAGAAGATGTAGGGATCGCCCACTTGTCTCTGACATTGTTAAGCACAGGAGGTTGAGATGGTTTGGCCACACAATGCGCAGACCAGATGACCATATAAGCAAAATATGTCTCAAATGTCTGCCACTACCGGCATGGAAGAAGAGGGCAGGAGGCTTAAAAAAGACGTGGCTAGCAATAGTTAAGTCTGATTTGGAGCCAATCGGAGGATTCTGAAAATACGGCCGTCGCTGGGATCGCCAGTGACTTGAAATGGTGGAGCCTAACACTCTCAAGACAAACCTACGGAAGGAGACGTTTCGTCATCTGCTGGGCGCCACGATGAGTCTGGATACGGCTTGAACGTGCAACAAGTACAAGTAAGCACAAGGTTGATATTATACTGCTGTCATAGAAAGAAAGGAGTTTTGCAGAAAAGATGTGTTGCGGCTCAATTTTATTTATATCCGCTGGCGAATGTTTCTGTTTTATATTCTATACTTTCAGCTATGGTTTTTTGTCTAATGGTTGTCGCCAGTTTCTACCGAGTATAACTCAAGTGAATTTATTTCAATCGGCCTTGTCTTCTCACTTTTTTAGTTCTCGAAAACGTCATTTTTTCTCCGGGCTACTTCTAAATGTTCAGAAAACGACAAGATAAAGGAGTTGTTAAATGATTTTAACCCCTTGACCAACCAGTTGACTGAGTGGTTAAGGAGATTGACGTATTTTGTTGAACTTTAAAACCATGTAGGTCAAAATAGACATTTCGTTGCTACAGCCGTTTGGACCTTGTCGCAACCAAAGATCCTTAATAGCTACCGAATATCAACGACTCGCATCTTTTTTGCATAACTTATGAAAATGCCGAATTGAAAATGAATCTCTATGATTGGTTCTTTACTTTTCGAATAAGATAGGTAGCGGTATTGATAATTAATATAAAATTTCGCTCTGTTGACATTCTAATGACGATTTTTTATGCCATATCTTCAAACCAAACTAGTACTAAGCTTGATTTATTGGTAGCGTTAATAACTAAGATGGAAATGCTTGCAGAACTCATGCAGGTAACAGACCGCGAGGTAGCGGAACAAAGAAGGACGAATTTCACAGATTTTTTGGCACTTTTTTCACAGGCTTTGAAAATTCATAGTGGCAACCCTGTATATTGGCTAGTTTGCTAGAGGGATACTAAAAGTGTCCATTTTTGGATGATTTGGACACTTTTGTCCAGTTTGGTAACCCTGCTTTTCTCTAGTGATGTTTTGAATTGGTAATTTGAGTTTTCAAACAAGATTTGTTTGACCGACAATATCTGATCATGGGTAGCAGATGCCATCCCACAAAAATTTTACTCCCATATAGATTATTTTCCTTTTGTCGTTAATTTTAAAATTTTGTATCTTTGACTGACATTAAGATTAATCTGAATTTCATCTGATTAAGACTGAAAACTATAGGTGTTTTGAACAGTCTTGGAATGTATAAACAACATCAAATTAAATTGAATTGTCGTTAATTTTGTCTGGTATAATTGATAAAAATCACGAAGATATGAGCAATAGCTTTCAAATGACCCAGTAACCATGTTTTGAGTTTCATTTATTCATTGATGGTGACTAATTGTTTTTTTACGCTTTGAAGATCATTTGGCTTTAGTTCTACTTATTTTCGGCTTAACAAGCTCTTTAATTTTCTTTGAGATACTAGTTTTGTGGTAAAAGCTTTTTAAATTATTTCTAGAATTTCTTATATAGAATGTTCGATTTGCGTTCTGCTCTAAACTAACTCTCTCTTACCACATTTCTTTAAAAAATTTTCTAAATAAATAAGTTAGACAAGGGATGGATGTTATGGACATAGAACATATTGGTTTACTGAAGATATGGTCCGTCCTTGAAGGTTTTTATATGTTTTGGGTACTCGTTTCGTTCTTGTCATTTTCGAACCCTCGAAAATTTTTCAGGTATGTTGTGTTATATTTATTTTACATTTCATATACAACTCCGTCATTAAGTCCTTGGTCTCTCCCTCCATATGTATACTGAACATATTTGGTACTTCAAAGGTACAGTCAAATCTTGTTTCATTTCTTATTTTTGAAGACCCGAAAATTCCAACTTTATATATTTAGTAATTTTACGCCTCTTCCGACATGGGATGGTTCAAGGACCAGTCAGGGAATAGTCTTAATTGATCTAACAAGTTGAGGGTACATTTAAAAATACTGTTGAATTTTCGCCAAAGTTGGATGGAATCTCCGAAGTTGGCCTTTATTCCAAGAGGCAAGCTGGGGTATTATATGATGCGTCCAGCCCAAGAAACAAGTACCCAAATTGTGCAAATAGGCCATTTAAAACAGGGGCTTCATGGATAAATTTGTATATCTTCATAGATCATTTATCATGGACAGAAGGTGGACATGATATAGTTTCGAAATAAGAGTCGTTCAAGAATTTTTAATCCGTATGATTGGACAGCTTTTGGGGCACTTGGTATTTAAGGATTTTGAGGTTGTTGATTACCAATCTGAAGCTAATATTACAAAATAAAATTCTAAGATCAAATTTTAACATTTTTAGACAACAATAGGCGTCATTGCCGTTTTATCCTTAGAATCTGCTCATTTCCAATATATAATAACTATCTTTAGTATAAAGTTTGCATTTAGTCTGATACATGGCACACGAGAACCCAGGGGCGTCTGTTCCTTAAAATGCAAGAAAGGGAAAAAATGCATTTTCAAAATCTAGGGGGGGCGGGCAATTTTCTTCAATAAGAATACCAAAAAGGGTATTTTACAATATCTTCTGCTAATGTTTAACAATACAACAATGGAGAAATTACCTGCCCCCCTCAAATTGACGCACCTGCGTTAACCTCTCAAGTAGGAACTTGAACCTGACTCTATTGAACAAAATTGCTATACGTAAATTTTATACAGAAAGGCAACTCGGAGAAGATCAAGTGAGGTTTGTGATGCGGGGGAGGGTGATATATCCTGTTTCTTTTAAAGTGATTTTAGTATGTATAACCTTTTTTTACAGGAAAAAGTCAAGAAGTGGGGGAGGTCGTTTGTTGTCAGGAGAAGGTCTATAAGATTTGTCCTTAATTATTGGTTGAGTGATATCATAAAACACTAAAATATTACAGTTGTGATGCCAGAAGCATATATTTTGTGGGAGAGGTGGAGGGGGTATGAGTTCAATGATTTGTTTTCAATTATCTATCTTTTAAATGATTTGGCACATGCTATTAGTATTCCTATTTATCTAAAGGCCTTTGTGAATGCAGTAGAAGGTCAAATTTGGGCATTCTTGCACTGGGATTATTATTTATATAAGATCTTTTTGTATGGGTATAATAATAATAATAATAATCTGTATTTAAAAGCCAATTAAAGCCATATACAAAAAGACAAATACTAAAGAAAAATTACACTTCATTTGACATCCTTCCCATCAATACAACATTTTTTACTGCCACAATATAACAGGATATAGTCAGGATAAAGTCAGGTCAGTATCTTTGGATAAAGTCAGGGTTGTACCTTGTAAATTCCGATACCCAATAAACTTGAAGCCGTCTAAAATAGGGGTTGCCGGTTGCTAGTAATTTAGTTGCTAGTAATCAATAAAACAATTTAGGTAACATGATAGTGAATTCGGATAGTACCGATGTCATCATTACTTTTAAAACCAACTTTACTAGGAAAATATTTGTCATTAATGTAGATGGGAGAAAACAGGGATCAAATATCGTTGATTCACTATCTCTAGGAAAAAATGTAGGAAAAAGTGTCCCAAAGGCTCCACCCTCTTGAAATAATAATAATAATAATAATCTAATGGTTATATAGCATAATGGTTACTGTGCCTGTTTCGCGTGCATTAGATTTCCTGTTCAAAGATGGGACCATTTTTCTTATTGTGTTAGCATTTTGCGTTTGCGGCAGAAAATGGCATGAAAATATCAAGGGAGTGAGAAGAATTTTCTTGTTTGAGGGGAGAGGGGGAGGTTAAGTTAGGTCAGGGGGGAGGAAACAGACTCAGAGATCAGGAAACAAATTGGAGATGATACCAAAAGCACATAATAGGTGGTCCAAATATTCCTGATGGTATTTTTTGGTGGTTGCTAATAAAGCTTATTAGCCAACATTGCTTAATTTTCTGGAACTAGACGCTGCCCCGGCTCGCAGAAAACCCTGCTACTTTTAACATACACAAAAATTCTCTCACAAAACGAAGTAATTAAGTAAAAAAGCAGTTTTCCCACAAAAATCAAAGAGCGTATCATAGGCAGCGCGCTAGCGCTGCCTAAGTAAAGAACGATGAGGGCACAGTGTGTTGTTTTTTGGTTTTTTCTCCATACCCGGGCACTTCGGATCGAAGGAGTTGTCGTAGAAACTTCAAAAAGGACTCATTCGATTGGAAATTGGAGTGGCTAGTGCCCTTTTCAATAGTCGAAAGTGATTGGAGGACAACTAGCCTTATAAGTGATTGGAGGGCAACTAAGGCTTATAAGGCATATAAGGCGTTGCCGTAGAAACTTCAAAACAGGCTCATTCGATTGGAAATTCAAAGGGCGTTTGCCCTTTTTAATAGTCGAAAGCGATTGGAGGGCAACTAGCTCCCTTCCTACGCCTTTCATTCCCCCAAATACATACAATCAAAATTATGAGATTGCCATTTTGTTTAGCGTAGTTGATTTCCAGATAGAAAATATGTTTTGAGGAGGACACTCCCCCACATGGGTGCCCATAGGGGGGGGGGGCAGGGGGGTTGGCTCTTGCCTCCCCCCCCGGCTGAATGATACTGCCTTATTTTCATATTTTTGTTCTGAGATTTCTATTATATAGCATTAAAAGTAGCAATTAGACGAAGTTTGCCCCCCCCCCCCTGGAATTCAGCTTATTGGCGCCCATGCTCCCCCACAACCCTCAGGGAAAAGGTTTTAAATTTTGCCCTGGGGGCATATAAGGTTTTTATAGAAGGCGTTGTCGTAGAAACTTCAAAACAGGCTCATTTGATTGGGAATTCAAAGGACTAGTGCCCTTTTTAATAGTTGAAAGTGATTGGAGGGCAGCTAGCGCCCCACGCCCATCATTCCCCGAAACACATCCAATCAGAATTTTGAGATAACCATTTTGTTCAGCGTACGCTAGTTGATTTCCAGATAGAAAACATGTTTTTGAGAAGGACACTCCTCCACAACTCTCAGGGCAAGAGTTTTAAGTTTTTCCTGGGCGCATATAAGGTTTCTATAGAAGGTGTCGTCGTAGAAACTTCACAAAAGGGTAATTCGATTCGAAATTCAAAAGCTAGTGCCCTTTTTAATAGTCGAAAGTGATTAGTAATATTTTTTGTTGTTGTTGCTGTTTTGATCAGGGCACTTCGTATCGAAGGAGTTGTCGTGGGAACTTCGAAAGGGGCTCATTCGACTGAAAATAGATAGGGTTGATGCCCTTTTTAATAGTCAAAAGTAATTGGAGGGCAACTAATCACCCTTCCACTCCCACCCTCCCATTGGCCCAAAATCTTTAAAAACTAAATTTTGCCTTAAGATTAAATCAAAATGCACTGTGATAATGCTAATTCCCAGTAAGGCATATCAGCAGTATCCCAAGAACGACTGAGGGTATTATGTTCAAACTTTCGAGGTAACTTCTGCTCTTAACATTTAACCAAATCAAAATAGTGTAAGTGTATCCAATCTATCAAAGAAAGTAAACAGATTTTTTGCGAATGGTATCAAGTTTTCCATTTCAGGTCAACTAGAGGAGGTATGAAACTAAGTTAAACAGTACTTTTTGTGTCTAGATTTTTAAAATGGTGTATGTTGTTAAAAATTGCTGAAATTGTTTTTCCAGCATACAAATAGCAGGCCAAACTATAAAGTCTTGATAAACGAAAAGATTTGGTGTTATTTTCTTTTTCCCTGAAAAGACTATGTCAATACAAAACGAACGAAAATTAATTAAAAAAAACTTTTTCCACAAAATAATTTTTCCAAAGAAAAGTAAAGAACTCCATTAAAGAAAAAATGAGCAAAAATAAAATCAAATAATCTACCAATCTCAAAACTCGAAACAAATGAATGTGCATTGTCAGTTTAATATACATATACTGATATTTAGTAATCAAAATATTAAAATTATTTGATTTATTAATGTTATAGTAAAAATATTTATATTTTTTCAGTAAAGTGCAAATTTTGTTCTCGCCTTGGGAAGACATAGGGGTTTTGCGCCCAAATTGTGTTAATTTCTGCTCATTTTGAGTTTGACTAGGTTATTTATTGTAATTTCTGTTCACTTTGGGTTTCATTTATTTATCGATGCTGATTTGTGGTAGTTTCGAGCTTGGTAGATTATTTGATTTTATTTTTGCTCATTTTTTGTTTAATGGAGTTCTTTACTTTTCTTTGAAAAACTTTTTTTGTGGAAAAAGTTTTTTTAATTAATTTAAAATAAAAGATGAGCCTAAAACTCAAGTAACGCGCAAATGACATGAGCATTTTGGGATACTTCTGGGACGCTACGCCACCACTCTTATTTCTGGCAATTTTTGTTGGTTTTAAAGTTGACTTTATATTTCTTTGTAATTTATGTTCGTTTTAGCTATCATTTCTTCATTCATAGTAATACCAGCTCATTTTGAGTTTGATGCCCTACATAAGTCAATTTACTGTCGTTTTGAATTTTGATTTCGTAATTGCAATTGTTGTGGAAAGGCTCTTTGTTTTTAATTTAATAGGACAAAATAAGACGCGTATCTCAACAGGGCATAGAACGTGGGTTCATTAAAGTGCTCATTGTGTGGTCAGGACCCTTGTTCCCTAAACACTAATAAAGATAAACATTCATTTTTATTAATAGACACGTTCTTCGTTATATGAATCTACCTCTCCCGATCAAAAGAATTATGTCCAGGCGGTGACAATGAGATAACTTTTCATCTTTCTATTTGTCGATAAATTGGTTATGGGGTCGATTAATGTTGTCTGTTAACTAAAGAATTCATTTCAGTAAACTTCTACAAAAACACATTGAAACCTTCAATACATTTTAAAATATCATATAAACAAAACAAGCTGTTTTCCAAGTTAATTGTCTTTTATTAACTCTCTTCCTTGTGCTTCTGAACGCTTTTATGTCTTAAATTGAAGGGGTAGACGCTGAGAAGACTTGCAACACCAATTCCAGAAATCCCTGAAAAAAAAATGAACCAATTATCCTTTTCAAATAATTTCCAATGAATCTAAAGCGGTCCCTACTCTTTAATTATACGTCACTGACATCACCAGTAGCATCGGCGGTTGGAGCTGACGACACATATTACTTTCAACAAATGTAGGCTGTATTTGGTCATTGCTGTAACAATCAGGAAAAAGAACAGATAGAGAAGAAAACAAGGAATGATGATATCATAGAAGCAGGGCTGCCGCCTGTAGCACGAAATTGCCATTTTAGCACTATTTCACCATGTGTAGCCCTATAGCACATACTAAATTGAACTTTTTCTCTTATATTACCAAATTGAAAAAATAGACACATAAAATGCAAATACAGGATATGTCTCACAGCCTTTTTTATGTATGACAATAATCTAAATGTATTTAGATATGGCATTTGTGTGTGCGCATGCATTTTCCCATTCAGCGCTCCCATCAGCGCAGAATTAATTTTTATTGATTTAAACTAAAAGATTTAAAAAAATTACATAAAAACTAATCAAAGCACATTTAAACGAATCATGGGCCTTTCGCGGCAAGAGTAGCAACACACGCAATTTTTTGGGTGACATCCGTGATAAAGGTTACCCTCATGTGCTATATGTTATAAAAGTTCGCCGGTGGAGATACCTTGACCCCGTACTACGTATTGACAATCCCTGGCTTCCGAATGCTGTGCTACTCTGGCAACCATCGGGTACACGCCGCAGAGACATATTCAGACACACCTCACAAATTGAATGTACCATAGAAATAATGACTGAATAAATTTATCCTGAATGAAGTTATGAAGTTCATAGAATGAAAATTTGAATAATTTGTTTCTGTGTATTTTCGTACATTTTTCGACGACGAGAATTTTAGAGGGCTTATAATTTTAGTTATTATATATTCAATGTTTTATTTTCTTTGTTTCTTTTTCAGGTGCTGCCGATCAGTCTATTTGCCACTTATTTCCTATGATTTGAGTTATAGAAGTTTTCAATTAAACACAATCACAGGAAATAATAGCATAGACTACTTGAAACTACTAAATTTCACTGAACATAATCACTACTACTGGACATAATTCCCTGCAAAATCTTCAAAAGTCGCTTCACAAGAACAAGAATCAGCTCTACCTACTTTTTGTAGACCTATTTTTAAGTAAATCTTTGGAAAATTACATGCGTATGAACTTATTGGCTCCACAGGCAAAGCGCTTTTACTGCTAAAAAGGGCCGTGTTTTCTAGGTTGAAAATTAGAGCTGAGCAGTAAATTTTGATCTTAATTCTGTGTAGTCTGTATACTGTTGCCGTCTTTTTGTGTAATACCGTGTATTTTTACATAAAAAGTCGTTGCAACAGACATGGCTTCTTGTAATTCTAAAGTTAAAATAAAAATCAAGGGTTCTTAACCTTAAGTTCGTTTCATTCTCCGTATAATTGTTATTTATGCCTTTTTTTTCCCCATTTTTACCTTTTAAAAGAAATAGAACCCTTTACTTTTTTTCAATAAATTATCTTTTTTGCTCATCCCTCGCTAAACGAATTTACTGCTCATTCAAGCTCTTCTGCTCCTTGTACAGCTTCTGCTCCTCAGCCAAGAAATCGTATCCGGAGTCAACAATCAAGTAAACAAGAAAAAAAATTCGAAACATTTTATTTTCTCTTTATCTAAATAAAAATTGAAAAGAATGTTTAAGTACAACTTTATAATTTTTATTCTCACAGCTTATCATATACTTACTACTTGCCTGTTCCTAGACTCCGAAATTATTTAAGGAACCCATATAAAAAGGTTGAGTCAGTTGGGAAGGTGATCTTGCTCAAAATCATGGTCCTGGAATCCTAGAATACGCTAATTAATCTATACTACTAAATTAATATAATAATTATAATATAGATAAAATAGACCAATACATCGAGTATAATTTTAGAGCAATCAATTGGCAAAGTAATACTTTCCGTCTCAAGTTTGATAGCTTAAGAACTTTACTTAAAACTCAACGCTTGGAAACCCAACCCTAGGAATGTCCTGCTACGTACTCTTGAATATTGCTAAAAAGAAACTATTGTAAACAGGGTATTGTTAAAAGTCTGGAATCAAAGGAATAAAGGACACCCTAGACGGTCAAACATTTTGATCAAAAGCTTCCGTCAATCAATTGATTACAGCAAGATTAACCGTCTAGGAACTGATTGAGTCATTCAAACTTTCTATCAATCACCATCAACGCTTGACTCAAGCTTCAAACAGGTTCCTTGACGGTCAATAATGGTTTAATCAGTTGATTGATGGAAGCTTTTAATCAAAATGGTTGACCGTTTAGGGTTTCTATAAGACCATTTGATGACTAAAAATAGAGTGAAACATAAATAATTGTATAATTATATAAATATTATAATTATATAATATAAATAATTAGCTTTCCCAAATACCAGTAAAGATGTCAAATATTATTTTTGGGAATATAAAGGAAATTGCTAGCTTGGTTGTATGCCATCAGCCAGCAATGACACATGTTCGAAGTTGAAAACTCGGGGTATTGACGAATTCTGTTAGGAAGTGGAGTATAATTATTACATTTTCAATTTTAGTATTATCGCATCTTGGATCTCACCTCTCTTCGGTTGAACTCTGTGCCATCAACTACTTTATGGCCAATATAAATATATAATAATTTTTTAATTTAAATGTACTAGCGAGAGGCAGCGAGGAATGTGGACACCTTGGGAACCTGGTCACTTATTTTACCTTCTCACACAAGTATAACATGTCTAAAGTTTAAAATCTTTTCTGATAGCTTAATCAATGGCTTCAGTCAAACAGTTCGTGGTAACGAACTGTAAGTAAGGAGCGACCCGGCTCAATGGTAACCGAAACTCTAGAAAACGGGTTTTTGGTACCAATAGATATATCAAAAGAATCAGATTTCAATGCTGATTTCAAATATATAACTTTCATTAAGTTTAATGCTACCCATCAAAAGTTACGCGCCTGAGAAAAT
Organism: Artemia sinica; assembly: GCA_027921565.1. Lineage (NCBI taxonomy): Eukaryota > Metazoa > Arthropoda > Branchiopoda > Anostraca > Artemiidae > Artemia > Artemia sinica. Next base: position 25,414,374 of record CM051260.1, read on the forward strand.
TTGGCTGATTTTCAAAAAAAGGGGGAAAGACCCCCTAAAAGTTATAGAACCTTAATGAAAATCACACCATCATATTCAGCGTATCAGAGAACCCTACTGTAGAGGTTTCAAGCTCCTATCTACAAAAATGTGGAATTTTACATTTTTTGCCAGAAGAAAGATCATGGATGCGTGTTTATTTGTTTGTTTGTTTGTTTGTTTTTTTTCCCAGGGGTGATCATATCGACCCAGTGGTCCTAGAATATCGTGGGAGGGCTCATTGGAACGGAAATTAAAAGTTCTAGTGCCCTTTTTAAGTGACCAAAAAAAATGGAGGGCAACTAGGCCCCCTCCCACGCTTATTTTTTTCCCAAAGTCACCCGATCAAAATTTTGAGATAGCCATTTTGTTCAGCATGGTCGAAAATATGTCTTTTAGGATGACTTAATCCCCCGAAGTTCCCAGAGGGAGGGCTAAAAGTTATGAACTTTACCCAATGTTAACATATAGTATTGGTTATTGGGAAGTATACTGAAGTTTTCAGGAGGTTTTTTTCTGGTAGTAAGAGGGAAGGGTGGGTCGGTGGTTATGTTGGAGGATCTGTACATGAAGGAAGTTTTCATGGGGGAAGGGAAATTGCCATGAAGGGGGCGCCGGACTTGCCAGCATTATTTATTGGTTATTGGGAAGTATACAACCATTTTCAGGAAGGATTTTTTCTGGAGGGGGGGCTAGAGGAGGGGGTTACTCTGGAGAATATTTCCGTGGAGGATGTTTCTTTGGGGTAAGGGACATTTCTATGAAGGGGGCGCCGGGTTTCCTAGCATTATTTAAAAAACGATCAGAAATTAAATAAAAAAAACAAGTTTTTTCAACTGAAATGTAAGAAGGAATATTAGAACTTAAAACGAACAGAAATTATAAAGTATGTGAGGGGGTTCTCCCCCAAGTCAATACATCGCTCTTTACGCCACAGTTTTTTTTTAGTGCTTTCAAAAGAGCTATCTATTCTAATTAAATGGCCTTTGTGATTCAGTGGTTTGTGAATCAAAATTTTTTTAACTTTTAACGTAAAGAGCGTGGTATTGACTAAGGGGAGAACCCCCTCATATACGTAATAACATATACGTAATAAAAAAAACAATAAAAAAACAAGCGATACGGCTCAATAGTAATCGAAACTTTTAAAAACGGAAATTTGATGTCAATAAATGTATCAAAAGAATGTGTTTATAATGCTGATTCTAAATATATAAATTTTATTAAGTTTAGTATTACTCATCAAAGGCTACGAGCCTGAGAAAATTTACTCGATTTTTTAAAGAGGGGGGAAACATCCCCTACAAGTGAAAGAATTTTAATGAAAATCACACCGTCAGATTCAGCGTATCAGAACCCTATTACATAGGTTTCAAGCTCATATCTGCAAAAATCTGCAACTTTGTATTTTTTGCTAGAAGAAAAATATACGAATATAGAAGTTAGTTACGTAAGTTAATTTGTAAAGACATCCATTTAGCAAAAGAAAAGTAAAATTTTTATGCAAATAAAAGCTGCATTAACTAAAAAACGATCAGAAATTAAATAAAAAAAACAAGTTTTTTAAACTGAAAGTAAGGAGCGACATTAAAACTTAAAACGAACAGAAATTATTCCGTACATGAAAGGGGCTGTCCCCTCCTCAACGCCTCGCTCTTTCCGCTAAAGTTTGACTCTGTATCACAGCTTTATTTTTTAAAACAATAAAAAACTTTAGCGTAAAAAGCGAGGCGTTGAGGAGGGGACAGTCTTTTCATATACGGAATAATTACATTTCAACTGAAATGTAAGAAGGAATATTAGAACTTAAAACGAACAGAAATTATAACATATGTGAGGGGTTTCTCCCCCAAGTCAATACCTCGCTCTTTACGCTACAGTTTTTTTTAGTGCTTTCAAAAGAGCTATCTATTCTAATTAAACGGCCTTTGTGATTCAGGTGTTTGGGGCTGTCCCCTCCTCAACGCCTCGCTCTTTACGCTAAAGTTTGACTCTGTCTCACAACTTTATTTTTTAAAACAATAAAAAACTTTAGCGTAAAGAGCGAGGCGTTGAGGAGGGGACAGTCCCTTTCATATACGGAATAATTACATTTCAACTGAAATGTAAGAAGGAATATTAGAATTTAAAACGAACAGAAATTATAATGTATGTGAGGGGGTTCTCCCCCAAGTCAATACCTCGCTCTTTACGCTATAGTTTTTTTTAGTGCTTTCAAAAGAGCTATCTATTCTAATTAAACGGCCTTTGTGATTCAGGGGTTTGTGAATCAAAATTTTTTTAACTTTTAACGTAAAGAGCGTGGTATTGACTAAGGGGAGAACCCCCACATATACGTAATAAAAAAAAACAATAAAAAAACAAGCGATAGGGCTCAATAGTAATCGAAACTTTTAAAAACGGAATTTTGACGTCAATAAATGTATCAAAAGAATGTGTTTATAATGCTGATTCTAAATATATAAATTTTATTAAGTTTAGTATTACTCCTCAAAGGCTATGAGCCTGAGAAAATTTACTCGATTTTTTAAAGAGGGGGGAAACATCCCCTACAAGTGAAAGAATTTTAATGAAAATCACACCGTCAGATTCAGTGTATCAGAAAACCCTATTACATAGGTTTCAAGCTCATATCTGCAAAAATCTGCAACTTTGTATTTTTTGCCAGAAGAAAAATATACGAATATAGAAGTTAGTTACGTAAGTTAATTTGTAAAGACATCCATTTAGCAAAAGAAAAGTAAAATTTTTATGCAAATAAAAGCTGCATTAACTAAAAAACGATCAGAAATTAAATAAAAAAAAACAAGTTTTTTAAACTGAAAGTAAGGAGCGACATTAAAACTTAAAACGAACAGAAATTATTCCGTATATGAAAGGGGCTGTCCCCTCCTCAACGCCTTGCTCTTTACGCTAAAGTTTGACTCTGTCTCACAACTTTATTTTTTAAAACAATAAAAAACTTTAGCGTAAAGAGCGAGGCGTTGAGGAGGGGACAACCCCTTTCATATACGGAATAATTTCTGTTCGTTTTAAGTTTTAATGTCGCTCCTTACTTTCAGTTTAAGAAAATTGTTGTTTTTTTTATTTAATTCTAATAAAAACGATTTTCGTGCACAAAGAAACGTTTCGCTTTGCATTTTTCTGTTTATGCCATCTATAAATAATGCTCGAAGTAGCTGACATGCTAACCCTTATTACTGCAGGGAATTGTTACACTTCAAGGTTTATATGTCAAATATAGTAATATTTTAAACCAATGAAAATTCTGCAGAGAAAAGGCATTAGTAATGCTAAAATTATGATATTAAAATGAATTGTGAAACATTTAAGAAAGGTTTTTTCACTTACGAAGCTGAACAAGAAGCTACTTCTGTTTGACGCATATGTTTTTAGAATTTTATTCTGAGTTTCTGCCCTTTTGACAGCCTAGTTGTCGATATTGACTTAAGAATTCCCTCAAAATCCTCATCAACTGTCCCTAAAACATATATCCCATTTTGACAACTATAAAGTACCTTGTATATTCCAATTTGGTATAATAACAATTACCTTTATATTGTCAGGAAATATCTACTTTGTAAACTCAGACGTTCCTAAGATAACACAAATGTACTTTTTCCGACCTTCATGTAAAGGGGTTTCTTGATTTTGTTTGGCCCTCTCCTGATGCAATTGAATACCAGTAAGAGTTTCTGAAATATTGCAGAATCTTTTGATAAGGATTGCTATTTTATTACATTCATTGCTGTGACGAATTAAAAATTAGGATGAAATTTTAAAACAAGACAAAAGGTTTTGCTACGTGCATGATATAGCGACCACACTTTGTTTTTGATCTGTAATGAAACATGGTTTTTGATATTCATCTTAGCCTGAGCGAGATAAACTACTGTGCAGGTATATTTTAATTAGATATTTAATAAATAGAGATGGTTAGGCAATTTTCAGTATTTAATATAATTCGTTCTGGACGGCTTGCTTTCCATATTTCGCTGTTGTAGTTTCCATAGTTTTGTTACTAAAATATTATATTTTTATCACATTTGGTATATTTCATTCAATATTCAATTGAATACCAGTAAAAGTTTCAGAAATATTGCAGTTACGCCATTTTCATTTTAATTTCAATATATGCTGGCAGTTTAGCTGAATTTTCTATATAAATTCACTTTCAAATTCCTGAGAGACCCTCAAAAGATTGTGTCGTGTGGAGTGGTGATTTTGCTGGTCAACAAATCCTGGGATCTGGATTCGTCACAGCATTGCATCTGTGCGGCTATTGGTCTATACTGCTAAAATCAGAGAAGTATAATTATAAATCAATCTTATATTTCAAAAATTTAGTATATAAATCTATATATATAGAAATATTCTATCAAGTATATCTGGTTATAAATTCCCCACTTTTGATGACATTTAGGAAATAGGCTGTGATGTATCTTTAGCTAATTTTGAACGAAAAAGGTATATTTCATACATAGTGTAGTGACTTTTGAACAAGAAACCCAGCAATGATGCCCATTGTTGTAGTAAGGCTTGCTGAACAAGTGCCATCTTTCTTTAAAGTTTTTTAATCAGCATCTGAAGCTACTATACGAAGTAGGGCACATTAAAAAAAGAAAAAAATTAAACAATTCCTCCTCAAACATGGTACAATTTGGCAATATAGCCTACTTCTAATATTCCAGCCAAAAAAGGCTGAAGATCAATACATAGAGAAAAAACACAACTGTTCATTTGAAAAGGTGAATCACGTGATAATTAAAGGAAATTGAAAGAGGAAATCTATGAAAAACACTTTCCTAATTCAAAAATTTGCATAACGTCATTTTGAAGAGGTCTTTTCAAAGTTCAGAAAACTTCAATCTTGTAAACAATTGGGTTTGATAAGTCAAAATAAGGGTTTGGGGCCAATTTTACGACAATAAGAGATCTTAGGTCCCTTCACTCATGGAAGTCACAATTTTTTAAAGCTTTTTGAATTGTTAGTTGTTAGTACTTAGTTTCTCTTTGGGGTTGCATCCTCCCACTACGTGTGCAGTGATGTATACGCATATCGAAGATCAGTTTCAGAAATGCACCTTAGTTTATTCCTCAGTCCCCTCTCTGTTGATGCTGCCATTACTGCACTTGGTATGGGGTCTTGAGCTCAGCCTTTTGGAACTCGTCTACAAGATAACTTCATGTTTCTTTCTTTATCACTTCAGAAATAAGCAGCTGGATAGTTCTCCGGCAGATCCTACTATTACTGACAGTTAGTCACAGACCATTATTTAACATAACATCACAGTTGCGTATGTTAATATACATATATTTCAATAATGTACACATTTAACTATACGTATATTTTTGTGCAAAGAAGGCTAGAGGATACAGCTTAAAAAAATTAAATTACCCACCGACTTCTAATATTTTGGATTCAGCTTATCTGCCGGAGTACAACTTCAAGTACTCCGATCAATATCAAGTATTCCGATGCTATTTTAGCAAATATTATTATGTATAGCACTTGCTCAGAGTTGCCATCTGTAGCAGGAATGTGCTATTGTAGCACAATTTTAGAACTATTACTGCCAAATTTTGTGACTCTAGCCCCGAAAATCGCTGTGTAGCACGCAAACTTGGGCAATTGTAGCACTTTAGGAGCAGACCGGGGGGGGGGGGGGTAACCCTGATCAGAAGCCGTTTCTGCATGAATGAGATATCAAAATCTCAGAATTTATTAGCTTTTGAAACGTTATGTTTTTAGTCTCGAAAAAACTTAATCTGAAATTTCCTGAGAACATTGATATTTCCTAACTATTGCTCACTCAAAATTTTTGTCTAAGTTTCATTCCTTGCATCTTAAAAGCGGTACAGATTGTGGGAGAGATCCGATAACCACCGCAACTTGCATATGTCGGTGGCATTATAGCTGGATGATCAAGGTCGAATGTTAGGTTACAGACACAGCGCGAGAAACCAGCTGACCTATTCCTGTTCTATGTTAGAATGTTTCGATACTAACAGTCGGAAGGGATAGGAATAAATTGCAGATCAAAAATCTTATTGGTCATTTGGCATTCAAAATGAAAGAACCTAAGGGTGATTAATATTCGAATTTCAACCTGCTACCTGCTGGAGCACAATGACCTATTAAACAAGATCGGGTGTGTTTATTTGGATGTTTAGATTTGATTGCTAGAGAAGTTTTTTTTTCAGAAATGAAGTTGGGAGATCTATCTTTAGCTCGATTACCTTAATATCCATGGTGACCAATAAGGATATTTGGAGTTCTTAGTCTATTTAGACTAAGGATATTTAGAATTGAGAAGGAAGTACGGCTTGAGATTTCTGAAGTAAGAGCGGAAATTTGGCAGGTTAATGACTCAATTAGTGATCTTGTTAAGCAAAATATTGCAAAGAAGATCAGTAAGGTCAAACTCACTTAAGATGACCTTGAGAAAATAATGCAAACTGTTCATTCATCCGTTATGTTAGAACTTAAAAGTAGCCACGAAAAATTAGTAGACCAACTTGGAGGGCTGGAATCAAAAGTTGATATCTTGGTATCAGCATTGTCAAATCTACATTATGACCTCGATGAAATGCAACAAGCTTGTAAGTCTTCTTGCGTAGTTACTCAACCTCTTCATGGTCTGAATGAAACAACAAGGCATCCCACCAATACTTTGCTAGACTTAATAACAATCAGACTAGGTCTATGATCGGTGTCCGAGTCTGACATTATGGATGTTAGTATTTTGGGGAAACCCAGTAGTAGCAAAATCCCCCCAGTTGAAGTCGGATTTAAAAGCCCAACAGTTGCACCATAAATATTGAAAAGTCGGAGCAAGCTGAAAGGATTGCAATGTTTTGTAAGTGAAATCCTTACTCATCCTAGACAGAAAGTTCTAAATTCTGGTAGGGATGTAGTGGGTATGAGGAATGCTCGGTCAGTGCAGAGCCGTATCTTTGTAAAGTCTGGCGATCAAGTAGTTAGAATAAAGGACCTATCAGAAAGTGTCTCGCTGAGCCGTCTTCAAGAAGCCAGGGTTCCGGCTAACAGACAGGAGAGTGACTAAACTGTTTTGGTGACAGTAAGGTGAGCTTTTTTCTTAGGGATCTTATTATCTATATGTTTGTTTGTTTATTGACAACATTTCGGTAACTAACATAAATATGTCGATTTTCAACATTCTACTATAAAGCTTGTTTCTTAATTTTATCATGTTTTGTAATTTTTTTGTTAACCACGGAGGTTTAAAATTGTTTTTCTTTCTCGATCTATTCTCATGTGGTCCTTCAATCTTGCAACACTCATGCATTGCTTCACGAATCATATCAGAAAACAGAAAATAACTTACTTCATGGTCATTTGACTAAAAAATTCGCTCCAGTCTAGTTTTCCTATATGATCTTTAAATTTATATAAATTTAGTTCATTGAAAAATAATATTTTCTCTTTAATTTTATGCTGGTCATTTGGATATGATGATAAATCACTAAACGACATCACTGCAAATGCAAGGAGATGATCCAAACCTGACGCAATTACCACATTTGATCATTTCAGCCGGTCACAAATATCATCACTAATTAACATGTTATCAATAAGCGTGGCCGTGCGTTCTGTGATTCGTGTTGGGATTTTAATTGACAGGAAAAAGCTAATTGGTAGCTTAGTTGTCAAAAATTCCGAAGTCGTGTTATTTACGAGCTCCAACAAGTTATGGTTAAAATCTCCCATTAGCATGCACGGCTTTCTACGCGACCATAAATTCTGATAAAGATTCTAAAAATGCTAAGACATTTCCGAGGGGTTAGAACTAGGTGTCCTTTAAACAGGGCCGTAACGTATAGGGGGAGCGGAAGGGGGGACGACCCCCCAATGTTTTTGGTCACTTGGTGAAAAAAAATTCAGTAAAATCGTGGCGATTTGCGCCACAATTTTTTTGACGCCGTTAAATTCTTTGTTCGGTTCAATAAAGACCAAGAAAATACTGAAATATCACCTACAGAAATTTTGAACTTGGTCGGTAAACATAGCAGTTTTACCGAATCCTGCCGTGATTTTATAGATGGTGCGACAACTTTCCATTTGGTTAAGTAAACAGCGTTAAAATAGTGACATGATGTGTACCGAAATCTAAATCTCGGTTGGTAAATGCAGCGGTTTTACCGACTCGTGCAGTGATTTTACGTATTGTATTCGAAACAGAAATTATGCTAATTATTGACAAAAATCAGTCGGTAAAAATAACCAGCCAGTCGGTAAAATCTCTTGCTCCCCTCCCCCCCCAAACATTTTGGCTAGTAACGAAACTGCCGGTAAATAAGAGTGATAAAAATTTCGACATCATGTTTTCTTTTTTCATAAACAACCAAAGACTCAAACAGATCTTCAACCCAGACACCTAAAGTATCTTTAACGGTTACAGAAATATCATCCCGCACGTAAATTCCTAATACACCTTTTATCATCTACGCTATATTTTTATAATAAAAAGAACCTCCCAATGAATCCAAACTTAAAGGTGAAATTTAACTCAAGAAAGTCTCAGTTAGAGATGTCACATCGAAACAGATTATTTTCATTAACTGTGGTAACTAGTGTATAAAAGGCTGTTTCAAGCCCCTGACAATTATATGTGGCTTCGATAAGATCACTTGATGATTTATTCCGCCTCAGACCGAAGGATTAATTTACTTAGAAACAGGAATATTTAGATCTGAACTCACTTTTTCATTCCACCCATCACGTTCACAAAGGCATCGTTCACATATATTAACTAAATTAAAGTAATTTCCTGCAAGATCAGATAGTCTATTAGTCAGAAGAGACATTTGGAAAAAAAAGCTCACCTTACTTATGTCTAAAGATTTAAGACATAATTTTAAAATTAAAAAATATACAAGCTGGGAACAGTAGTTATTCCATCTGTATGATAAACATGGCAAAAGATACAAAGACATAGCTTTAGTAGGCAATAGTTAGGAACAAATTGCTGTTCATAAAATAGCATAGCATAAAAAACTAAATAACATAGAAAACATAGAAGTGCCATAAAAATGTTGACTGAATGACTATCCATTCTTGAGAACTGCAAATACGTTCTTTTGACCATTTGGATGCACATTTCTATTTTGATTCAACTAAACGCCCTTTTGAAGCCGCTAACCCTAATTGTCGAATAAACATACTATTTTTAAACTATTATCTATTCTTTTAACTCAGACTGACGCCTTGCCATAATTATTAGTTAAATGTCCCTTTCTGTTCCTCTTAGCTTGTTCTTTTTTTCCGTAATAATCTTTCACGTTCGAATGAAACAGGCATCCATTTGGGCATTTAACGCTCATCCACGCAGGGTCGAATGTTAATTTGGTTCACTGTTTTAGGGTTATTTTTAAGTCTTAGTCCTGTTCTTTGTTTATTTATTTTTTTATCTCTTCCTTACTTGTCTTTTATCTCCAATCGATTAATGTCATTTTTCTTTTCCAGGTTGAAAATTAGAGCTGAGCAGTAAATTTTAATCTTAATTCTTTGTAGTCTGTATACTGTTGCAGTCTTTTTGTGTAATGGCGTGTATTTTTACATAAAAAGTCGTTGCAACAGACATGGCTTCTTGTAATTGTAAAGTTAAAATAAAAATCAAGGGTTCTCAACCTTAAGTTTGTTTCATTCTCCGTAGAATTGTTATTTATGCCTTTTTCCTCCCCATTTTTACATTTTAAAAGAAATTGAACCCTTTACTTTTTTCAATAGATTATCTTCTTTGCTCATCCCTCGCTAACCGAATTTACTGCTCGTTCAAGCTCTTCTGCTCCTTGTACAGCTTCTGCTTCTCAGCCAAGAAATTGTATCCTGAGTCAACAAACAAGTAAACAAGAAAATAAATCCGAAACATTTTATTTTCTCTTTATCTAAATAAATATTGAAAAGAATGTTTAAGTACAGCTTAATAATTTGTATTCTTACAGCTTATCATATGCTTAGTACTTGCCTGTTCCTAGACTCAGGAATTATTTAAGGAACCCATATAAAAAGGTTGAGTCAGTTGGGAAGGTGATCTTGCTCAAAATCATGGTCCTTGAATCCTGAAAATTTTTTATTTATGTTAGAAAAAGAAGTACCGTATATTTACGCTAATTAATCTGTACTGGTCAATTAATATAATAGTTATAATATAGATAAAATAGACCAATACATCGAATATAATTTTAGAGCAATCAATTGGCAAAGTAATACTTTCAGTCTTAAGTTTGATAGCTTAAGAACTTTACTTAAGAACTCAACGCTGGGACACCCAATGCTAGGAATGTCCTGCAGTGTACTCTTGAATTTTATTCAAAATAGACCATTAAAACAGGGTATTGGTAAAAGCCTAGCATCAAAGTTGTAAGAGCATTTAATGACTAAAAATAGAGTCAAACAAAAATTTCTAATATAAACAATTAGCTTTCCCATAAAGCAGTAAAGATGTCAAATATTATTTTTGGGAATATAAAGGAAATTGGTAGCTTGGTTGTATGCCATCAGCCAGCAACACACATGTTCAAAGTTGAAAACTCGGAGTAGCGACGAATTCTGTTTGGAGCTGGGGTGTAATTATTACATTTTCAATTTTAGTATTATCGTATCTTGGATCTCACCTCTCTTGGGTTAAACTTTGTGCCATCAACTACTTCATGGCCAAAATAAATACGTAATAATTTTTTAATTTAAATGTACTAACAAGAGGCAGTGGAGAATGGGGACACCTTGGGAATCAGGTCATTTATTTTACCTTCTCACCCAAGTATAACATTTCTAAAGTTTTAAATCTTTTCTGATAGCTTCGTCTATGAACTCAATTCTGAAAAGAAAAAACAATTTTCATGTACAAAGAAACGTTTCGCTTGGAATTTTTCTTTTTATGCCATCTATAAATAATGCTCGAAGTAGCTGACATGCTAACCCTTATTACTGCAGGGAATTGTTACACTTTAAGGTTTATATGTCAAATATAGTAATATTTTAAACTACTGAAAATTCTTCAGAGAAAAGGCATTAGTTGTGCTAAAATTATGCTATTAAAATGAATTGTGAAACATTTAAAAAAGGATTTTTCACTCACGAATCTGAACAAGAAGCTACTTTTTGTTTGACACACATGTTTTTCAAATTTTCTTCTGAGTTTCAGCCCTGTTGACAGCCTGGTGGCACAGATTGACTTCCCTCAAAATCCTCATCAAAACTGTCCCTAAAAGTAAGGAAAGTCATACTTTTAAAAGATTCCAAGTTTCCCCTGACACTTGGTTTTATATCCTAATCTCTTGCCGAGTTACGTCAAATATCCCACTTTGACAACTATAACGGACCTTGTATATTTCATTTTTGTATAGTAACAATCACATTTATATTGTCAGGAAATATCTACTTTATTAACTCAGCCGTTCCTGAGATAACGCAAATGTACTTTTTTCCGACCTCTGCCCCCTCCTGACCATTTTATGGGTAGTTTCAAATGAATACCAGTAAGAGTTTCTGAATATTGCAGTTACGAGCACTGAGCACCTTGCACTGAGGGCTTGCACAGCCCTCAGTGCAGGGGTTTTAAGTTATGCCCTGGGGGCATATAACATTTTTATTGAAATCTTATAAATGTTTGAAAAATATAAATGTTTTTACTTTTATAACTTTAATAAATCAAATAATTTTAACATTTTGATTACTAAATTTCAGTGTATGTGTATTAAACTGACAATGCATATTCGTTTGTATTCTTTTTTCAGTAAAGTTTTTAAACAAGGCGTTGTTGTAGAAACTTCAAAAAAAGCTCATTCGATTGGAAATTCAAAGGGCTAGTGCCCTTTTTAATGGTCGAAAGTTATTGGAGGGAAACTAGCCCCCCCCCCCACACACCCACTATTTCCCCAAACATCCAATAAAAATTTTGAGATGGCCATTTTGTTCAGCATAGTTGATTTCCAGATAGAAAATATATTTTTGAGGAGGACACTCCTCCACAACCCCCAGGGCAAGCATTATAAGTTATGCCCTGGGGTCATATAAGGTTTTAATTAAAATCTAATAAATGTTTGAAAAATTTTAAAAATATAAATTGAAAAATATAAATGTTTTTAATTTTATAACACCATCTTAATTCAATCTAGTTTTTATGACAATTGCGTCATAAAATTCTGGATCCCCAAGGACACCTAGCATAAAGCTGTTAACTCCAAAAGGGCTAACTCCATATTTTTTTGTGTCACATGTTCATATTGATTTGTTTGTAAATGAGGGGCTACCACCTTTCTCGGCCCACCAATCTTCATATTAAATTTTGACTAGCATTTAGCTGAAAGCAGTTTATCTAGTGCTAGAATCAAAGCAGTTTGGAGTGCAAAAATATAGATAGTTGGTGATCATAGCATTTGGGGAGGGATTAAAAATTTTCTTTAAACAGCAGGATTAGTAGCCTCCCTTATATGTTCATCTTATAGGTTCATTTTGATTGTTATTTCTACCGATATGAAAGAATATTTTTTTCTGATTTAACTGACCTTCAAAAAAATGAGACACTTCAATCAAAACTCATTTACCAACAAATATTGCTATTTGTCTGAGATATTCATTAACATAAAAAATATTTTATTTTATTCTTACTTAAAAAACAGTTAAGGTCAGCAGACGGGAATGCAAAAAAGAACATGCCAGTCTGAACGTCACAAGTATGAAGAATCTTTGAACAAAAATTACTAAATTTCCATTGATTGGTCAATACCTATATAAAATAAAGAATGAAAGTACATACAAGAAAGCAACAAAACTTACACAATGATATTATTGATTGGAATATGGATAAGCTTGACAAAGAAACCAATGAAGCCCATAAGAGCAAATCCAATTGCTGTGGCTAAGGCTATTTTCTGGAATTCTGAAAAAAAAGAGCATATATATATATATATATATATATATATATATATATATATATATATATATATATATATATATATATATATATATATATATATATATATATATATATATATATATATATATATATATAGATATATATATATATATATATATATATATATATATATATATATATATATACTATATATATATATATATATATATATATATATATATATATATATATATATATATATATATATATATATATATATATATATATATATATATATATATATATATATATATACTATATATATATATATATATATATATATATATATATATATATATATATATATATATATATATAGATATATATATATATATATATATATATATATATATATATATATATATATATATATATATATATATATATATATACGTATTTTTTTTTTTATTCAAATCAACTTTCTGGCCTGACCGTGCACTTGTAAAAACAAGTTTTTTCTTCAAAAATAGAATTTTCTTCCCGTCTTTAATGTTAAATATACTTTTTGAATTTTGTGAACAGACTTTGCCTCTTTTACCTCACACAGACAGATATTGAATCTCTCCTGTGTATGTCAAAAAAAAAAAAAAAAGTTCAAAGACAGGACATCCCCAAGAGAAAAATCTGAGTTTGAGAAACTTCTCCAAAGAGCAATATAAAGCAAAAACTAATCACAAAAACTAGCAAGAAATCGCTATAGTGATTAAGAAGAATCATGGCCCAAGTCCAGGATTAAATATAATATTTCGTGTTGGTGCATCCTACTTTTATTGTTCAGTTATTGTAATTGTTAAACACCAAATTGTTTTGACGCTTTATGAGGTATGTTTTGTGCATTTAATGAGGGATCAAATATTCATAAAAATAGCACCAGATATAGAGAAACTCGGAATCCCCTGCCTTTTTTCAATTAAATCATCTTCCTTGCTTGCATATAGAGCACTTCATTGTCTCATGTAAAGGATTTCTGGTCTTTCGGTAAAGGTATATACGAAAATATGAAACTAATGAAAAATTAGATTATTTTTATTATCTATATTTTTCATAAATATAAGCCCTTTTTCTTAGTTCATATCAGATTTCTTTTCATTCTGTTAGAAACCGTATATTTTAAGTGATTTGTTTAAGTTCACGGGGTCCAACTATAAGACTGGTTTTTAAAATGAGATGAGCTTCATAATGGGATGTTTCACAAAAAGCTGTAGTAAAGTTTTTCTTATTCAACCTTATGTGCTGGTACACCCTCCAGAGGAGATAGGCAGACCATACTGTCAATATGATCTTATTCATATAAATAATAACCTGATTCCATATCATGTGATGGAAACTATTTTTCGAAACAAATTTCAAAAAATATCAGAGACAAATTTATACAAATGAATCTCTCCATGGTAAAAGAGGTGGAGCAGCTTCATGCATTCCATTCCTGGACCTTAATCTTTATATTCTCCTTCCATTGGGATAATTTATTTTGTCTGCTGATCTGTGTACCGTCCACCTTGCCCTAGATCTTTTATAGATTATTGTTTAGAGTCTGAAAGTATTCTCTCTTTAACTGACTCCCAATCTGCAACACATTTGCTCTCAAGTTTAAACAGAATTGTTGATGATAAGGGCTTTGTTGATGATTTTTGTATCTTGACCAAGCCCCCTCCCCTCCTTTTTCATAGATTAAAATTTCGTTTAGTGCCATATCGGGAAAATCTAAATATTGGTTATTACAAGGACTAAGAATTTAGGATTCTTGTGCATAATATGGTACCCACAAAAGAAGTCAAGTTTGGTGAATGCTAATAAAAAAAATTAAATAGGATGGATATATAATAGTTTATAAACAAATTTGGGCTATATATTTGCACGTTGGGGGGTGGGTGGGTGGTAGAACATAGCATATATTAAATACGTAACCTAACCAAGGTGCCTTCCCCCCCCCCCCTAAACCCCAAAGAACAACAGTTTAAATATTGTAAATGCACTGGAAACCACGCTTTGCATTCCATTTCTCTACTGCAAATGCCCGTTTGTCGGGTTTCGTGTCTGGTTTCCTTGATACATTTACAGTGGTGGGTACCAGACAGTGCACAAGTACCGAATTTAGCAACAGAAATAAGGTAGGCCTACCATAGAGGCAGACAAATGAAAAAAATGCATTTGTTTGCGGTTTGAGGACTTCTTGTATTTGAGTTTTGTGTTTTATGTTTCAGCAATGGTAGCATAGGGGCTAGATCAAAATTATATATGGAAGCTTTATTACCCTAAATTCTGGACGGAAGAAGATCTCATAATATGGCAATCCGAGAGCCATTTCTAAACGAGTTGACGAGTAAACAAAACTGCATACATGGCTTCAAAGATAATGTAATTCGGAATTAAAGTTTATTTACTGCATACACTAAAAAAGTATCAAATGCTGAAAACGAATGCATTTATACCTCTGTGTGTTATTAATATGTACTGGAAATAAATTTCCAGTATATAAATTGGTAGGAGTTTCTTCAAAAAAAAAAAAATACTATTTTGAAGGTCAGTCTGGGCCACAAGGTAAAAGGAAAGCCCCATCTTTATGAATTTTCTAACCCCTTCATGCATAGAACGATGCGCGATTTCGTAAGGAGTACAATTGCTTCTGTCACGAAAGAAGAAAATACAGACCAGGACTTAGTCAAGGCTCAAAAAGTAATTGTGGTGCTTAGAAGTACCGCCAATTGCCAGAATCTGCAAACCATTTATTAACGGATTGAAGGCAGGGGCGTAATTTGCTATGGGACAGGAGCGGCAACTAATGCCTCTACACCCAATTTTGCCCCCCCCCTAGACCTCAGTTTGCCCACCCAGCTGAAAATTACTTTCTGCAAAAAATCTTGTCACTAAGATAAGCCCGCAAAATACAAGTATCCAGAGAAACAGGCAGTTTTCTTTAGTATATTTTTGTCTTTACGGTAATATATGGATCATTTCTCAGTTTTCACTGTCATTTTTATTTGATTTGGGAAAATTGGCTCCAACTTTGCCATCCCCCCCCCCCAGGATTTTGACAAAATTACGCCAATGATCGAGGGTTAAATAAAATCGATTGCATGACTTCTAGGCAAGACAGTATCTTTTTGGTTTTCTATTTTTTGGGGGGGGGGAGGGGACAAAAAACAACATCAAAATTTGTTTATATACATTTTGGTTGAGTTTCTACGAGTCTGACAAAAATTCCAGAGGGGTTAAACCACCTCTCAATACGGCATTGCTTCTGAGAAAATGTTTCAGTTTTTAACGAGTTGGGCAAACCCAATGAAAAATCAAGTTTCGAATTAGGTTTTTAACGAAAGTTTATTTTAGCTACTCAAGTATTTATTGTGTCAGCTAATTCCCTCCTCAGACGGTTACCCCTCAGAAAAATTCTACCCGCGTATAAAATTTTCCTCAATCAAAATAACCTCATTTCTTAAAATTACCAGTTTATTTAAAAACACCTCTGACTCATTCTTTTTGTTTTTTTTCGTCAAGGTTCAAGGCCTTTTGCATAGAAACATTTGCTCCAATCTATTCATTTGAAAACTTCAACCAATTCTAACTCCCTTCTTACTAGTCAAACCACATATTCTTGATGACAACTAGTCATCTGTAAGTTTGCTAAATGTTAGATTCTTGCTAAAATGTTACAGATTCTTGCCACTAGATTAAGTAATCTCTATGCTTTTTAATTTTCTGGAAAAAAAAATTTAGAATAGGTAACCCGGAAACTATTCGGCGAAGTAATGACCCTTAACAGAGAGACATGAAAACACTGCCTTACTAAATGTACGTCATTCCTTTTAAAACCCGTTAATTTTCGAAGCCACCTATTATCCAAGTTGAATTGTATGCTTTTTGTGCGTCGACACCGGACTAGCTTTCTGTATTTTGGATGGAAGGGCGTGAAAAAATGTCTTTTGGGGGCATTCCAAATGCATGCAGTATATATTGGTGAACAATTTTAATAAATATAACTGAATTCTGCACGACAAGCTTAACTGCC
Organism: Artemia sinica; assembly: GCA_027921565.1. Lineage (NCBI taxonomy): Eukaryota > Metazoa > Arthropoda > Branchiopoda > Anostraca > Artemiidae > Artemia > Artemia sinica. The sequence continues at coordinate 25,431,342 of CM051260.1, forward strand.
CATAGAGTTTAACAGTTTATTCCCTTTAAAAGAACACCATATTTTTAACAGTTTCCATTTTTCTCAGCTGATATTAAAAATTTCATCCCCTGTGCCGCCCCTTCCCATATAAATAGCTTATTAGTAATCAAAGTGGAATTGAAGAACTTAAAGTGGCATATCAATAATTCTCTCCAATTTTTATCCAAACCTTAAATTTCTTTAACAAAACATACGACAGAAGAGGCTGTCTGATATTAACAAGACTTTTTTCACCCAGTAGTAAGTGGTTGAAGGCACAGCTTACAAATTGAAATCTATAAAGCTGTTTACAACTGAAAGATATTTTTATTATTATTTCTAATCTTGGAAATTAAAAAAAAAATACAGCTTAAAGAATGAACTATTATGTCTGCTATATTAGTGAGACAAATCAATAGATATATTACTTGAAAAAATTCGAGAGATCAGAAAACCTGGCAATGACGATGCACAAGTAATCGTTCTTATGACTTCTGTTAATATCAACAATTCCTTTGATTTTCGTCAAATAGTAGAGTAGGGATGATAGTATTCAATCAATTCTTCCTCTTAAGGTAATACCAAGGGTAAAAATCCCAAGATTTTGAATAACGCCCTTTTTTAGTATTTTAAAATCAAAAAAAGAAAAAATAAACAACTGAAAACAAACAAATACGAAAAAAATTTAATTGTTAGTTTTGTAGCTCAAAATCCTCAAATTAGAAGACATTAAAACTCCTCTGTTGAATATACTGTGCTAATAATCAGGTAGAAAAACATTTAACTATTTACGTTACTTTTTTTTATATTTGAGTTTTTAATTGTTTTTTCTTTATGTTAAGAGGATTTAAGTAGTTTTTAGAATGTAATTAACTGGGTCTTCTAAATATTTCATAATTTATTGGCCAAATTATATTTTTTAGTTTTTAGTCCTTAATTTTGCAGAAGTTTTAAAAGGTGTTGAAAATATAAAACCTACAAAGAAATAGAATAATAAATAGAAACCAGTAAAACTTAACCTTTTATTACTTAACGTTTACAAAAGTAGAAACTAACCTAGTACCTAAATCTATCATATAGTAGCAAACGTATAAAATACTGTTTGTATAGCAGCATCTATTAAGGATGAGAACGTGTCCAAGATTTATTTTGGGGGATGTATTTCCAAAAAAAATAAAATCGTATCGATCATTTGTTTATATTCAATTTTCGTATGTTTTTACGAGTCAGGCACATACTTCAGGAGGGTTCAAACCCCTAACACGCCTATGGGATACGGTCTTGAGCCTTGGATACATATTTATCACAGAATCTACAGTAATAAACGCTTAAATTTCATACCACTAGCATAAAAGAGAAAAAAAACAATCACATATATTCATCTCGGCAGTTCAAGCGATAAGATAGAAACACATATAAAATTAATATCATAAGTTAATATCAAATAGTCACCCCACCATTGTATCCCGGCCATGGTAATAATTAGCATTATTATACTAAAAAAACACACATTCCAATTTTTTAATCTTTTTTGATGTTATTATAAGTCAGAAATAACTGGTTCAAAGCCAGCATCACCCCGCCCCTGGACTCACGCTTGGGTCTTGTAGAGGATTACCACTTGTAGAGTAAGATAAGACTAAAACCAAGCCCTCCCCCTCTCCATCTGCATATGCATCCCGTTTTACACAAAAGTGTTAACAAACTTTTTTTAACGAGTGTTTTGCACAAAAAACGTAAAAAAAAGATTTAAATAATTGGAATGTGCGTTTTGTTACTTTTTTATGAGTCAGAAATAACTGGTTCAAGACCAATATCACCCCGCACCTGGACAGTTTTGGATCTTGTAGAGAATTACCACGTGTAGAGCAACCAATTTTCAGGAAAAATGACAGAACTAACTTTATTGAAGTTTTTTTTATTTTACCGAAAGGTCAATATCGGTTGGTCACTAAAACAACGCAAATAAGAACGACTGTATCCTTTGGTTTCAGGAAGAACTGAATGCTCTTGAAATAGGTTAGTTTTTATTATTTTTGTCTGACTATTCTTTAATTATTTTACCTTCAGTTTTCTTTGGCTATAAACAACTATTAATAATAATACTAATTATGCAAGCATTAGGCTTTACATTCAAACGACTTTTTTTTAAAGGAACCGAATTATCATGAAATTTTCTTTCAACAATTCAGTTTAAGGAACATTTTCATTTATGTGCTAAGTTGACACATTGATTAATTTAAAGAAAACTGATGAAATAAGACACACTTAAAAATAGATACCTGTAAGATAAGACAAAGACTAACCCCCCCCCCCTCTCCATCTGCATATGCATCCAATTTACACAAAAGTGTTTACACACTTTTTTTACGAGTGTTTTACACAAAAACGTAAAAAAAAAATTTAAAAAAATGGAATATGCGTTTTGTTACTTTTTTATGAGTCAGAAATAACTGGTTCAAGACCAGAATCACCCCACACTTGGACAGTTTTGGGTCTTATAGAGGATTACCACGTGTAGAGCAACCAATTTTCCGGAAAAATGACATGACTAACTTTATTGAAGTTTTTTTGATTTTACCGAATGCTCAATATCAGTTGGTTACTAAAACAACGAAAATAAGAACGACTGGATCCTTTGGTTTCAGGAATAACTACATGCTCTTGAAATAGGTTAGTTTTTATTATTTTTGTCTGACTATTCTTTAATTATTTTACCTTTAGTTTTCTTTGGCTATAAACAACTATTAATAATAATACTAATTATGCAAGCATTAGGCTTTACAGTAAAACGACTTTTTTTTTAAAGGAACCGAATTATCATGAAATTTTCTTGTAACAATTCAACAGGAACATTTTCATTTATGTGCTAAGTTGACACATTGATTAATTTAAAGAAAACTGATCAAAAAAGACACACTAAAAAAAAAAAAAAAGATTAAAAAAATTGGAATGTGCGTTTTGTTACTTTTTTATGAGTCAGAAATAACTGGTTCAAGACCAGTATCACCCCGCATCTGGACAGTTTTGGGTCTAGTAGAGGATTACCACGTGTAGAGCAACGAATTTCCGGAAAAATGACATGACTAACTTTATTGAAGTTTTTTTGACTTTACCGAAAGCTCAATATCGGTTGGTTACTAAATCAACGCAAATAAGAACGACTGGATCCTTTGGTTTCAGGAAGAACTACATGCTCTTGGAATAGGTTAGTTTTTATTATTTTTGTCTGACTATTCTTTAATTATTTTACCTTTAGTTTTATTAGGCTTTACTTTAAAATGGCTTTTTTTAAAGGAGCCGAATTATCATGAAAATTTTCTTTCAGCAATTCAGTTTAAGGAACATTTTCTTTTATGTGCTAAGTTGACTCATTGATTAATCTAAGGAAAACTGATCAAATAAGACACACTTAAAAAAAGAAACCTGTAAGATAAGACTAAAACTAAGCCCCCCCCCTCTCCATCTGCATATGCATCCGATTTACGCAAAAGTGTTTACACACTTTTTTTTAACAAGTGTTGTACACAAAAACGTAAAAAAAAGATTTAAAAAATTGGAATGTGCGTTTTGTTACTTTTTTATGAGTCAGAAATAACTGGTTCAAGACCAGTATCACCCCGCACCTGGACAGTTTTGGGTCTAGTAGAGAATTACCACATGTAGAGCAACCAATTTTCCGGAAAAATGACAGAACTGACTTTATTGAAGTTTTTTTATTTTACCGAAAGCTCAATATCGGTTGGTTACTAAAACAACGCAAATAAGAACGACTGGATCCTTTGGTTTCAGGAAGTGGAAGAAATAATCGGAAATAAGTGGAAACCCGCTATTACGAATAATGCACTTTGTAACCATTTCTCATTGATTGACGCAAACACACTGATACATAACTGCACAAACAAGTGGGAGGAGCTTTTTGTTCGCGGCGAGAATGAGGACCAGAAATGATCTGCGATAAACTTACTGGTTAATTCTATAAACTGTGCTTATGATGTAACCTTAAGATACAGTATTTTGCATTGTTAACATTAAGACCACGTCACAATATTAATTGGAAACATTAAAAGGTTTCTGTATATCAAGTGTATCCTACGCTGATGTTATTAAAATTTGTATTTTATTTTTACTTTCTAGTGTGTTCAAGGCAAGTTTTTTTATGTATTTAGAGATAAAAAGTATTTTTCTTAAATATCTATTCTCTTTGATAAAATTGTTTTGTTCTTTAGTAAATCTTGTTTCCGACATTGGCCCTTCATACCTCAAAAAATAATCATGGATCTAGACTTGTTAAAAGAACGTTATGTATTTTTTCCTGCTTTCAACCTATTGTGTATCAATGAAACTGTGAACAAATTATTTTAAACGTAATTTGGTAACTTACCTTGAATGTAAAAAGACTTACCTTGAATGTAAAAAGACAGAACATGCGAACGAACGGGGCATCGAATGGTGGTCGGCGGATGAACGGGGCAGTGAATGGGGGTTTTATTGTAATGGATATTTCCAGTGAAGAAGCTGCGTATAAGACAGCTTAGTTGTGCATTTGGACAAAAATTTAAATTTAAAAATGCATTTTATTGGGTAGATAAACCTGAATCTCACCTCTTGAATTATTTATTTTCTTATTTTTCTTAGATATTATCTTAAAGTCTTACATAGTCTTATCTTACAGGTTTCTTTTTTGAAGTTTGTCTTATTTGATCAGTTTTCTTTAAATTAATTAATATGTCAACTTAGCACGTAAATGAAAATGTTCCTTAAACTGAATTGTTGAAAAAAGTTTCATGATAATCAGGTTCCTTAAAACAAAAAAAAAATGTTTTACTGTAAAGCCTAATGCCTGCATAATTAGCATTATTATTAATAGTTGTTTATACACAAAGAAAACTGAAGGTAAAATAATTAAAAAATAGTCAGACAAAAATAATAAAACATAACTATTTCAAGAATATGTAATTCTCCCTAAAACCAAAGGACCCAGCCATTCTTAATTGCGTTGTTTTAGTGACAAAGCGATATCAACGTTTTGGTAAAACTAATAAACTTCAATGAAGTTAGTCGTGTCATTTTTCTAGAAAATTGGTTGCTCTACTCGAGGTAATCCTCTACAAGACCCAAAGCTGTCCAGGTGCAGGGTGATACTGGTCTTGAACTAGTTATTTCTGACTCATAAAAAGTAACAAAACGCACATTCCAATTTTTTAAATCTTTTTTTTACGTTTTTTGTGTATAACACTTGTTAAAAAAAGTGTCTAAACACTTTTGTGTTAATCGGATGCCTATGCAGATGGTGAGTGGGGGGGCTTAGTTTTTGTCTTATCTTACAGGTTTATTTTTTAAGTGTGTCTTATTTGATCAGTTATCTTTAGATTAATCAATGTGTCAACTTAGCACATAAATGAAAATGTTCCTTAAACTGAATTGTTGAAAGAAAATTTCATGATAATTCGGTTCCTTTAAAAAAAAGTCGTTTTACTCTAAAGCCTAATGCTTGCATAATTAGTATTATTATTAATAGTTGTTTATAGCCAAAGAAAACTAAAGGTAAAATAATTAAAGAATAGTCAGACAAAAATAATAAAAACTAACCTATTCCAAGAGCATGTAGTTCTTCCTGAAACAAAAGGATCCAGTCGTTCTTATTTAAGTTGTTTTAGTAACCAACCGATATTGAGCTTTCGGTAAAATCAAAAAACTTCAATAAAGTTAGTCATGTCATTTTTCCGGAAAATTGATTGCTCTACATGTGGTAATCCTCTACAAGACCCAAAACTGTCCAGGTGCGGGGTGATACTGGTCTTGAACCAGTTATTTCTGACTCATAAAAAAGTAACAAAACGCACATTCCAATTTTTTAAATTTTTTTTTTACGTTTTTTGTGTATAACACTTGTTAAAAAAAGTGTCTAAACACTTTTGTGTTAATCGGATGCATATGCAGATGGAGAGGGGGGGGGCTTAGTTTTAGTCCTACCTTAAAGGTTTCTTTTTTTAAGTGTGTCTTACTTGATCAGTTTTCTTTAGATTAATCAATGTGTCAACTTAGCACATAAATGAAAATGGATCCAAAGGATCCAGTCGTTCTTATTTGCGTTGTTTTAGTGACCAACCGATATTGAGCTTTCGGTAAAATCAAAAAACTTCAATAAAGTTAGTCATGTCATTTTTCCGGAAAATTGTTCGCTCTACACGTGGTAATCCTCTACAAGACCCAAAACTGTCCAGGTGCGGGGTGATACTGGTCTTGAACTAGTTATTTCTGACTCATAAAAAAGCAACAAAACACACATTCCAATTTTTTAATTTTTTTTTTTTACGTTTTTCGTGTATAACACTCGTTAAAAAAAGTGTGTAAACACTTTTGTGTAAATCGGATGCATATGCAGATGGAGAGGGGGGGGGGGCTTAGTTTTAGTCCTACCTTAAAGGTTTCTTTTTTTAAGTGTGTCAAATTTGATCAGTTTTCTTTAGATTAATCAATGTGTAAACTTAGCACATAAATGAAAATGTTCCTTAAACTGAATTGTTGAAAGAAAATTTCATGATAATTCGGTTCTTTTAAAAAAAAATCGTTTTACAGTAAAGCCTAATGCCTGCATAATTAGTATTATTATTAATAGTTGTTTATAGCCAAAGAAAACTGAAGGTAAAATAATTGAAGAATAGTCAGACAAAAATAATAAAAACTAATCTATTTCAAGAGCATGTAGTTCTTCCTGAATCCAAAGGATCCAGTCGTTCTAATTTGCGTTGTTTTAGTGACCAACCGATATTGAGCTTTCGGTAAAATCAAAAAACTTCAATAAAGTTAGTCATGTCATTTTTCCGGAAAATTGGTTGCTCTCTACGTGGTAATCCTCTACAAGACCCAAAACTGTCCAGGTGCGGGGTGATACTGGTATTGAACTAGTTATTTCTGACTCATAAAAAAGTAACAAAACACACATTCCAATTTTATAAAATTTTTTTTTACGTTTTTTGTGTATAACAACACTCGTTAAAAAAAGTGTATAAAAACTTTTTTGTAAATCGGATGCATATGCAGATGGAGAGGGGGGGGGGCTTAGTTTTAGTCCTATCTTAAAGGTTTCTTTTTTAAGTGTGTCTTATTTGATCAGTTTTCTTTAGATTAATCAATGTGTCAACGTAGCACGTAAATGAAAATGTTCCTTAAACTGAATTGTTGAAAGAAAATTTCATGATAATTCGGTTCCTTTAAAAAAAAGTCGTTTTACTGTAAAGCCTAATGCTTGCATAATTAGTATTATTATTAATAGTTGTTTATAGCCAAAGAAAACTAAAGGTAAAATAATTAAAGAATAGTCAGACAAAAATAATTAAAACTAACCTATTACAAGAGCATGTTTCCGATTGTTTCGCGTCCAAGAGAAATCTGAATCGTCTACCCGTGAAAAGATCTAATGCCGCTTATGTTTATACGTTCTTCGGAGCATTGCACCTCGGTACGGGTTTTTATAATGGGTGAGATAGGGAATGATCATACTGGTTAATTCTATAAACTGTGATAATAAGTTACAAAACATATCATGAGCACCCAGTAATTTATTTGTAGTTCCAGAGAAATCAATTTTTTTTTTGGGTAGTAAGAAAGAGTAATTTTTCGCTTTTTTAATACATTTGAAGGATAAATCAAGCCACCTATCTCAAATATCATAGTAGTATCAGCCATCTGCAATTCTTCAATGTCCATAAAATGTTTTGTAAGAATTGACTTGACCATAAAGTGATTCCCCAAGACTGTTGGCACCCAGTTAACTTAGCTATTCTACCAATCGAACAAGAAATCCCTAGAAATCCAAACATAGCTTGGGAGCAATGGACATCTTCCAACCCTGATCTCCCACAGCAAGTTCATCTGACTAGATTAGTTCGACGAAGAGACGGAGGCTCTTCACTTCACTTTGGGGAGAAAATTTCGATGGGCGGAGGGATTTCACTTTGGAAAACAAAAAAGGGAATTAAACAAAAAATTTCACAGCCTTTTAAAATTTAGTCAGTCGGTATGTGTGTGTCAATTCCCAAGCCTAAACACCAACTTTACAATTACTTCTCTAGTTACAATAGCCGACACATTGTCGCCCTGAGCCATTCGCAATCCCCATTCAGTCATTTTCTTTCCAAAAATGATTGTAAGATTTGACACCCCTATTTTCTACTATTTCTATTTCACCCTTCTTTTATTACTTGATCCACTTCTCTTTCCTGTTCCTTCTCTCTTTCAATGTGAATTGTGTATCTAAGAAGAATCCCTTAAACGGGCATCTTCAAAAGGAGTGAGGGTTGTTAAGTTAACTTTTTCATCTATGGGTATCGGATACTGTAAAAATATATCCAAAATCCTATACAAAAGCTCAATATTTTCCTAATTATAATTGTATGACAGTTATTGGACATGAATCTAAAAAAAAGCAAATTCGTAACTTTAAAATGTGAAATAAATGTAAATTTAATTACTGATAAACCCTGTAAATAAGAAACAAGAGAATAAAGAAGAAATAAGGAAAACAAAAGAAACATACTACCTCATTATGAATTGGACCATACAGGAAAATCAAAACGTAGAAGCACACAACTTGTACGATTATTAAAAAACATGAATAAATTGCGAAAGATCTAGGTCCGTTATTCATGAAATCATAATAGTAGATAATCATTTGGAGTAGGCAGGGAGCTGTTAGCGGCAAGTAGAGAGCAGTAATGTGAATCGTCTTGTTGTTCCCGGAGAACCCATAAGCGTAAACTAAGTTATGCTTATCAACGAAGTATTTCACGGCAAGGTATAAAAAGCCTAAAATCAAACAAAAAAAGTTGAAGTTTTTTTTACCTTCTTGGAGGATTGTTAGCTGAAAAATAAAATAAGGCATCTCGACTTCAGCCAGTTCTCAACTGTTGTGGTCTTCAATTCATTGCCCTTTTAATTAAAAACAGACATATTTTTTATAGTTCAATTCCTAGTAATAAGCAGCAGAGATATTTTTCTTCTTTTTCAGTGGCAATAATCAAAATGAAATAGTAGGAAAGGATGAAAAAAAAACGGAAAAGAAGCAAAATATTAAAGCAGATAACAAAAAACCCAATAAACAACAGCAAATGTCTTACGACCCTTAGCAAAAATGGTGGGTGATAATATTTGCCCAGTAGGTTTTGGTAATTTAACTTGGTAAAAAATGTTTCAAAGTTAAAAAAATATCGACTTGCATATAACAGTAATAACAAAAAAGTTTCCATGTTGAAACCACAAGTTTTTTCTCGCTGTTAAGACTTCTTCCCTCTTAACTAGACTTAAGTTTTAATAACCATTTTCTAAAAGGTAATTTTCTGTTGTAGAGAAAACAATTATTTTTTTAGACACCATGTTTCAGGAATAACACTACATTTGACAAATTATTTTAATGCCATATATCGATCAAAATTTTTATGCCATTAGTTTATAACACGGGTCAGCAACCTTTTGTTATAAAAGGGCCAACATTCTTTGTGGAGATATTACGTGGGCCGCATTTAGGTTACATGTCGTTACACTGTAATCAATTATTGTAGGTTTAAAAATAAAACTCTTAATGATTATTTTTACAACATTAATTGTTGTCATTCAAATCAATGATATTTTTGTTGTTGCATTTGACTTGCTATTTTTTTTTACACTAGCTTGTATTTTTGTAGTAGAGACGCGTAGTATTGCGTCTAAATGCACATCCGATAGCCGAGAACAATGTTCTTTTTTTTCGATAATTCAGAATTGAAAAAGTTTGCTCAAAAATACATGTACTAATTATTTGCTGAGCAAACCTTTCGAATCCTTGTAGTATTCAGGGGACAAATTTCCATAGAAATCCATCAAGTTTTTTTCCTTAAAAGCTGTTTAAGTGTGGTATCACATCACAAATCTATCGCGTTGATCTGCAAATCACTTGGTACATTATTGATATCCATTGCAAAGGAGTTTTTTACAATATCCATCTTACGTGAGATCTTTTGAAATTAGCAAGCTTATTTTCAAACTCATTTTAAAGTTGTATTAATACGCTTTTCATATTGGTATTTTGTCAAACCAAATTCCTATCAGCCTTCTGCTTTCTTGCAATTTGGAAAATGATCGATGTTTCTTTCATCGATAAGCTTAATAAATAGTGTAAGTTTCATTTAAAATGCCTCCAATTCTGAATACATTTGGCACAAATTTAGTGCTTGTTAGCGGGTATTGAGTAGATTCAGTGTTGAAATCAAATTAATTAAAAACCCAAGAGCCCCCGCCTATGCATTTCCATTTTTTATTTACGAAGCCTACCAGCCAGTCTATCTCTGCTTCTTCGGCACTGCTCCAGTTCAGAGGGATTGGCTTCTTGTTTGCTATAGCAAAGTAGTTGATGCAGTAAAAGTCACATGCACTGGCAATCGTAGTTACAAGTAGTTGAGGTTCAAATTGCAATCAGTCACAGTCACAACTTGAAAAAGTCTCAATAACAGTAGTACTAATTGCATAAGTAGTACTTGTAGTAGCCCTCATAAGTTCAATTTATTAATTTCAGCTATTCCTCAGATATTGTTCATATACCCTTTTGACAGCCTGCAGTCATACAAATACGTTCAATATACACTGCAATATCCCCTAATAGTCTCATTTTCATGCCCTTAGCCATCCCAGGGCTGCCAGGCTCAAGTCACAGGCAGTGCAAAAAAAATGTTGGCACAATGTTTTATTCAATTATTATTTTTCCTTACCAGGGCACTTCGTGTCGAAGGAGTTGTCGTAGAAACTTCGAAAAGAGTTCATTCAACTGAAAATTGGAGTGGCTTGTGCCCTTTTTAATAGTCAACACCCCTAACACCCACTTAACACCCCTTCCAAAAAAAAAGAAAGAGACAATCCCCCTAAATATTTTCTTGGATAGGCATCCAAGGTAAGATGGACAAAACTAAATTGCAGCTATTGAATAAGCTAAAAATTGTTGTCTTATATTGAAGCATGAAAACAGCAATACTGCAGACTAAGAACCTGCCAAAAACTTGCAGTGGGAACTTAAGTATTAAAGTTTAGGTTTCTTATGGAACATGCCGTTACGTAACAAGTGTAATGGTCTAACTTACCTTGAAAAGCCAATATACTTCTGCGATTGAACCCATTAATCTCAGTCTATCTAATAATTGGGCAGGATTTATGATATTGCATCGAAATTTTCTATTTACGTAAACAGTCTATTGGTCTTAACTTGCTCTGAAAAGCCAATATATTTCTGTGAGTGAACCCATTAATCCCAGTCTATCTGTTAACTGGACAAGATTTATGATATTGCGTTTCTAAAAGAATGACGAAAAGTTTCTGTAAAGTATGAAATCTTTCCTTTTTTTCAAATTTCCGAAAATACATTTCATTAGGTAGATAAACCTGAATCTCACCTCTTGAATTATTTTATGTTCTTATTTTTCTTAAGTATTTTATGCTATTAAATCCGTTTCACATCAATGGGTTGTTTCGTTTGTTGAAGTATATAATTTTTGGTTTTAAATGTCATTTAAGTATTTTATTTACTCCTCACTTTTGAGGGAAATAAATAAATGAAAAATTTAAAAATTAAATTTCCCTGGTCATAATGTGCTTTTTTTTTTTTTTTTTTTGGTTTAGGAAATATCTACTGAAGATCAAAAAGAGCTAAAAGTGTAAAATAGAGCCCAAAGTATAAAATTGAATTTTCTGGACCATAATGTGCTTTTTTTTTATAGGAAAAGTCCACTGAAGACCAAAAAGAGCCCGAAGTGTCGGAAGTGAACCAATGTTCTAATGTTCCAAGAGCCAATGTTGGGCAGCGAACGAACGGGGCATCGAATGGTGGTCGGCGGATGAACGGGGCAGTGAATGGGGGTTTTATTGTAATGGATATTTCCAGTAAAGAAGCTGCGTATAAGACAGCTTAGTTGTGCATTTGGACAAAAATTTAAATTTAAAAATGCATTTTATTGGGTAGATAAACCTGAATCTCACCTCTTGAATTATTTATTTTCTTATTTTTCTTAGATATTATCTTAAAGTCTTACATAGTCTTATCTTACAGGTTTCTTTTTTGAAGTTTGTCTTATTTGATCAGTTTTCTTTAAATTAATTAATGTGTCAACTTAGCACGTAAATGAAAATGTTCCTTAAACTGAATTGTTGAAAAAAGTTTCATGATAATCAGGTTCCTTAAAACAAAAAAAAAATGTTTTACTGTAAAGCCTAATGCCTGCATAATTAGCATTATTATTAATAGTTGTTTATACACAAAGAAAACTGAAGGTAAAATAATTAAAAAATAGTCAGACAAAAATAATAAAACATAACCTATTTCAAGAATATGTAATTCTCCCTAAAACCAAAGGACCCAGCCATTCTTAATTGCGTTGTTTTAGTGACAAAGCGATATCAACGTTTTGGTAAAACTAATAAACTTCAATGAAGTTAGTCGTGTCATTTTTCTAGAAAATTGGTTGCTCTACTCGAGGTAATCCTCTACAAGACCCAAAGCTGTCCAGGTGCAGGGTGATACTGGTCTTGAACTAGTTATTTCTGACTCATAAAAAAGTAACAAAACGCACATTCCAATTTTTTAAATCTTTTTTTACGTTTTTTGTGTATAACACTTGTTAAAAAAAGTGTCTAAACACTTTTGTGTTAATCGGATGCCTATGCAGATGGAGAGTGGGGGGGCTTAGTTTTTGTCTTATCTTACAGGTTTATTTTTTAAGTGTGTCTTATTTGATCAGTTATCTTTAGATTAATCAATGTGTCAACTTAGCACATAAATGAAAATGTTCCTTAAACTGAATTGTTGAAAGAAAATTTCATGATAATTCGGTTCCTTTAAAAAAAAGTCGTTTTACTCTAAAGCCTAATGCTTGCATAATTAGTATTATTATTAATAGTTGTTTATAGCCAAAGAAAACTAAAGGTAAAATAATGAAAGAATAGTCAGACAAAAATAATAAAAACTAACCTATTCCAAGAGCATGTAGTTCTTCCTGAAACAAAAGGATCCAGTCGTTCTTATTTAAGTTGTTTTAGTAACCAACCGATATTGAGCTTTCGGTAAAATCAAAAAACTTCAATAAAGTTAGTCATGTCATTTTTCCGGAAAATTGATTGCTCTACATGTGGTAATCCTCTACAAGACCCAAAACTCTCCAGGTGCGGGGTGATACTGGTCTTGAACCAGTTATTTCTGACTCATAAAAAAGTAACAAAACGCACATTCCAATTTTTTAAATCTTTTTTTTACGTTTTTGTGCATAACACTTGTTAAAAAAAAGTGTGTAAACACTTTTGCGTTAATCGGATGCATATGCAGATGGAGAGGGGGGGGGGGCTTAGTTTTAGTCTTATCTTACAGGTTTCCTTTTTTTAAGTGTGTCTTACTTGATCAGTTTTCTTTAGATTAGTCAATGTGTCAACTTAGCATATAAATGAAAATGGATCCAAAGGATCCAGTCGTTCTTATTTGCGTTGTTTTAGTGACCAACCGATATTGAGCTTTCGGTAAAATCAAAAAACTTCAATAAAGTTAGTCATGTCATTTTTCCGGAAAATTGTTCGCTCTACACGTGGCAATCCTCTACAAGACCCAAAACTGTCCAGGTGCGGGGTGATACTGGTCTTGAACCAGTTATTTCTGACTCATAAAAAAGTAACAAAACGCACATTCCAATTTTTTAATTTTTTTTTTTACGTTTTTTGTGTATAACACTCGTTAAAAAAAAGTGTGTAAACACTTTTGTGTAAATCGGATGCATATGCAGATGGAGAGGGGGGGGGCTTAGTTTTAGTCCTACCTTAAAGGTTTCTTTTTTTAAGTGTGTCTTATTTGATCAGTTTTCTTTAGATTAATCAATGTGTAAACTTAGCACATAAATGAAAATGTTCCTTAAACTGAATTGTTGAAAGAAAATTTCATGATAATTCGGTTCTTTAAAAAAAAAATCGTTTTACAGTAAAGCCTAATGCCTGCATAATTAGTATTATTATTAATAGTTGTTTATAGCCAAAGAAAACTGAAGGTAAAATAATTGAAGAATAGTCAGACAAAAATAATAAAAACTAATCTATTTCAAGAGCATGCAGTTCTTCCTGAATCCAAAGGATCCAGTCGTTCTAATTTGCGTTGTTTTAGTGACCAACCGATATTGAGCTTTCGGTAAAACCAAAAAACTTCAATAAAGTTAGTCATGTCATTTTTCCGGAAAATTGGTTGCTCTCTACGTGGTAATCCTCTACAAGACCCAAAACTCTCCAGGTGCGGGGTGATACTGGTATTGAACTAGTTATTTCTGACTCATAAAAAAGTAACAAAACGCACATTCCAATTTTATAAATTTTTTTTTTACGTTTTTTGTGTATAACACTCGTTAAAAAAAAGTGTATAAAAACTTTTTTGTAAATCGGATGCATATGCAGATGGAGAGGGGGGGGGGCTTAGTTTTAGTCCTATCTTAAAGGTTTCTTTTTTTAAGTGTGTCTTATTTGATCAGTTTTCTTTAGATTAATCAATGTGTCAACTTAGCACGTAAATGAAAATGTTCCTTAAACTGAATTGTTGAAAGAAAATTTCATGATAATTCGGTTCCTTTAAAAAAAAGTCGTTTTACTGTAAAGCCTAATGCTTGCATAATTAGTATTATTATTAATAGTTGTTTATAGCCAAAGAAAACTAAAGGTAAAATAATTAAAGAATAGTCAGACAAAAATAATAAAAACTAACCTATTACAAGAGCATGTAGTTCTTCCTGAAACCAAAGGATCCAGTCGTTCTTATTTGCGTTGTTTTAGTAACCAACCGATATTGAGCTTTCGGTAAAATAAAAAAACTTCAATAAAGTCAGTTCTGTCCTTTTTCCGGAAAATTGGTTGCTCTACACGTGGTAATTCTCTACTAGACCCAAAACTGTCCAGGTGCGGGGTGATACTGGTCTTGAACCAGTTATTTCTGACTCATAAAAAAGTAACAAAACGCACATTCCAATTTTTTAAATCTTTTTTTTACGTTTTTTGTGTACAACACTCGTAAAAAAAGTGTGTAAACACTTTTGCGTAAATCGGATGCATATGCAGATGGAGAGGGGGGGGGCTTAGTTTTAGTCTTATCTTACAGGTTTCTTTTTTTAAGTGTGTCTTATTTGATCAGTTTTCCTTAGATTAATCAATGAGTCAACTTAGCACATAAATGAAAATGTTCCTTAAACTGAATTGCCGAAAGAAAATTTTCATGATAATTCGGCTCCTTTAAAAAAAAGTCATTTTAATGTAAAGCCTAAGAAAACTAAAGGTAAAATAATTAAAGAATAGTCAGACAAAAATAAGAAAAACTAACCTATTCCAAGAGCATGTAGTTCTTCCTGAAACCAAAGGATCCAGTCGTTCTTATTTGCGTTGTTTTAGTAACCAACCGATATTGAGCTTTCGGTAAAATCAAAAAACTTCAATAAAGTTAGTCATGTCCTTTTTCCGGAAATTCGTTGCTCTACACGTGGGAATCCTCTACTAGACCCAAAACTGTCCAGATGCGGGGTGATACTGGTCTTGAACCAGTTATTTCTGACTCATAAAAAAGTAACAAAACGCACATTCCAATTTTTTTAATATTTTTTTTTTTTTTAAGTGTGTCTTTTTTGATCAGTTTTCTTTAAATTAATCAATGTGTCAACTTAGCACATAAATGAAAATGTTCCTTAAACTGAATTGTTGAAAGAAAATTTCATGATAATTCGGTTCCTTTAAAAAAAAGTCGTTTTACTGTAAAGCCTAATGCTTGCATAATTAGTATTATTATTAATAGTTGTTTATAGCCAAAGAAAACTAAAGGTAAAATAATTAAAGAATAGTCAGACAAAAATAATAAAAACTAACCTATTACAAGAGCATGTAGTTCTTCCTGAAACCAAAGGATCCAGTCGTTCTTATTTGCGTTGATTTAGTAACCAACCGATATTGAGCTTTCGGTAAAGTCAAAAAAACTTCAATAAAGTTAGTCATGTCATTTTTCCGGAAATTCGTTGCTCTACACGTGGTAATCCTCTACTAGACCCAAAACTGTCCAGATGCGGGGTGATACTGGTCTTGAACCAGTTATTTCTGACTCATAAAAAAGTAACAAAACGCACATTCCAATTTTTTTAATCTTTTTTTTTTTTTTAGTGTCTTTTTTGATCAGTTTTCTTTAAATTAATCAATGTGTCAACTTAGCACATAAATGAAAATGTTCCTGTTGAATTGTTACAAGAAAATTTCATGATAATTCGGTTCCTTTAAAAAAAAAGTCGTTTTACTGTAAAGCCTAATGCTTGCATAATTAGTATTATTATTAATAGTTGTTTATAGCCAAAGAAAACTAAGTTTTAAAATAATTAAAGAATAGTCAGACAAAAATAATAAAAACTAACCTATTTCAAGAGCATGTAGTTATTCCTGAAACCAAAGGATCCAGTCGTTCTTATTTGCGTTGTTTTAGTAACCAACCGATATTGAGCATTCGGTAAAATCAAAAAACTTCAATAAAGTTAGTCATGTCATTTTTCCGGAAAATTGGTTGCTCTACACGTGGTAATCCTCTATAAGACCCAAAACTGTCCAAGTGTGGGGTGATTCTGGTCTTGAACCAGTTATTTCTGACTCATAAAAAAGTAACAAAACGCATATTCCATTTTTTTAAATTTTTTTTTACGTTTTTGTGTAAAACACTCGTAAAAAAAGTGTGTAAACACTTTTGTGTAAATTGGATGCATATGCAGATGGAAAGGGGGGGGGGGGGTTAGTCTTTGTCTTATCTTACAGGTATCTTTTTTAAGTGTGTCTTATTTCATCAGTTTTCTTTAAATTAATCAATGTGTCAACTTAGCACATAAATGAAAATGTTCCTTAAACTGAATTGTTGAAAGAAAATTTCATGATATTTCGGTTCCTTTAAAAAAAAGTCGTTTGAATGTAAAGCCTAATGCTTGCATAATTAGTATTATTATTAATAGTTGTTTATAGCCAAAGAAAACTGAAGGTAAAATAATTAAAGAATAGTCAGACAAAAATAATAAAAACTAACCTATTTCAAGAGCATTCAGTTCTTCCTGAAACCAAAGGATCCAGTCGTTCTTATTTGCGTTGTTTTAGTGACCAACCGATATTGACCTTTCGGTAAAATTAAAAAAACTTCAATAAAGTTAGTTCTGTCATTTTTCCTGAAAATTGGTTGCTCTACACGTGGTAATTCTCTACAAGATCCAAAACTGTCCAGGTGCGGGGTGATATTGGTCTTGAACCAGTTATTTCTGACTCATAAAAAAGTAACAAAACGCACATTCCAATTTTTTAAATCTTTTTTTTACGTTTTTTGTGTAAAACACTCGTTAAAAAAAGTCTGTTAACACTTTTGTGTAAAACGGGATGCATATGCAGATGGAGAGGGGGAGGGGCTTGGTTTTAGTCTTATCTTACTCTACAAGTGGTAATCCTCTACAAGACCCAAGCGTGAGTCCAGGGGCGGGGTGATGCTGGCTTTGAACCAGTTATTTCTGACTTATAATAACATCAAAAAAGATTAAAAAATTGGAATGTGTGTTTTTATTAGTATAATAATGCTAATTATTACCATGGCCGGGATACAATGGTGGGGTGACTATTTGATATTAACTTATGATATTAATTTTATATGTGTTTCTATCTTATCGCTTGAACTGCCGAGATGAATATATGTGATTGTTTTTTTCTTTTTTATGCTAGTGATATGAAATTTAAGCGTTTATTACTGTAGATTCTGTGATAAATATGTATCCAAGGCTCAAGACCGTATCCATAGGCGTGTTAGGGGTTTGAACCCTCCTGAAGTATGTGCCTGACTCGTAAAAACATACGAAAATTGAATATAAACAAATGATCGATACGATTTTATTTTTTTTGGAAATACATCCCCCGAAATAAATCTTGGACACGTTCTCATCCTTAATAGATGCTGCTATACAAACAGTATTTTATACGTTTGCTACTATATGATAGATTTAGGTACTAGGTTAGTTTCTACTTTTGTAAACGTTAAGTAATAAAAGGTTAAGTTTTACTGGTTTCTATTTATTATTCTATTTCTTTGTAGGTTTTATATTTTCAACACCTTTTAAAACTTCTGCAAAATTAAGGACTAAAAACTAAAAAATATAATTTGGCCAATAAATTATGAAATATTTAGAAGACCCAGTTAATTACATTCTAAAAACTACTTAAATCCTCTTAACATAAAGAAAAAACAATTAAAAACTCAAATATAAAAAAAAGTAACGTAAATAGTTAAATGTTTTTCTACCTGATTATTAGCACAGTATATTCAACAGAGGAGTTTTAATGTCTTCTAATTTGAGGATTTTAAGCTACAAAACTAACAATTAAATTTTTTCGTATTTGTTTGTTTTCAGTTGTTTATTTTTTCTTTTTTTGATTTTAAAATACTAAAAAAGAGCGTTATTCAAAATCTTGGGATTTTTACCCTTGGTATTACCTTAAGAGGAAGAATTGATTGAATACTATCATCCCTACTCTACTATTTGACGAAAATCAAAGGAATTGTTGATATTAACAGAAGTCATGAGAACGATTACTTGTGCATCGTCATTACCAGGTTTTCTGATCTCTCGAAATTTTTCAAGTAATATATCTATTGATTTGTCTCACTAATATAGCAGACATAATAGTTCATTCTTTAAGCTGTATTTTTTTTTTATTTCCAAGATTAGAAATAATAATAAAAATATCTTTCAGTCGTAAACAGCTTTATAGATTTCAATTTGTAAGCTGTGCCTTCAACCACTTACTACTGGGTGAAAAAAGTCTTGTTAATATCAGACAGCCTCTTCTGTCGTATGTTTTGTTAAAGAAATTTAAGGTTTGGATAAAAATTGGAGAGAATTATTGATATGCCACTTTAAGTTCTTCAATTCCACTTTGATTACTAATAAGCTATTTATATGGGAAGGGGCGGCACAGGGGATGAAATTTTTAATATCAGCTGAGAAAAATGGAAACTGTTAAAAATATGGTGTTCTTTTAAAGAGAATAAACTGTTAAACTCTATGGGCAGTTAAGCTTGTTGTGCAGGATTCAGTTAGATTTATTAAAATTGTTCATCAATATATACTGCATGCATTTGGAATGCCCCAAAAAGACATTTTTTCACGCCCTTCCATCCAAAATACAGAAAGCTAGTCCGGTGTCGACGCACAAAAAGCATACAATTCAACTTGGATAATAGGTGGCTTCGAAAATTAACGGGTTTTAAAAGGAATGACGTACATTTAGTAAGGCAGTGTTCTCATGTCTCTCTGTTAAGGGTCATTACTTCGCCGAATAGTTTCCGGGTTACCTATTCTAAATTTTTTTTTCCAGAAAATTAAAAAGCATAGAGATTACTTAATCTAGTGGCAAGAATCTGTAACATTTTAGCAAGAATCTAACATTTAGCAAACTTACAGATGACTAGTTGTTATCAAGAATATGTGGTTTGACTAGTAAGAAGGGAGTTAGAATTGGTTGAAGTTTTCAAATGAATAGATTGGAGCAAATGTTTCTGTGCAAAAGGCCTTGAACCTTGACGAAAAAAAATAAAAAGAATGAGTCAGAGGTGTTTTTAAATAAACTGGTAATTTTAAGAAATGAGGTTATTTTGATTGAGGAAAATTTTATACGCGGGTAGAATTTTTCTGAGGGGTAACCGTCTGAGGAGGGAATTAGCTGACACAATAAATACTTGAGTAGCTAAAATAAACTTTCGTTAAAAACCTAATTCGAAACTTGATTTTTCATTGGGTTTGCCCAACTCGTTAAAAACTGAAACATTTTCTCAGAAGCAATGCCGTATTGAGAGGTGGTTTAACCCCTCTGGAATTTTTGTCAGACTCGTAGAAACTCAACCAAAATGTATATAAACAAATTTTGATGTTGTTTTTTGTCCCCTCCCCCCCCCCAAAAAAATAGAAAACCAAAAAGATACTGTCTTGCCTAGAAGTCATGCAATCGATTTTATTTAACCCTCGATCATTGGCGTAATTTTGTCAAAATCCTGGGGGGGGATGGCAAAGTTGGAGCCAATTTTCCCAAATCAAATAAAAATGATAGTGAAAACTGAGAAATGATCCATATATTACCGTAAAGACAAAAATATACTAAAGAAAACTGCCTGTTTCTCTGGATACTTGTATTTTGCGGGCTTATCTTAGTGACAAGATTTTTTGCAGAAAGTAATTTTCAGCTGGGTGGGCAAACTGAGGTCTAGGGGGGGGGGCAAAATTGGGTGTAGAGGCATCAGTTGCCGCTCCTGTCCCATAGCAAATTACGCCCCTGCCTTCAATCCGTTAATAAATGGCTTGCAGATTTTGGTAATTGGCGGTACTTCTAAGCACCACAATTACTTTTTGAGCCTTGACTAAGTCCTGGTCTGTATTTTCTTCTTTCGTGACAGAAGCAATTGTACTCCTTACGAAATCGCGCATCGTTCTATGCATGACAGGGGTTAGAAAATTCATAAAGATGGGGCTTTCCTTTTACCTTGTGGCCCAGACTGACCTTCAAAATAGTATTTTTTTTTTTTTGAAGAAACTCCTACCAATTTATATACTGGAAATTTATTTCCAGTACATATTAATAACACACAGAGGTATAAATGCATTCGTTTTCAGCATTTGATACTTTTTTAGTGTATGCAGTAAATAAACTTTAATTCCGAATTACATTATCTTTGAAGCCATGTATGCAGTTTTATTTACCCGTCAACTCGTTTAGAAATGGCTCTCGGATTGCCATATTATGAGATCTTCTTCCGTCCAGAATTTAGGGTAATAAAGCTTCCATATATAATTTTGATCTAGCGCCTATGCTACCATTGCTGAAACATAAAACACAAAACTCAAATACAAGAAGTCCTCAAACCGCAAACAAATGCATTTTTTTTCATTTGTCTGCCTCTATGGTAGGCCTACCTTATTTCTGTTGCTAAATTCGGTACTTGTGCACTGTCTGGTACCCACCACTGTAAATGTATCAAGGAAACCAGACACGAAACCCGACAAACGGGCATTTGCAGTAGAGAAATGGAATGCAAAGCGTGGTTTCCAGTGCATTTACAATATTTAAACTGTTGTTCTTTGGGGTTTAGGGGGGGGGGGAAGGCACCTTGGTTAGGTTACGTATTTAATATATGCTATGTTCTACCACCCACCCACCCCCCAACGTGCAAATATATAGCCCAAATTTGTTTATAAACTATTATATATCCATCCTATTTAATTTTTTTTATTAGCATTCACCAAACTTGACTTCTTTTGTGGGTACCATATTATGCACAAGAATCCTAAATTCTTAGTCCTTGTAATAACCAATATTTAGATTTTCCCGATATGGCACTAAACGAAATTTTAATCTATGAAAAAGGAGGGGAGGGGGCTTGGTCAAGATACAAAAATCATCAACAAAGCCCTTATCATCAACAATTCTGTTTAAACTTGAGAGCAAATGTGTTGCAGATTGGGAGTCAGTTAAAGAGAGAATACTTTCAGACTCTAAACAATAATCTATAAAAGATCTAGGGCAAGGTGGACGGTACACAGATCAGCAGACAAAATAAATTATCCCAATGGAAGGAGAATATAAAGATTAAGGTCCAGGAATGGAATGCATGAAGCTGCTCCACCTCTTTTACCATGGAGAGATTCATTTGTATAAATTTGTCTCTGATGATTTTTTGAAATTTGTTTCGAAAAATAGTTTCCATCACATGATATGGAATCAGGTTATTATTTATATGAATAAGATCATATTGACAGTATGGTCTGCCTATCTCCTCTGGAGGGTGTACCAGCACATAAGGTTGAATAAGAAAAACTTTACTACAGCTTTTTGTGAAACATCCCATTATGAAGCTCATCTCATTTTAAAAACCAGTCTTATAGTTGGACCCCGTGAACTTAAACAAATCACTTAAAATATACGGTTTCTAACAGAATGAAAAGAAATCTGATATGAACTAAGAAAAAGGGCTTATATTTATGAAAAATATAGATAATACCTATAGCAGAATCTTGAAAAATGGATCTGCAACACAAAAAAATGCGCGCTCAAAAAAAGAAAAAATGCACAAGAAAGTTGGATTATCGAAACTGAGAGCACAATTTTGCATTCAAAAAATACAAAAACTTCAATTTTAATAGATTACCTATCCATTAGAAATCTGATTAAATATCTTCTAACACAATTAAAAAAAAGTAGCACAATGGAAAAAAATTATTAAAAATAACTGAGAAAACTATAAATTTTTGCCGTAAAACGATTTTACCTAATTATGACATACGATATATTACGCATGCACATCAGATTTACTAATACAAATTACAACAGTTTTTCATGAAGCATACCTTTATGAAGCTGTTATTCAACTAACACAAATGATGAAAATAGGCTAATTGCTCAAACACTCGTAAATTGAAATAAATCATTTTAAAATGTTGTTCCATAATATCAAAAGTTCTTACGATCACAAAAAAGTAGCTTGCACAGGTCGTAAAAGCACAAATAAAAAGAAGTTTACAAACTTGAACAATTTGTCTGTATTACAAAAAAAGACAATGACCCCAAAAATAAATGCAAAAGAAAGATGTAACTAAGTTAATACTCAGTCTAGCATCCATCCAACAAAATTTAGTTTTAATAAATCGACGATCAAATCGGAATCCGAAGAAATATTGAAATTTTCCTTGAAATGTCACGGAAAAAAGGTTAAAACATCATGAATTCCGTCACAAATTCAGTGCAGAGACTTATTTTGTAAGCTTCTAATGCTAAGTACTAATTGCAAGGCTTATTCATAGATTTTTGCCTAATATAAACTTGAATCAAATAGTTTGTCATAACGAACTGTAAGTAAGGAGCGACGCTGCTTAATTTTTACTGAAACCAAAAAATCAGAGTTCTTGTGTTAATAGTTATATCAAAAGAATCGGCTTATTATGCTGATAGTTAGTGTAACCCATCAAAAGCTACGAGTCTCAAAAAATTTGCCTGATTTCTAAAAAAGAGGGGAGACACACCCTGGAAAATTCAAGAGATCTTAATGAAAATCATATTATCACGTTCTGCGTATCCGAGAACCCTGTTGTAGTAGTTCCAAGCTCCCTTCTGCAAAAATGTGAAATTTTGTATTTTTTTTGCTAGAAGAAAGATCACGGATACGTGTTTATTTGTTGTTATTTTTCCCACGGGGTTATTGTATCGAGCCAATAGACCTATATTATTGGAAAAGGACTTATTCCGATGGAAATTAAATCTATAGTGTCCTTTTAAAGTGACCAAAAAGATTGGAGTGCAATTAGCCCTCCAAAGGGGCATTCAACGCCCCTTTTTCCCAAAATCGTAGGATCAAAATTGGGAGATATATTCACCTAACCATGGAGAGAATATGGCCCCCACAGCCCCTGGGGATGCATCATTAAGTTATACAATTGGCCCATTGTAAGATTCAGGTAAGCTGCCTTTCTTGGATGTTTTGATTATAAAATCTAATCCTAGTCTTGAATTTTCTATATATAGAAAGCCGACTCATAATGATCGATATCTACATTTTTCTTCCAATCACCCTCCTTCTGTGAAAAGAGGGGTAATAATCTCTTTAGTCGACAGAGTTTTAAAAATTTGTTCCCGTAATCATATAAATTCTGAATTAAATTATGTCAAGGATATTCTTTTCTGCAATGGTTACCCAATCAAACTCATTGAAAATATAATAGATAGACGATTAAAAAAGATAAAAGAACAAAATAGGGAGCTTGTCCCCCTTGATTCAGTTGCACCGACAATTGAGAAAAAAACTTTCATTGTTTTACCATACATCCCGAAAACTGGCGATAAACTTGGAAAAATTAAAAAAAAAACATAATCTCTCTGTTTCTTTCAAAACCGAACAAAAAGTTGAACACTTTCAACTCAGGAAAGGATAAAACGGACCCTGTACTGTGTAGTGGTGTCTACAGAATCCCGTGTTCTTGTGGAAAATTTTACATTGGTAGGACCCATCAACAACTAGGTGAACGTTTGCATGAGCACAAAATTTCAATAGATAAGTCCCTGAGATTAAAAAATAACAATGACAACTTTGATTCGGCATTGGCTTCGCATATTTTCGTAAATCCGACCCATCTAGTTCTGTTTGACGAGGCAACCTTAATATCAACTATAAATGGCTTACCACAAACTTTTAAAGAGGTAATTGAGGTAAAAAAAAATATGAACCAAAATTTAGCAATAAATAGAGATACTAGAGATTTGCGTAAAAGCTAACTTTTGCTTAAAAGCTAACTCTATTTGCAAAAATTAAAAAGAGATACAGCATTCGTGAATTGGACTGTACAAAGGATACTAATATCTGCCCGAATAATAGGGAAAAAACAGAGCTAGACAACATATGTGAATTGGATCCTATGAAGGTGGAGAAATTGGTTTAAACTGATTAGCAGTTAAGGTAACCCCGAAGGGCTTGTTAACTCAGGCAATTTGTTATAAATTTGAGACAACATCAAACTATGAAAATGGTTAATGATGATTGAATGACATTGTGAGTTGACCTAGCTTTACTTCTTCGATGTGTTCTGTATAATACACAAGTGGTGTTTGAACAGTGTTGTCAATTTAGATAGGGTCTAACGTTATAGTATACTAAAAAGTTGATACTAAGAGAGATTTAGATGGCAAAAAAGAATTTTAATAATGAAATTCAAAACAAACCTTAGAAATCCTTGCAAATCAAGTAGTAAGATGTATGTGAGTACGAACCTTCAAGGATTATAAGCACCAACGACCCTAACCACCAGAGAGCCCAACCCCCAAAGGTCTCCATATCCCCAAACTCCAAAGAGGGCCCCTCCCCCAAATTTTTGACCCCCTCCCCCCATTTTTGGATTTTTGGATTTTTTTTACTTTTTTTATATTTTTTTAATATGATGTTTTTTCAACTTTTTTTTACATCTCTTAGAATGACAGGTAACATGTTACTACCATTATTCAAACAGTCAATTAACCAAATAATACCAAAGACGTAACGCATATTTAGCCTGTCGATGACACACCTGCAAAAATTGTCTATGACTCAAAATGGAATAATGATTATTCTACTGATTACGAACTAAGAGAAGACAACAGCTATAGTATCAAGAGAGAACATGGTGAACCATTTTATGGAACAGATGTCCAAAGTTGTTCATTGATATTAATAATGTATAATAATAATATGTTTTTTGTATTAATATTCTACATTACATTATTTCATTAAAAATATGGTATATATTACATTGTTATGTGTTCATTATTTTTAGAGTAAACCAGCATATCAAACGTTTAGATACGTTTGATAACACTGACAAAATTTAAGTGTCAAATTGAACAAATTCCTTATTAAAATTCTTTATCGATATCATTTGTCGGGTACGTCAGATAACATTGAAAAAATCTATCTATTAGAATGAATAAATTCTTTATCATCATCCGTTCTCAGATTTGTCATTATGAATATATTGTAAGTAAGTAACAAACTCTTTCTTGAATTCACCTCTCGCATACAAAATACAGAAATTATAAAAAAATAATTGTGATTTCCAGACTTCTTTTGCAGGCAATAGATACCGAGAGTTCGATGACTCCTCCCCACAATGAATTCTATGGGTTTTATGACTCCTTTCCACAATGAATTCAGATGGTTTTAGGACTCATCCCTCTAGCCATAACTCCATTCAACCTTGAGTGAAGGTATAAAAGCTTGATGAAGAACTTCTCTACGTAACAACTGCATCAATAGTTTCCAAGATGATAGGGCTGTATGACACAGAATTTATCGGTTTGAAAAAATCGTCTTGTGGTGTTATATTTGAATGTGCATTTATATTATTGTCTATGGAACTCGAAGAAATTGACTGTTATCATTGGATAGGGAACTATAATATGTTTGAGTATGATAAAAGCTTATGGAGTACTACATTATGTTATATAAACAGACTGGGATTCTACGATAGAGTGATTACGCCACTTAATGATCTTAAGTGATTACGCCACTTAATGATCTAATGATCTAATCACTAAGTGATTACGCCACTTAGTGATTACGCCACTTAAAGCACAGAATGATCAGAAAAAGTCGAGAATAAGCGCCCAAGAGCTCTTCTGTTATATTTTGTAGTTACGGAGGGAAGCATGATTTTAATGCCAAAACATCAATCAATCAATCATTTATTATCCAAAAAAGTAGTACAAGTGGAGTAGCATAATAATAAAAAAGAAAAAAAAAGAAATCAACAAACACTAGCAATTAAAATCAAACTAGGAAAAGAACTGTAAAAGACCGTTATCAGAGCCAAATTTACGAAATGCATCTGCAGAAAGCTTTTTGTGTAGGTTACCGAGCTTTTGAGTTACATCCATAACATAGAAACTATTAACTAGATACCGATTTTTAGTCCATGGCGGCAGAGAAAGAAGAAATTTGCAAAATTTAAAATATCTAACTTTAATCTCTTTCAAATCCTTTAGATTAAGAACAGAATGAACACCCGAAAAATAAAGCACAGAATGATGAGAAAAAGTCGAGAATAAGTGCCCAAGAGCTCTTCTGTTATATTTTGTTGTTACGGAGGGAAGGATGATTTTAATGCCAAAACATCAATCAATCAATCAATCATTTATTACCCACAAAAGTAGTACAAGTGGAGTAGCATAATAATAAAAAAGAAGAAAAAAAAAGAAATCAACAAACACTAGTAATTAATTTTGTTCCATCTGCTAAAATGGGGTTCTCTATTTATTTTGTAGTTACTGAGGGAAGGATGATTTTAATGCCATAACATCCCAAGTCTTAATAAACCTTAGCGTAAAGAGCGGTACTTTAAAAGGTTGGTAGTTCCCCACATATTCAGGATAATTTTGTTCCATCTGCGATTAGAAAAGGTTCAGACTTGGATTAAAGGGAGCAGGGACTGATGAAGAAAAATAAGCTTAAAGTTATTATGCAAGTAAAAGAAACAATGGATAAGATTATGGGTAACGACCAGATCAAGAACCTCTTGGGTAGCAGAAAGTCTTGTTCCTAAATTTAAGGTCGATAGCTTGAGCTCTTGGTTTCAAAATTTGCATTGCACTTTTTCATGTGATTTTTGGATCCTTGCAATCATCCCTGGCTTCAAATGGTAGGAACTGCGGTACATAGTCGATATTGTATTTTATTTACAGGAGCCAAGAAGTATTACATGGATCCTTTGGTTTCGTACAGATAACTATCCCTTTGTCAAGCTCCGTCTTGGTCACCCTTAGTTAAAACATGCGAATATCTCAAATGGTAGCATCTAAAGCATGTCACATACTGGGATTCCACCTAAAAATCAAGCAAATTTATTGCAGCAAATCAAGGCATCCGTGAGTCCAAGTCTTTATTTATGCATTCTACTCTGACACACATCAAACTTAAATCCAACAATAAATAAATGAATAAAAGTAAATTGCACACAATCGCAGGGGCACCAATTTTCGAAAACATCGGAAAGGGTGAGAACTCCTTGTTTAATAAGAAAATAAAATACCAGCATATATTTTTTTCAAGATTTAAGAGAATTTTAGGTAGGCTACGTGTATGGTATAGCCGTGACCACTCAGGTGATTCATCCATTGACACATTGTAGAACCGGTTTTTTTTTTCGCTCGTTTCTTTCAGCTTAGCATGAGACAAGACAAAGAGAAGTGACAGAATAGATGGGAAATATATAATTTGAGCAATATATTTGCACCTAAGGGGGGAGGGATGTTGGTAAAGTATTTGGACAGTGTTAAGTTAGAAAATAATTCTTAATTCATAACACAGTATATAAATTATAGGCAGTATGATCCTTCCCTATCTCACCCATTATGAAAACCCGGACCGATGTGCGAGTGCTCCAGAGAACGTATAAACATAAGCGACATTAGATCTTTTCACGGGTTGATAGATAGATAGATAGATAGGTTTATTTTCCATATATCAGTAAAATAATTACATAACAATCTACAAATCCCCACAAAGGCTCCATGGCCTGTAGGAGGGGGGTTATGTAAATATCAAATAAACATTAAACATTTAAACGCTTAAGATTTAAACAATATAGACATAACATTAATATTTAAACATATAAACATAAGCATTTGAACTTTTAACATTAGCTTCATAAAAAAAGAAGGGTTCACTAAATAAGCTTTATCAAACTACAGTGAATCACAACATCTAAAAAAAAAAACTATTGGCAGCAGGAAAAAGTAAAGAAAATTAATCACATGAAAACAAATATTTTTTTACTAGTCTTTTGAAGGTGGCAAACGACAAGTCAGATTTCTCTTGGACGTGAAACTTGGCTTCAACGTTGGAACACTAAATTTTGAAGAAAACTAATTTTAAATTAATTTATTACAATACATACATGAAAATCGGTAATTAGTAGTGCAATGTTATTATTAGTTGTTTTTAGGAATTAAAAGTAGGTGCCGAAGTCTCAAGTTGGTTTCAAAGACATTTTGAGAAACTTTCTGCCAAAATACGTGTTCCAGGGTAATTAGACCGCTGATGGCAGATCAAATGAGAGGAGCTGTTTGTACGTGTTAATGCAAGAATAAGTGGGAGGAGCTGTTTGTCCGCACCGAGAATGAAGAGCCAGAAATTATCTACGGTAAACTTACTGCTATATCTTTATGCTATGATTTATAATTTGGAAAGTAATTGTACCTAACACATCATGCTTGCAGACCCGTTATGCTTCACCCCCCCCCCCCTAATAAGCAAATATATAGCCCAAATTTGTTTCTAAAGTATTACATTTTTATCATACTTAGGTATATTTCATTTGGATTGAGCGTCAGAGAAACAGGTTCTACTTAGATTAGGAATATTAGGCCAGGGTTCAGGGGCGGATCCAGGATTTTCTTAGGGGGGGGGGGCAAAATAGGTTGATCCGATAAACTTGCGTTATGAGTAAGTTTAATTAACACAAACTTGAGTTAATTAAGTAAATTACACTACTTTAGACTACTACCCCTCCCCCTTGTATCCGCCACTGTCAGGGTAATATCGTACAAGTACCGAATTTGTTTCTTTTTTTCTCAGTAAAAATACTAAAAAACAGGAGTTTCAAACCTAGTACGGAAAATACCCATAAAATGGCACTCCAGCACAAGCGTTAAATTGGTGCTTGTTAAGAAAGCGGTAAGTACAAGAGAAGTGAAGTTTCGTTAATGCTAATGAAATAAAACAAAATGGGTGGAAAATATAATAGTTCAGAAACAGATTTGAGCTATGTATTTGCACATTAGGGGATAGGGGTGGTAAAGGATAGAATATATTAAATACGTAACCTATGTTTATACAGCATCCAGGCATTACCCGATAAAACGCCTATCTATTCTCGCAATATTATTCTTTTGTACTTACCGCTTTCTAAATAAGTACCGTTAAATTATTTTGAACCTCTAAAGTTCTTTGTTTGTTTTTTTTTTTTTTTTGGGGGGGGGGGTGGTTAATGTAACCATGTTTGGGGTCAGGCTGGGAAACCATATTATTTTTCTATAAAATTAAAAGTTGGTACTTACATATGTTTGATTACAAGATCTCCGTTGCTTTTCAGAAAATAAGGCACATTAACTGTCCAACGAGCAGTCTTCAAGATTTCAGAAGTTAAATTGCGGTCACCTGTTATTGTTTTTAGTCTCGGTGGTTCTGTAATGGTTTCCTCTTGCATAGATACTTCCTCCAAGTCAAGCAAATACTTTGGAAGTCTTGGTCTTCCACGTATATTTGTTGAAACTTTTCCCTGCCCTTTTGCACGTTAATTAAATTAAGTCCTCTTTTATTGCGCTTTTTTCCCATAACTCAAAAAGTTTTTCAATCTTTTGAATAGAACTTGCTCAATCCTTGATATATTTCGATTGGTTTTCAACAACGGCATGCAGGGGATACGGCATGTTTATCCAAGTTTAGTGGTATCATGCACAGGACACGGCGCCTATTAATTGAAACACTGACCCAAAAAATTAAACAACCCTTGTTCAACTTGAGGGCTTCGTAACTCCAAATCAATCGCAGCGAAAAAAAAAACAAAGGATAAAAAAGCCTTTAATTGAGTAAAATCAACATAAACTGTCTGAACAAATAGTTTGGGTTAAAAACATTTACAAGCTAGTATGAATTTTATTAAAGTTGTTAATATCGTTTTCTTGAACAAAGCCAAAAGAGTTTTTGTATAAAAATGCATTTAAAAAATAGAGGGAGCATAAGAAAAAAAAGTGAATCTGACCAAATGATAGCCATTAGTCTGCCAAATCAGGTGAACCACAATTTAAGTTCTCTAATATATCTGTTTCTTTAAACAAACAAAATTTCTTTAACATTGGGCGGACCAAAGCCAACCAATGTAATTCATTCTTGTTTAGTATGTAGGTTTGATAACTACTTTATACGGAGATTTTGATGCGATGTATTGAGCCCGACGGCCTTCTGATAATATTTTGAAGTGAGATTGAAAAAAGAAAGATATATTGGCTGAAGAGTTTTTGGCACTTGGTATTTTTTTTCAGGTTTAGCTGTAAATCTGAAAGGCTTGTTTTATAGTCAAATTACCAGTTTTTTCCCTTCAAGGATGCTTGCACAATATAGTTGACTCAGGTTAGCTAGCCATCTTTAGGGTGATTGAAAAACTTTACAAAAGAAAATAATTTATATAATTTCACACTGCTTTTCCATTTAAAAAAAGAATAAAAAGAAAAAAGGCCGGTTTAATCAGAATTACGCTGCTTCTACTGCTTTATTTAAATTAAACCCGTTTTTTCCTTTATACTTGTTATAAAGTGAATAATCTCTAGGTTGTTTTCCCCGTCGGCTAAGTTTGTAACGCATTGTTGACTAGCTTTTTGTGAGGTGATAGCTTTCTTATTCCAAAACAAACCATTCATTGTAAAACAAAATATTTTATTTATATTCGTACCAGACCGCCAGCACCTGAACAATTCTTTAGAAAAATATACAGATGTAGAAGTACAGACCTCAAACAATGTGGTAAAGAAAGGTTGACCACAGGCACTTCAGAGGTAACTTTTTTTATAATTTCAAATCATTTTTGAAAAGGCAAATTCACCTTTGTGCCGTAAAAACTGGTTTACTTCGTAAGGAGCCAAGCATAGACGACATTGAACATTTTATGCCAGAGTCTCATCATGGTCACGCTTGTCGACAAAAAAAGAAAAACAAATTTTATGAATGACCAAAGCCGTATCCAAGTGGGAGGAGTTGCCGGGTTTAACCCACTCCCTCATCAAAATTTTTGTCTCTCGTAAAAACGTACCAAAAATGTTATAAACCCATTTTTCGCGTTTTCTTGTAACCCCTCCCCCCCCCCCCCAAAAAAAAACCTCCCGCCCCCAAAAAACAATCCTGGATACGCCCTCGTGAATGATATGTGGTTTTTCTTGATTTTATGAATGACCAAAGCTAGTTAGAAAATATTGCAACACTCAATTATTTCCAAATATTCTTGAAACTAACTATCAATTTACTCGTTGAGAAGAGTTTTATTTATAGCTCATATCAGAGTTTTAGCACCAGTAACACAAGACATATACAACAAAGCAAATGTAACATATTAGCAAGATACATATTCTTATTGTAAGCTAGTTTAGCTCTTTTGGTTTAACTAAACGTAGAAGGTAATGTTATTTTTTGGAAGATAAAAAAATAAATATAATAAATATCGAACGGTTTTTTTTGACTAGCTTTCTCCAGATTTACCGTTGTAAGGAAGCTGGAGGTAGTCAGGCAATGTTCAGGCAGAAGGGGTTGGTGACAGACGCCTTAAGTAGTGCATTACAAGGCGCACTAAAAAAAAAAAAAAAAACATGTTTGGTTGTACTGATTCCAAAAATTTCGATTTCTTTAAATTTCAAGTTAATCATCGAAAGTTACAAGCCCGGGCAAACTCATCGAACTAAAAAAAGGGGATAAACGCCCCCAAAAGGTTATCAGACTCAATATATCAGAGAACCTTAGCATAGAGATTCTCCATACTAGGGTATAAAGAAATTCAGGTAGTTTTTGCGTCAAAGAGGACAAAATTAGCATTCATCAAATATTATGATATAGGCAATCACTTTAAGATCATCTATAAGCTATATAGGCAATCGATTTAGGATGATCTAAGTAGAAAGGGGGGTACCAGCACGACGAGAACACATGTGCTGCCATCTACAATTTAGTTTAACGTTGACAGTACATAATTTATGGTTTTGTCAGTGAGAATGAAAAAACAGGATTTTTCTCGCTTGAAAAAACAGGATTTTTCTCACATTGATGGATGTTTCTTGGACGGTTATGAGTGTTGGTCAATTTATTTGACGTTTTTCACGGATGTCAACATCAATTTATGTCTGTTTTATGGTTTTTGTCAGTGAGAATGAAAAAACAGGATTTTTCTCGCTTGAAAAAAACAGGATTTTTCTCACTTTTATGGATGTTTCTTGGACGGTTATGAGTGTTGATCAATTTATTTGATGTTTTTCATGGATGTCAACATCAATTTATGTCTGTTTTATGGTTTTTGTCAGTGAGAAAGAAAAAACAAGATTTTTCTCACTTTTATGGATGTTTCTTGGATGGTTATGAGTGTTGGTCAATTTATTTGATGTTTTTTATGGATGTCAACATCAATTTATGTCTGTTTTATGGTTTTTGTCAGTGAGAATGAAAAAACAGGATTTTTCTCACTTTGATGGATGTTTCAAGGTCGATTTATTTGGTGTTGTTGTTATTGTTCGGTTAAGTGCACGCTAGGGGAGAATGTTATGATCCAGGAATAGGAAACAGGATCACGTGTCTCCTTCTAAACCAATCAGAGGGCTGGTTACATCTCCTTCTAAGCCAATCAGAGGCTCGCTTACATATGGTTTCCCCCATTACATCGCAATTCGCCCTTGAGATTTCGTCTATAACGGACATGCATTGTGACGGTTATGAGTGTTGGTTAATTTATTTGATGTTTTTCATGGATGTCAACAGTAATTTATGTCTGTTTTATGGTTTTTGTCAGTGAGAATGAAAAAACAGGATTTTTCTCACTTTTATGGATGTTTCTTGGACGGTTATGAGTGTTGGTCAATTTATTTGATGTTTTTCATGGATGTCAACAGTAATTTAGTGGTGTTTTATGGTTTTTGTCAGTGAGAATGAAAAAACAGGATTTTTCTCACTTGAAAAAACAGGATTTTTCTCACATTGATGGATGTTTCTTGGACGGTTATGAGTGTTGGTCAATTTATTTGATGTTTTTCATGGATGTTAACAGTAATTTATGTCTGCTGTATGTTTTTTGTCAGTGAGAATGAAAAACAGGATTTTTCTCACTTTTATGGATGTTTCTCGGACGGTTATGAGTGTTGGTCAATTTATTTGATGTTTTTCATGGATGTCAACAGTAATTTAGTGGTGTTTTATGGTTTTTGTCAGTGAGAATGAAAAAACAGGATTTTCTCACTTGAAAAAACAGGATTTTTCTCACATTGATGGATGTTTCTTGGACGGTTATGAGTGTTGGTCAATTTATTTGATGTTTTTTATGGATGTCAACAGTAATTTATGTCTGTTTTATGGTTTTTGTCAGTGAGAATGAAAAAACAGGATTTTTCTCACTTTTATGGATGTTTCTTGGACGGTTATAAGTGTTGGTCAATTTATTTGATGTTTTTCATGGATACTCCTCTCCCCATTCCCCACACTGAATTTATTGAACGAGGATCACTTTCGTTTTAGCTGTGAGAGAGTCAAGTGACATTGGAAACCAAAAAATGTTCTATACATGTCCACTGTGCATGTACACTCTTGGCAGTTGGACTCAATGTGAGAATTGTAAAATTATTGATGAATATAGTGAAAAGTGTAAATTATGTAATCCTTGTAAATTACATAGAGGCTACGCAGTACAAATTAAAGGATGTAATTCATGTCTTGAGGAGATTTGTGACTCTCACCCTAGAGGACATCTATGCTCCAATTGTCACTATGATAAATGTGATCAGTGGGAGAATACTTACCCCGCTATGATTGAAAAGAATCCCAAACGTGATTTTAGTTTATTTCTACGAGATTGGTATCGTTGTGGATTTAAATTATTCTGGGAAGAGGAATCTGGTCTACGATTCAACTGTTGGGGTAACAAGACAATTTGGTTTCTACGTCATCGTTGTGACGACACTGCCTATTATGACTATAAACCAAGTGATTTTTATTTGGCAGTTACCGAATGTGATTCACCATTTGAAAACACTGTATGCGATATTGCTTCAAATAGATAGATTGAAACTCGTGAATTTCATAATATGAATGCAAATAGTATCATTGATTATACAAAGAGACATGAGAAGAGTGAAGTTACATTATACTGTAGAAAATGTTACTCATACTTTGCACTCAATCAAGATCAATATACAGTGAATCCAAATGATTTACCGACATTAGTGGTTCCCGACAGTTGCCTATACACCGACGAAGAAATCTAAGGTGAAGATTTGAAGACATTGTTGTATATATATGCATTTTATCAATAAACAAATTTACAAAAAATCTTCAAATATTTATTCTATTGCGATATTAATATTTATCACAGTTTTAATGTATATTATCTCAGGTTCAATTATTTGAACCTCGTCTTCTCCACTAGCATAATATCTATGAGAGAGGGTGTCTCCTGAGATTGAGTGTATACCACCTCCGCAAATAAATCATCGCGTACTCGAAATGTCGGTAAACTGGTTCTCAGTTGCCCGACATCTTCGATCTACCACATTCGACCCGAAGGCCCACTCCTCAAAAGATCTTCTGATATACCTGTGCAGAGAAGCTGTTCCTCCTCCTCAAGTGTAATCTCACTTGCATCAATTTCAGTACGCGTAGCTAGAAGCTCCTCTTCCTCCTCAAGAGTGAGCCCCCACACACGCCACACATCCTAAAAAAGATTGAGAACACTATGATGGAAATATAAATTAAAATTTAAACAATGTTGTGGGAGAATGGTTCTTGGAAAATTTCAGCGGGTTTCAATTTCTGGAAAAAATTTCAACGGAAGAGAGATTTCAAGAGTGACCTGAAAAACGATTAGAAATTTAAATCTTTTTTCAAATTGAAGAAATTAAATAAAAATGAATTATTTCAGCTGAAAGTAAGGAGCTGCATTAAATTTCAAAACGAACAAAAATTGAGGAGGGGAGCTATTTCTTCATATATTGAATAATTTGTGTTCATTTCGAAATTTTAAACTTAGGTCTAATGATAAACTTGTTAGAGTGATGAAAACTTTTTTTTCCACAAGAGAACATTTTTCAACTAAAAGTAAAGAGCTAGAGGTTACATTTTGACATCGTTTGACAATTTACTAAATTTTAAGGTTTTCTTTAGTTTCAAAATGTTTTTGTCAGTCACCATCTTTAATCATTCACAAACAATACTGAGAAAACCAATTTCCACTGTTTATCGACATTAAATTATTAAGAAGGCTATTATTTCTTTGAAATACGCATTTACATTTTTAATTTTCATGTTTTTGATTTTATATTGATGAAGAATTTAAACACAACTTCAACTAGTTATTTTTTTTGTTCGGCATAGATGAAAGGTCCAATACCTCAGTTAAACTAAGAGATTACATTTTGATTATGTTTGACAATTTACTAAATTTTAAGGTTTTTTTTAGTTTCAAAATGTTTTTGTCACTCACCATCTTTAATCATTCACAAACAATACTGAAGAAAACCAATTTCCACTGTTTATCGACATTAAATTATTAAGAAGGCTATTATTTCTTTGAAATATGCATTTACATTTTTAATTTTCATGTTTTTGATATTTATATTGATGAAGAATTTGAGCACAACTTCAACCAGTTATTTTTTTGTTCGGCATAGATGAAAGGTCCAATACCACAGTTAAACTAAGAGATTACATTTTGACATCGTTTGAGAATTTACTAAATTTTAAGGTTTTCTTTAGTTTCAAAATGTTTTTGTCAGTCACCATCTTTAATCATTCACAAACAATACTGAAGAAAACCAATTTCCACTGTTTATCGACATTAAATTATTAAGAAGGCTATTATTTCTTTGAAATATGCATTTACATTTTTAATTTTCATGTTTTTGATATTTATATTGATGAAGAATTTGAGCACAACTTCAACCAGTTATTTTTTTGTTCGGCATAGATGAAAGGTCCAATACCACAGTTAAACTAAGAGATTACATTTTGACATCGTTTGAGAATTTACTAAATTTTAAGGTTTTCTTTAGTTTCAAAATGTTTTTGTCAGTCACCATCTTTAATCATTCACAAACAATACTGAAGAAAACCAATTTCCACTGTTTATCGACATGAAATTATTAAGAAGGCTATTATTTCATTGAAATACGCATTTACATTTTTAATTTTCATGTTTTTGATTTTATATTGATGAAGAATTTAAACAAAACTTCAACTAGTTATTTTTTTTGTTCGGCATAGATGAAAGGGCCAATACCACAGTTAAACTAAGAGATTACATTTTGACATCGTTTGAGAATTTACTAAATTTTAAGGTTTTCTTTAGTTTCAAAATGTTTTTGTCAGTCACCATCTTTAATCATTCACAAACAATACTGAAGAAAACCAATTTCCACTGTTTATCGACATTAAATTATTAAGAAGGCTATTATTTCTTTGAAATATGCATTTACATTTTAATTTTCATGTTTTTGATATTTATATTGATGAAGAATTTGAGCACAACTTCAACCAGTTATTTTTTTGTTCGGCATAGATGAAAGGTCCAATACCACAGTTAAACTAAGAGATTACATTTTGACATCGTTTGAGAATTTACTAAATTTTAAGGTTTTCTTTAGTTTCAAAATGTTTTTGTCAGTCACCATCTTTAATCATTCACAAACAATACTGAAGAAAACCAATTTCCACTGTTTATCGACATGAAATTATTAAGAAGGCTATTATTTCATTGAAATACGCATTTACATTTTTAATTTTCATGTTTTTGATTTTATATTGATGAAGAATTTAAACAAAACTTCAACTAGTTATTTTTTTTGTTCGGCATAGATGAAAGGGCCAATACCTCAGTTAAACTAAGAGATTACATTTTGATATTGTTTGACAATTTACTAAATTTTAAGGTTTTCTTTAGTTTCAAAATGTTTTTGTCAGTCACCATCTTTAATCATTCACAAACAATACTGAAGAAAACCAATTTCCACTGTTTATCGACATGAAATTATTAAGAAGGCTATTATTTCATTGAAATACGCATTTACATTTTTAATTTTCATGTTTTTGATTTTTTATATTGATGAAGAATTCAAACACAACCTCAACAAGATATTTTTTTTGTTCGGCATAGATGAAAGGTCCAATATCTCAGTTAAACTAAGAGATTACATTTTGATATTGTTTGACAATTTTCTAAATTTTAAGGTTTTCTTTAGTTTCAAAATGTTTTTGTCAGTCACCATCTTTAATCATTCACAAACAATACTGA
Organism: Artemia sinica; assembly: GCA_027921565.1. Taxonomy (NCBI): domain Eukaryota; kingdom Metazoa; phylum Arthropoda; class Branchiopoda; order Anostraca; family Artemiidae; genus Artemia; species Artemia sinica. Next base: position 25,468,967 of record CM051260.1, read on the forward strand.
AGAAAACCAATTTCCACTCTTTATCGAAATTAAATTATTAAGACGGACATTATATCTTTGAAATACGCATTAACATTTTAATTTTCATGTTTTTGATTTTTATATTGACGAAGAATTTAAGCACAACTTCAACTAGTTATTTTTTTTGTTCGGCATAGATGAAAGGTCCAATACCTCAGTTAAACTAAGAGATTAAATTTTGACATCGTTTGACAATTTACTAAATTTAAGGTTTTCTTTAGTTTCAAAATGTTTTTGTCAGTCACCATCTTTAATCATTCACAAACAATACTGAAGAAAACCAATTTCCACTGTTTATCGACATTAAATTATTATGAAGGCTATTACTTGTTTGAAATACGCATTTACATTTTTAATTTTCATGTTTTTGATTTTTTATATTGATGAAGAATTCAAACACAACCTCAACTAGTTATTTTTTTTGTTCGGCATAGATGAAAGGTCTAATACCTCAGTTAAACTAAGAGGTTACATTTTGACATCGTTTGACAATTCACTAAATTTTAAGGTTTTCTATAGTTTCAAAATGTTTTTGTCAGTCACCATCTCTAATCATTCACAAACAATACTGAAGAAAACCAATTTCCACTGTTTATCGACATTAAATTATTAAGAAGGATATTATTTCTTTGAAATACGCATTTACATTTTTAATTTTCATGTTTTTGATTATATATTGATGAAGAATTTAAACATAAATTCAACTGGTTATTTTTTTTTGTTCGGCATAGATGAAAAGACCAATACCTCAGTTAAACTAAGAGATTACATTTTGATATTGTTTGTGAATTTACTAAATTTTAAGTTTTTCTTTAGTTTCAAAATGTTTTTGTCAGTCACCATCTTCAATCATTCACAAACAATACTGAAGAAAACCAATTTCCACTGTTTATCGACATTAAATTATTAAGAAGGATATTATTTCTTTGAAATACGCATTTACATTTTTAATTTTCATGTTTTTGATTATATATTGATGAAGAATTTAAACATAAATTCAACTGGTTATTTTTTTTTGTTCGACATAGATGAAAAGACCAATACCTCAGTTAAACTAAGAGATTACATTTTGATATTGTTTGAGAATTTACTAAATTTTAAGTTTTTCTTTAGTTTCAAAATGTTTTTGTCAGTTACCATCTTTAATCATTCACAAACAATACTGAAGAAAACCAATTTCCACTGTTTATCGACATTAAATTATTAAGAAGGCTATTATTTCTTTGAAATACGCATTTACATTTTTAATTTTCATGTTTTTGATTTTATATTGATGAAGAATTTAAGCACAACTTCAACTAGTTATTTTTTTTGTTCGGCATAGATGAAAGGTCCAATACCTCAGTTAAACTAAGAGATTAAATTTTGTTATTGTTTGACAATTTACTAAATTTAAGGTTTTCTTTAGTTTCAAAATGTTTTTGTCAGTTACCATCTTTAATCATTCACAAACAATACTGAAGAAAACCAATTTCCACTGTTTATCGACATTAAATTATTAAGAAGGATATTATTTCTTTGAAATACGCATTTACATTTTTAATTTTCATGTTTTTGATTATATATTGATGAAGAATTTAAACATAAATTCAACTGGTTATTTTTTTTTGTTCGGCATAGATGAAAAGACCAATACCTCAGTTAAACTAAGAGATTACATTTTGATATTGTTTGTGAATTTACTAAATTTTAAGTTTTTCTTTAGTTTCAAAATGTTTTTGTCAGTCACCATCTTCAATCATTCACAAACAATACTGAAGAAAACCAATTTCCACTGTTTATCGACATTAAATTATTAAGAAGGCTATTATTTCTTTGAAATACGCATTTACATTTTTAATTTTCATGTTTTTGATTTTATATTGATGAAGAATTTAAGCACAACTTCAACTAGTTATTTTTTTTGTTCGGCATAGATGAAAGGTCCAATACCTCAGTTAAACTAAGAGATTAAATTTTGTTATTGTTTGACAATTTACTAAATTTTAAGGTTTTCTTTAGTTTCAAAATGTTTTTCTCAGTCACCATCTTTAATCATTCACAAACAATATTGAAGAAAACCAATTTCCACTGTTTATCGACATTATATTATTAAGAAGTCTATTATTTCTTTCAAATACGCATTTACATTTTTAATTTTCATGTTTTTGATTTTATATTGATGAAGAATTTAAACACAACTTCAATCGTGTCTTAAAAAGTTATTTAAACTCACATCAACCATTGGAGAAACATCGCCTACATTTGAACTATTCATTATTATATCTCTGTCTAAATTCCAATTTGCACTGATTTTAAAACCTTCAAAACCACGAAATAAACTATAATAACGGTTAATTATTACGAAAATCAAGCGAGGTGAAGAATACAGAACACTAATTGTACACCATTTATCACATATTCCCCTTGGGAAAGGTTTCGAGCAGAAACAAACATCTTTCATCAACATTTATATTTCTATTTCTACACCCTAACGGTACTTTTTCCCAAATTGTCTGGAAAAAGTGACGGGGGGAAAGGTTTCTTCATTTCCCAATGGGTAAAGGTTTTATAAGTTATGAAATTTATACATAAAGCCAGTAAAAGTTGGGAATATAGTTAGATTAGGATAATTAAATGATATTGAGAAAAAATTACCTTTCGATAATTGCAAAAATATGGAATATCATAATTTACTAAAGGAAAGATCAAGGATGCATGTTTACTTATTGTTTTTTTTTTCAAGGGATAATCCCATTGATCCAGTGAATACAGACTGTCGAGAGAGGGATTCATTCTAATGGAAAAAAAATTCTAGTGCCCCTTTTAAGTGACAAAAATAATTGGAGGACAACTAGGCCCCCTTCCACGTCACCTTTTTCCAAATTCATATAATCAAATTTTGAGATAGATTTTTCTTCAGCATAGTTGAAAGGCTCAATAACTATGTCTTTAGAGATAAAATGACCCCTTCAACCCCTGGGGGAAAGGTTTTTCACACATCACCTTTTTTCCAAGTTCATATAATCAAATTTTGAGATAGGTTTTTTCTTCAGCATAGTTGAAAGGCTCAATAACTATGTCTTTAGAGATAAAATGACCCATTCAACCCCTGGGGGAAAGGTTTTTAAGTTATGAAATTTATACATAAAGCCGGTTAAAGTTGGGAATGAAAAAGATTCGTAATCCAGATCGAAACACGACCGTCGAAAGAGGGTTCATTCTAATGGAAAAAGATTCTAGTGCCCCCTTAAAAAAGATTAAGTGACAAAAATAATTGGAGGACAACTAGGCCCCCTCCCACATTACTTTTTTCCAAAATCGTCAAATGGGAGCCGTGGAGCCGAAGTTCGGCTGCGGACGAGACCCTCCATCCCCCGGGGGTGCAGACTGAAGGACCACCGGGGGTGGGGCCCTCAAGTCCCAGGGCCCGCAGGCCAACCACGGGACAGGATCCCCCATCCCCCGGAGGTGAAGGCTGAAGGCCCACCGTGGCTGGGACCCCCCATTTCCTGGGGCCGCAGGCCGAAGGCTGGCCACGGAACAGGATCCCCCACCCCCGGGGCCACAGGCCGAAGGCCGGCCGCAGGCGGGATCCCCCAACCCCCGGGGTCACAGGGCCGAAAGCCGGACACGGACGGGACCCCCATCCCCAGGTTAGGTTAGGCTACCTAACATTTCTAGGGTTAGCTTAGGTTAGGTTACACTAGGTTAAGTTGCGTGCCACTTAACCTAGTGTAACCTAACCTAAGCTAACCCTGGAAATGTCTGGAGTACGATTCTTTTTCATTTCCAACTTTAACCGGCCTTATGTATAAATCTCATAACTTAAAAACCTTTCCCCCAGGGGTTGAAAGGGTCTTTTTATCTCTAAAGACATAGTTATTGAGCCTTTCAACTATGCTGAAGAAAAAATCTATCTCAAAATTTGATTATATGAATTTGGAAAAAAGGTGATGCGTGAAAAACCTTTCCCCCAGGGGTTGAAGGGGTTATTTTATCTCTAAAGACATAGTTATTGAGCCTTTCAACTATGCTGAAGAAAAAATCTATCTCAAAATTTGATTATATGAATTTGGAAAAAGGGTGATGTGTGAGGGGGGGTCTAGTTGTCCTCCAATTATTTTTGTCACTTAAAAGGGGCACTAGAATTTTTTTTCCATTACAATGAATCCTTCTCTCGACGGTCTGTATTCACTGGAACAATGGGATCATGCCTTGGAAAAAAAACAATAAGTAAACATGCATCCTTGATCTTTCATTTAAAAAATTATGAAATTCCCCATTTTTGCAATTATCGAAAGGTAATTTTTTCTCAATATCATTTAATTATCCTAATCTAACTATATTCCCAACTTTTACTGGCTTTGTGTATAAATTTCATAACTTATAAAACCTTTCCCTATGGGGAGATGAAGAAAACCTTTTCCCCCGTCACTTTTTCCAGACAATTTGGGAAAAAGTGCCGTTAGGGTGTAGAAATAGAAATATAAATGTTGATGAAAGATGTTTGTTTCTGCTCAAAACCTTTCCCAAGGGGGATATGTGATAAATGGTGGACAATTAGTGTTCTGTATTCTTCACCTCCCTTGATTTTCGTAATAATTAACCGTTATTATAGTTTATTTCGTGGTTTTGAAAGTTTTAAAATCAGTGCAAATTGGAATATAGACAGAGATATAATAATGAATAGTTCCAATGTAGGCGATGTTTCTCCAATGGTTGATGTGAGTTTAAATACCTTTTTAAGACACGATTGAAGTTGTGTTTAAATTCTTCATCAATATAAAATCAAAAACATGAAAATTAAAAATTTAAATGCGTATTTCAAAGAAATGACAGCCTTCTTAATAATATAATGTCGATAAAAAGTGGAAATTGGTTTTCTTCAGTATTGTTTGTGAATTATTAAAGATGGTGACTGAGAAAAACATCTTGAAACTAAAGAAAACCTTAAAATTTAGTAAATTGGCAAACAATAACAAAATGTAATCTCTTAGTTTAACTGAGGTATTGGTCCTTTCATCTATGCCGAACAAAAAAAATAACTAGTTGAAGTTGTGTTTAAATTCTTCATCAATATATAATCAAAAACATGAAAATTAAAAATGTAAATGCGTATTCCAAAGAAATAATAGCCTTCTTAATAATTTAATGTCGATAAACAGTGGAAATTGGTTTTCTTCAGTATTGTTTGTGAATGATTAAAGATGGTGACTGACAAAAACATTTTGAAACAAACGAAAACCTTAAAATTTAGTAAATTCTCAAAACAATATCAAAATGTAATCTCTTACTTTAACTGAGGTATTGGTCCTTCATCTATGCCGAACAAAAAAAAAATAACTAGTTGAAGTTGTGTTTAAATTCTTCATCAATATATAATTGGTGAAGGTCACAATTGGTGAAATTCCAAGTTCCATCAAAGTTCCTCTGTTTGATGCTAGGATAACTCGAATCCAGTAGAAAGGATCTGCTGAATCTGAAGACATGATACCAAAAAGTGGTATCTGGCAGCAAAATCAAGAATATGAAAAGGGTAATCGCTGTCCAAAAACTTTTTCCTTGAACTGAACCCTTCTCTCAGGTTTGGTGATTTCAGGTAGTATACTGCAGAAGGGTTTAATGAATTCCAAAGACTTGAAGGCCATGTTTACAGTATGTTCCCTCTTTCTATATTCTTCCTCCAACTGTTTACCGACCTGTCAGCTTTCTAATTCTACTAAGCTTCAAACTTTTTTTTTTCTTTTTAAAGGTTTTTGAATTGATGTAATCCCTTGTCAAAATATGTGAAAATATTTTTGCAGTTACCAGTTTTCGCTTTTAAGCAATTTAATTTAAACTTCTCCGTACATGAAAATCTTCAATTTTTCAGTGTGACAACTATGACAACGTCATTGCCATACTGATGTATATAAAAATGACGTCACTCACATAATTTTTTTCTTCTAAAATTAAGGCTCTTAACGAATTTTCACAAACTTCTGACCTATCTAGATCGTTTTTTTTAGGCCAAAACATCCATGGATGCCAATGTTTCCGAAAAAATATGAAGCCGTTCAGCGAGAATTTTTTTTGAAATAGTTGCGTTTCTTTTATTTGAAAATCTCGCTTAATGAATATAGATCAAGTTAATATTTTTCATATATATTTCTTTTGAGAAAATTCTTGAGCAAAAATGGAAAAAAACTGTTGCATTTAAATTTGTGAGCAAATTTTTGCGTTTTCAGCAAACGTCAGAGAAAGAAACTTTGTAATAGCTCCTCTTCTTCATTTTTGTTACAAGTGAGTGTGCTCTTCATTATTTCTGATTTTTCTAATTGTCTTTCGTCCTAGAAAGTATAGTGCCCTTCTGTTGTGCTCCCTCATTTTTGTTGTTAAAACATGCTTGGAACCAACTCCATCTACACTAGTTACAATGTAATAGTTGCACAGTGATCTTTTTTTTATGGTGCTCTGTCATTTCCTTTTTGTAATAAGACAGGTTTTCAATAAATAATAATAATAATATAGAGATAAAAGTTTTATGAAGATAAACAATTTATCTTTCAAATGTAATTAACTTTCAAAAGATAATTTATCTTTTAACAAAAAATAAAGATAATATATACATGGTATGTAGATGCAGACGGGTTAGACACTTATAGGGAAGGGGAGGAGGAGAATATTTTTCCGAAGGGAAGGGTGAGCTCAGGCTTTGAAAAGTGGGTTTTTGAGAACTTTTCACCGATTTTTTTTCTGGAGAGTTCTTTGCTTTCTCTGGTGACTATTAGCAGTCCATAGAACAAAATAAAATAGTGTAAAAATAACACTTACCGACAGCGACTTCATGAAGCCTAACTATATTCTGGTGTCGACATGACAGCAAAATATTGATTTCTCTAATGCCACTCACAGGCATGCCATCTCTTTCTCGATCCATCCTCATTTTTTTCAGCGCAACTATTTGACCATTTTGTGTGTCCTTTGCTCGATCTACGCGTAAATAATCAAATACGTAATCACCTGGGCAACTAAGGGGGGGGGGGGAGACAGAGAGTTCCTTATATACTGTCACATATTCCTAAACCTTATGTGGTGTACAATTTGAGTCGGAACTCAAATTTAGACAAAAATGAAAGACAAAAGCAAAGGATGTAAGAAAGTTTATGACAAAATTAATTCCTAAAAAAAGAAATAAAGATACTTAAAACAAATATATCTTTTCTACAGCCATTTCCCGCCTGGGGATCATAGGCAAGGGGCCAAAGTCAAGCATGTACTCAGGAATTTCCATAGAAAGGGGAAAATGATACAATTTGCCTTCGGAGGGCCCAATAATGAAAACGTCACTGATAATTTCAACAAGATATGAGGAGAAATTAAAGAAAATTTAGGATTTCAGAAAGCTTGGCCTCGAATCTCTTCCCCCGTGTACGTCCCTGGTCACAGTCACTATAAAAAATTAGACAATTATGTACCAAAATTGGATCTTTTATTTATTTATCGATGCATTCAACTAAATATTGACACCAATGCACATAAATAGAACTATTATTGAAAAAGTAAAAGAAACAAAAGTAAAAGTAGGCTTAAAATGCTAATCATTATCACTTTGGAAAATAGATTTTAGAACACATCAGCCACTACCAGGGGTGTCTTTTGGGGGTGGCAAGGGAGGGGGGGCAGTTGCCACCCCCAATAATGTGAAAGAAAAAAAAATATTATACATCCCATGTCTTTTGACTATCTGGATATGGACCCCCCTTGCCCCCCCCCCAATAAAAATGCTGGAGATTCGCCCCTGGACACTACTAACTTCCTCCTAAAAGCATTATAATACATGATATTTTTCCATTTTGCATTTTGGTTTCTTGCTAGACTCTTAAAAAACATATGGTGAGCCTACCCCCCCCCCCCCCCCCCGACCCTTAAACTTTTGTTTTATGTAGTATTCCTATTTTTTCTTCGGTAAAAAAAGCTATGGGTTCAAGCAGAAATTCTTATTTCTAGTTTTAGATATTAATGAATGCCTATCACTTTGCAGTCCTGCTATGCTCAGATGACACTTGCTGAGTGAAGATTATTAGTATACCTGCCTATCACTCTCTGAACTATAGAAAAGGGCTAAATTATATTTTTCCAACTTTTGGGAAGATTATAAATCTAATGATTAATGTACCTTCTAATATTATAGAAAAATGGTGTTTTTCCAATTTTATTTTATTTTTTGAGGAACAGAAACTTACACAACAAAAAGAAAATTTTCGAGGCCAAAACTATACGATTTTTCAGATAGGGACGGGACACTTAGGCCAATTTTGGCAGGGAGTGAAATCTTCATCTCCTAACCACCTCCCAGCAGGCATGACGAAAATAAAATTTCACACATAAAATTATAAACCAAGTCAATTAAGTTCTCCTCCCAGGTATTTCTAGAGTTGAAATTAGGAACTTTTTCTCAAAACCTCAGTGCTGATTTTATCGGTGCAAAACGGTTCTGAAAGTTAGGCCTTGTGTAAATCAAATGCAAAGAAAATCTGAAAAGGTGGCATTCCTGTTTGACAATAGCAATTGAAGTCCAATTGGTTCAGAATGAAGCATAGTAAGAAGCAGCCTTATTAACTTTTAATAATGAAAAGAAAGAGCTAAGATACCATTATCACAGATTGACATGGGATTAATTATATATATTTATGATACAAGAGATTACAACAGATTTCAATTAAACTCAATTTTCAGGTTAACTATTACTGACTGGAACAAATATAAAAAGTGACAATTTTTAAAGGAAATTCCCTAGAAGCCAATACTTATATAAAATTCAATTCTAAGACTGTGTAATTCAACATCAGAAGGTATAATGGCAACAAAAATGAAAGGTGATATTGTCAAATAAAGGTGGGGTACTCTTCCAGAATTCAATCTTTTTTCTTTTATTTAAATCAAGTTCTGATAAATTTTTTTGATAAAGAACACTGATATAGCTGAAATAATCAGCTTTGTATTTGGCTTATTTTATTTTGTCAACTGTTACCATTACCATTTTAGAACCTGTTCTTTTCTTTTCCACATATCTGGGCCAAAAAAAAATATTACATATTAGATACTAAAAGAGTCTAAAATATGGGGATAGATAAAAGTTAAAATAGGGATACAATCCTTTTTATAGACAGTGATGATGATCACAATGATAGAAATTCACAAGAATACCAGATATTTCGGTCACATATGCAGTGACCGTCATCAGTAGTAAAACATTTTACTATTGATATTTTACTATTGATGACGGTCACTGCATATGTGACCGAAACATCTGGTATTTTTGTGAATTTCTATCATTGTTATCATCATCACTGTCTATTAAAAGGATTTTATCCCTATTTGAACTTTTATTTATCTTCATGGATAGGCAGTGTGGTCTTCGAAATTATCTAAAATATGGGTAAAAACAAAAATATTAGATAAGAAATAAAATTAATCTATTTATGAATATACCATAAAGTATTTCCTCCTGGATTATTTGTGGCATTTTGGACATTTAGATGTTTTACTTGAGCGCATTTAACCAAGGTGTTTCCTTCCCCGTCGGACCTGGGGAAGCCGGTATCGAACCTGAGCCCCGCATTGTCAAGCAGAGATCAATCTATTGCCCTCCCACACTACCACAAGTCCTATTTATTTTTATATTAACATAATTTTTTTGCCATAGTCTGGACCATTTCTGCAGTTGTGGATAGGCTTCCTGTCGGAAGATTGAAAAACCAAAATTTTACACTTTCCGCACCAAAGAACTTGGTATTAGTAGACACAAAAAACCAAATTCGATCTAATGTATTTAGTATTATATTTAAAGAATCAGCCCAGGACATATTACACATTGCATAACATGATTGGAACATGCAGATTTTCCCCTAAAACATTCATTTTTGTATCTTATAAATATCTCACATGGTTCCCTCAAAGAAGCCACACAAACTGCATAAAAAAATAATCAGGTAATATCTTTTAAAATACAGTAAAATGACAATATTCAAGCTTCAACGGAGTTACTTCATGTAGAAAAAAAGGAGATAATACTATAATAAACGGAAAAAAGGAAATATTTGAAGAAGGAAATAAATGTTTCTTTTATTATACCACAGCATATATGCACTCGAATTAGGTCGTACATCGGACATGATTGTGCAATATCAAAGAAAAATACCCCCCCCCCTGCAAAAAAAAACGATGTCTGAAGATAAAATCAAGGGCAGAAAAGGTCGTAACTAATTCGTATTGCTAGCCAGTAAAAAAATAAATCATTAGAAATACTACTACTACAGCTACTACTAACTCCGAGCAGAGAATCATGTAGCTAAAAAAAATTGCTGCATCTCAGTGGCTCATGGACATTCCAGGCCACTTGCACATGAAAGGTGGAAGGATTCCACCAGATCGGTTTAAACTGCTACTACTGAAAACTCATCATAATACTAATGAATAAATCACCCAAGCCCAACAATTGTTTCAGGTTTTTGTGTTTTTGGTGCCTGGTTATGGCCCCATTATTTCCTCGGACCTTGATGGTAGAATGAAATTTTGGGGTAAGTTAAATGGTTTAGTTTCTCTCGCTTCATTCTCTTGCCCCGTCTTTGATGTTTGATAATGGTTGAGATAAATTTAAATAGATTGGGGGAACTTGAGAGTCGTCGTGTTGATTTTTCACAGATGAGTGAGGGTGCCATGAATGAAGACCAGGTTGAGGGTGGAATGAATGTCGAGTGTGCTGATTCAAAATATGTGTGCCTGAATGAATTGAATGAATGGAAAGTTATGCAGGAGCTGAAAATGTATGGTATGAATTGTCGTGGTTTAAATAGTTCGTTTAATTATATTAATGAAGTTTCATCTAGGCTGGAACCTGATGTAATGGCTTTGACAGAAACTTGGCTGAAAGACCATAACTCTTCATTATTGGATATACCAGGCTATAGGTTGTTTCTTCGGAATCGGGTGGAAAGACAGCATGGTGGTCTTGCAATTTATGTGAAAAATGGACATAATGTAAAGCCAAGGCCGGATATTGCTGTATATCGAGAAATGATTTTTGAATCAATGGTGTTAGAGGTTTCATTGTCTGGGCGCAAGTTATTTCTTGTTGTTGTTTATAGGCCCCCTTCAGGAAATGTGGATTAGTTTTCGGACCTGATGGATAATATGTTGAATAAAATACCGGATTCGCGAGTGCCTTGCTTTATAAGTGGTGATTTTAATATTGACTTGAATAATGTGCAAGATGTTAATTCGAAGGCTAGAAGTTTTTTGAATCTTATGTAAGATTCAATTATGATGTCTTTCCCCTTCTGTTAATTTCCCAACTAGAATATCTGGAGCTTCTGCATCTGTGATTGCTAATCTCTTTTTGAATGTTAGCTGTGACTTGTCGCGAGTGTTAGTGAACGACGTTTCCAGTCACTGTGCTATTGTGATCTGTGCAGCTATTAGTTGTTGTCGTCAAGGAGATGGTATGACTGAAGTTAAACAGCCTATAATTGATAAGAAAGCTATATATAAATATAGGACTAAACTTACGAATGAGTCATTTGAATGCCTTGATGGTACTGATTGTGTTAATGATAAGTTTGGTAAATGGTATGAAAAACTGATTCAGATGTTATATGAAAGTCTGGAGTTCAAACAAAAGCGTACACGTTATGATGTTACAAAGAAACCATGGATATCGAAAGCGCTACTTAAATCGATGGATAAAAGGCAAGAGCTCTATGAAAGGTCTACTAAAACTGGATCTCAATCAGATAAAGATATTTACAAAAGTTATAATAGAAATCTTAACACCCTTCTAAGACAGGCTAAAAAGCTCTACTTTGAAAATAGATTTAAAGAAGCAGAGGGCAATCCTGCGAAAACGTGGAGAATCATCAAGTTGGTAGTGAACCCTCGTGCTGCCCCGACTATCCCTGACATTCCTGATGCTCACTCGGATAATCAAGTTGTTAATAAAATGTGTGCACATTTTACAGATATTGGTAAGAGTGTATCTGATAGTGTTATGCAGTCACCCAGTGATGGCTCTTATAATGATTTTCTCGATGAGGCAGCTGAAGTCTCTATATTCTTAAGACCAGTAACTCTTGCAGAGCTTGAGACGACGGCGAAGTCAATGAAGAATTCAGCAGCTGGGTCCGATTTTTTCAGTGTTAGAATTCTTCGTTCAGTTTTCTCTATTATTTCAGGTCATTTGTTGTATTTGATTAACTCATGTTTTAAGAGTGGAGTTTACCCGGATTGTTTGAAAAGTGCTCATGTGATACCCCTGTTTAAGAGTGGTGATAAGAATGATATGAATAATTACAGACCAATATCAATGCTCCGAATAATATCGCGTCTGTTTGAAAAACTGATTTATGTAAGAATGGTGGATTTTTTAAATAAAAATTCTTAATTTCACCCTACTCAGTTCGGATTTCGTCATGGGATGTCAACAGAGCAAGCTTTGCTTTTTTTAACAACATTTGTCAATGATTCGTTGGATGCGGGGTTGAAACTTGCGTCTATATTTCTGGACATTATGAAGGCATTCGACTCTGTTGACCATAGTGTATTATTATCAAAAACTAGAGCATGCCGGTATTCGTGGTAATTTTCATAGTTTGATTTTGTCTTTTTTGAGTGGAAGGAAACAGTGTGTTGGGGAAGGATGTGTTCATTCTGATTATATGAATGTGAGATGTGGAGTACCACAGGGTTCTATGCTTGGACCCTTGTTGTTTTTCATCTACATCAATGATTTGAATGCGTGTCTTAAAAGGATATTTAGTCATGTGGGACCTGCAGCTAGAAGGTCAAAGATGATTTGCCTAGCTTCGCTGATGACACACAGTATTCTGTGGCAGCTGTGACTGAGGCAGATTTATTTCTGCTTTTAAATACAGGAATGAGTTGTATTGAAAGATGGATACGTGTAAATAAATTATGTTTGAATCATAGTAAAAGTAAATTTATTCTATATGGAAGAAGTGCTAATTATTATCCTTGGATCCATGGTATTCAACTAGAACGTGGATATCTCCAGAGACATAGTTATGTCCAATATCTTGGTGTCCAAGTTGACGAGTGTCTTATGTTTAAACCTCATATTGAATCTGTGTACAGGAATACCCAGGAATGCTGGAATGCTGCGGAAACTGAAACATTTTTTCCCTCCTAAAATTTTAAGAATGTTGTATTTCTCGCTGGTTCATCCGTATTTGTTATATTGTGTAAGCGTTTGGTCAGCAACATTTATTACTTATCTACTGCCGCTGAGGGTTCTACAAAATAAAGCTGCTCATGTTTTATCTGGAATGCGAGGTTCTGACTCGGTTCGAAGGCAATACGACGGTATTAAGATTCTGCCACTGTTCAGCCTAGTTACGTTTTACACGGCATTATTCATGTTTAAAAGTTTTAATAACCTGCTACCTGCATGTTTCTCGATTGGATTTACTGAAGCTCAACACAAGTATGAGACAAGAAATGTCCATTCAATACGAACCCCGTTCCCTATAACAACAAGGTCTACATTTTCTATCCATTTTTATGGCCTGGCTGTCTGGAACAAACTTCCCGAGGAGGTAAAAAACAAGACAGATCTAGAGGAATTTCGCAATTCCCTCGAAATAAGCTGCTTTTCTCAATGTGTAAGATTTTAGTGGTTGTGTGTAGAGAATGATTGGTCGAATGTTGTTGGTAAGATGATTGTTTGGGTTTTGAATGGATGAGTGATTTATTTCCTTTTTTTATTTATTTATTTTTTCTCCTTTCGTTTTGTGAATGTTGTGAGTTGTGTTGGGTTGTTTGCGTGGATGATTCTCAAAGTTCCCACTTTTTGTTGGAGGGGTGGGAGAGGGAGGCGAGAGAAGATATTTATTTGTTTATGGGTTGGACCCTTTTTGGGTTATATTAGGGTCCGAGGAAATAAAAGATAATATTGAAAATATTATATATATTTTTTTAAGTGTTTTTCTTTTTTCGGGTTTTGTCCGGCATGCAGTAATGCATTGGATTGTGTTTTTAAATGAGATGTTTGTTTATTTATTTATTGTAACCCGTTTGTAAATAAAAAAAAAAAAAAATAGAGCCATACACGCTCCTTCTTCAGCCCACTATGTTCAGAACTTTACTTTTTATCTCCCTTCTAAGAAGTTCCTTGAATATTTATAGGAATATTTTTATAAACTCTTCTCACAGAATTCGAAGACCTACAGCTTTTCATTTGACCCCAAGTGGACTACCAAAAAATGACGATTTTTGGTCTGTAGTGTAATATTTGCAGGTATGACTGAGGTTATAGAGGGAGCGAGTCAAGAGGCGATAGAACTGAGATTGGTTGTACAAGATGTTATCTCTTTGTGATAGGAGTACATCACTAAGTGTGTGTCGTACTTATATATCATCAAGTACTTTTAGTACTTGTGCATCACCAAGTACTTTTGCATAGCCAAACACGTTCAGTACTTGTGCATCACCAAGTACTTTTGCATAACCAAACACGTGCAGTACTTGTGCATCACCAAGTGCTTGCGCATAACCAAATACTTGCAGTACTTGTGCATCACCAAGTACTTGCAGTACTTATGCATTATGCATAACCAAATACGTTGCAGTATTTGTGCTCACCAACTACACTTAGACTTGTGCATAACCAAATACGTGCAGTACTTGTGCATCACCAAGTGCTTGTAGTACTGTGCATCACCCACTAGTTGTAGTACTTGTGCACCACTAAGTGCTTGTGCATAACCAAATACGTACAGTACTTGTGCATCACCAAGTACTTGTAGTACATGTGCATCATCAAGTACTTATAATACTTGTGCATAACCAAATACGTGCAGTACTTTTGTATCACCATGTACTTGTAGTAATTGTGCGTCACCAGTACTTGTAGTACTTTTGCATAACCAAATACGTGCAGTACTTGTGCATCACAAAGTACTTGTAGTACTTGTGCTTCACCAAGTACATGTGCATAACCAAATACGTGTAGTACTTGTGCATCACCCAGTACTTGTGCACCACCAAGTACTTGTATTACTTGTACATCACCAAATGTTATTAGGAGTGAATCACAAGTAACTTGTAAACCAAATTGGCCAGCCATCACAAAAAAAAAACAAACAAAAAGAAAGAGAAGAAAATGGGGTTAGAGAGACGTTTGAAATCAATAATTTTGATATTCAGGTTGGCTTTTAACAGAGATACGGGTGACTTTAAATTAAGCGACTTTATTTTGGTAACCCTTAGATAAAAAGCTGATAGTTTATTCATACCTAAGATAAATCCTGTGTCACTTTCACAATCACAGGGGTGACAACTTGCCCCAACACCTCAGATTAAAAGGGTCTAGCGCAAAAGAAGTTCTAATTAAAATTAGAAAAAATCCTAAACACAAATTTGGAAAATAAAAACACAAAATAAGGCAACAATTTATGGAATAAAAATTTTATGAACATGTCATAGATGCAAGTTAAATTGAAACGGTTATTTTAGCCGCATATGCAAACATTTATTCAAACCCGCCAAATGCCAACACGAGGATTGGCTGGTATGAAAGGTTTGGAGCTGTTCCGGTGTTGTGAGATGGTTGGGGTCTCCGTTGCCTGAGGCCAAAATAGTTTCTATGATTAAATAAAATGAAAATTGGAAATTGAAATGTAACATCGTTAAAAAACAACTATCATATTGAAGTTTTAACTGAAGAATTCAGACATGTTGAAGTGGACTTGTTATGTCTTTCTTAAAGTCAAATCCTAGGGGTAGGTAACATGAAAATAGATGATGCAGAATGTATTTATCCGGGTTGCAGCGGTAGCTAGCAACCTAGTAAGAGACGATCAGTCCAATGTTAAGAAATATAAAAACCCATAGTTCCTAAAAAAGGAGTCAGATCAAATTCAAAAGTACACCATTAGAACCGCCTTGTCCGAAACCCCTGTATAGGAAACTTTCAGTCCCTTGGCTTGAACAGCAAGGGAAATATATTGGCTTGAAAATCAAGAAAAGTGGCAGCTACTACAACATTCTGCCTAAAACGGGATATTTTTTTTTTCTTTTTTCTTTTTTCTTTCCACAGATAGCTTGGCACTGGAACATCGTAGAGAGTTGTCAATGGCTCATTTTAAAGGAAATTAATTGGGTTAAAAATCTATAGTAACTAAAATAAATTATTTCTAAAAGAGAATAAATTTTTCCACCAAAAACTGAATTTTTGATGTCTTTTCATTACAATAAAGAACGACCTCTTGCCTATACTAATTACAGTAGAGAACGAAATGACCATGCTAACTGAAATAATCTATTTTACATTAAAAGACGATCATTGGAATAACAAGCAATTGCATACATTGGAATTAGTTAGCTACTTGATTGTTTGAGGTTTGTCTCTTACTATTTCAAAGAAGAAAAAGCCGTAGGCTTTTTCCTGTTTGTAATCAGTTTATATCCGGGTTGCAACGGTAGGTAGCAACTTACATAAAGGACTGATGTATCCAGGTTGCAGCGGTAGCTACCAACCTTGACTTTTTAAAGCCAAGAACTTCTTCAGCAGTTTCTGCGTAGTTCTGTTGTATAGTTGTCCAAGCTTCTTCCACATCTTGTGGTATATCAGCAAGTGCCTCGAATCTGTTCGAGAGTTTGATGTTAAATTGTCTCCTAACATTCTTGTCTCTGAGCTTCTCCACATCAAAATTGCTTGGTAGTTTTGTTGGTTTTCGGGATCTGTTGGAGCGGAGTTTCAACTTGAGTGTCCCTACAAGAAGTTCATGATCGACCCAACGTCCGCACTTCTGTAACTCCTCACGTCTTTCAGACTAGTTCTCCACCGTCGTCGGATTAGAAAGTGGTCAATCTGGTTTTTGACAGTTTTGTCTGAGGATGTCCATGTATACTTATGTATATCTTTGTGCTCGAATAATGTACCTCCTATCAAACAGGTCATTCGACATGGCAAAGCTGACTAGCCTTGCACCATTTTCGTTGATAGTTCCAAGCCCGTGATGTCCCAACACCTCGGGGCAGTATGATCTGTCCTGACCAACTTTCGCATTTAGGTCGCCTGCCAAGCAAGCGACGTCATGGAGAGGGATGGAGTCTAGGACGGACTGGAGGGTTTCATAAAAACCGTCTTTCGAGGTTTCATCGGCATCATTTGTTGGTGCATAGCATATGACTAGCAACAGCTTTGCATGTTTAGATGCAAATCGTGTATACAGGATTCTCTCGTTAATCGGTTTCCACGAGCAGAGAGACTTTGCTGCATTTGGGTTCAATATAGCTGCGACTCCGGCTGCATGTCTGTCCGTTTTTCCGCTGTACAGAACTGTATAAGTCATGTTGCTGTTTACTGTTTTGAGCTTCTTTTCTCCACAGCCTTTCCATCGTGCTTCGGCCACTGCGAGGATATCTAGCCGAAAGTTTTCGCACTCTTGTAGAACTTATTCAGTTTTTGAAAGGGCCGACATGGTCCTTACGTTCCAAAATCCGATTCGTACTGGTTTATTCGCGTTCAGAAATCTGGTCGAGGGGCAAGCATGGGTCGTCATCATATTGGGATTTGATCCGAGGCTTTTCACTGACGTTTCTTTAGCACATTCTTTTTCTACGGGAGCGACTGAAAAGACGCAGTAGTCTCAAATATAATCCAGAAATCACTCCCACTGGAAAACATTTGTCTTATAAGGTCACTTTTTAAAAGAACATTGAACTCATTCCTCCAACCTCGGACTGTTCCTTTACAAATATCTCAAAATATTGATATATAATTGTGACAGCCAACAGAATACCAGTGCCTGAGCCAATGGCACCAAGCATATCAGCTAAAACTGATAAAGCACCAATGCAAAGACCCCCGAATGCAGCAGCCGTTGGGATATACCTGTTCAATTCATGGATCATCGACTTCTCCCTATGACCTCTCATTACCATTTGCTGCTCTTTAAGTTGCTTGGCAACATCTTAGCAGATGATCCAGAAATGTCGATCCAAGATTTGGAGAAAAAAGCACAGGATCCAAGCATAAAAATAATGTAGATTAAGGCATGAATTGGATCATCCGCTATGCTACCCAAGCTTTCAGGGGGTGACAAGTAGTAACACAAACCTCCGATTGGATAAGCACGAGCAGGTCCTCCACCCGCAACGTCAGACCATACACCAAGTAGGTTTACAAGAAAGTTACCAGCAAATCTAGCAGACAACATCTGGGACAAAACGTAGAGGTTTGATACAAGGGCGGACTGAAGAATAATAGGAATATTCGAAGTGTAGAACAACTTGATGGGATAGCTGCTATACTGGCCCCTGTAGCGGGCTGACTTAATTGGAAGATCGACACGGAAACCTTGAAAGTAGATAACAACGGCGAATACGAGGACAGTTGCCATCAAGTTCAAGAGGTTGGGTAAATTTTGCCTACAGAAAGCTTCACGCAATGCTCCGACTTTGTCTCGTCTGGTGCCTAGCAAATAGAACAAAGCAATGACTGCACCTTCAATTTCTGTACCTCTTCCAGTGTTGACTGTAAAGAAAACTGAATGCTTTCCAGATAATTGTTTCACAGATATTTGTTGCAATGAAAAGAGAAATTCCTGATCCTAGTCCGTAGCCTTTTTCAAGAAATTCATCCAAAAGAAGTACAATCAAACCAGCAATGAACAATTGTATGACAATCAAAAGACCAACTCCTAAGCCAATATCACTTGGATCACCATACATGCCAGTCATCACATATACAATTGCTTGGCCGACAGTAATAATCATGCCAAATAGTTTCTGTGCTCCATTGAAGAGTTGTCTATCTCTCGGGGTATCTCCAACTTCGATCATTTTGGCTCCAGCTAGCAATTGCATAATTAGTCCAGAGGTCACAATTGGTGAAATTCCAAGTTCCATCAAAGTTCCTCTGTTTGATGCTAGGATAACTCGAATCCAGTAGAAAGGATCTGCTGAATCTGAAGACATGATACCAAAAAGTGGTATCTGGCAGCAAATCAAGAATATGAAAAGGGAAATCGCTGTCCAAAAACTTTTTCCTTGAACTGAACCCTTCTCTCAGGTTTGGTGATTTCAGGTAGTATACTGCAGAAGGGTTTAATGAATTCCAAAAACTTGAAGGCCATGTTTACAGTATGTTCCCTCTTTCTATATTCTTCCTCCAACTGTTTACCGACCTGTCAGCTTTCTAATTCTACTAAGCTTCAAACTTTTTTTTTCTTTTTAAAGGTTTTTGAATTGATGTAATCCCTTGTCAAAATATGTGAAAATATTTTTGCAGTTACCAGTTTTCGCTCTTTAAGCAATTTAATTTAAACTTCTCCGTACATGAAAATCTTCAATTTTTCAGTGTGACAACTATGACAACGTCATTGCCATACTGATGTATATAAAAATGACGTCACTCACATAATTTTTTTCTTTATTTTTCACATTTAATTTTTTTCTAAAATTAAGGCTCTTAACGAATTTTCACAAACTTCTGACCTATCTAGATCGTTTTTTTTTAGGCCAAAACATCCATGGATGCCAATGTTTCCGAAAAAATATGGAGCCGTTCAGCGAGAATTTTTTTGGAAATAGTTGCGTTTCTTTTTATTTGAAAATCTCGCTTAATGAATATAGATCAAGTAATATTTTTCATATATATTTCTTTTGAGAAAATTCTTGAGCAAAAATGGAAAAAACTGTTGCATTTAAATTTTGTGAGCAAATTTTTGCGTTTTCAGCAAACGTCAGAGAAAGAAACTTTGTAATAGCTCCTCTTCTTCATTTTTGTTACAAGTGAGTGTGCTCTTCATTATTTCTGAGTTTTCTAATTGTCTTTCGTCCTAGAAAGTATAGTGCCCTTCTGTTGTGCTCCCTCATTTTTGTTGTTAAAACATGCTTGGAACCAACTCCATCTACACTAGTTACAATGTAATAGTTGCACAGTGATCTTTTTTTTATGGTGCTCTGTCATTTCCTTTTTGTAATAAGACAGGTTTTCAATAAATAATAATAATAATATAGAGATAAAAGTTTTATAAAGATAAACAATTTATCTTTCAAATGTAATTAACTTTCAGAAGATAATTTATCTTTTAACAAAAAAATAAAGATAATATATACATGGTATGTAGATGCAGACGGGTTAGACACTTATAGGGGAGGGAGGAGGAGAATATTTTTCCGAAGGGAAGGGTGAGCTCAGGCTTTGAAAAGTGGGTTTTTGAGAACTTTTCACCGATTTTTTTTCCTGGAGAGTTCTTTGCTTTCTCTGGTGACTATTAGCAGTCCATAGAACAAAATAAAATAGTATAAAAATAACACTTACCGACAGCGACTTCATGAAGCCTAACTATATTCTGGTGTCGACATGACAGCAAAATATTGATTTCTCTAATGCCACTCACAGGCATGCCATCTCTTTCTCGATCCATCCTCATTTTTTCAGCGCAACTATTTGACCATTTTGTGTGTCCTTTGCTCGATCTACGCGTAAATAATCAAATACGTAATCACCTGGGCAACTAAGGGGGGGGGAGACAGAGAGTTCCTTATATACTGTCACATATTCCTAAACCTTATGTGGTGTACAATTTGAGTCGGAACTCAAATTTAGACAAAAATGAAAGACAAAAGCAAAGGATGTAAGAAAGTTATGACAAATGAATCCTAAAAAGAAATAAAGATACTTAAAACAAATATATCTTTTCTAAAGCCATTTTCCCGCCTGGGGATCATAGACCAGGGGCCAAAGTCAAGCATGTACTCAGGAATTTCCATAGAAAGGGGAAAATGATACAATTTGCCTTCGGAGGGCCCAATAATGAAAACGTCACTGATAATTTCAACAAGATATGAGGAGAAATTAAAGAAAAATTTAGGATTTCAGAAAGCTCGGCCTCGAATCTCTTCCCCCGTGTACGTCCCTGGTCACAGTCACTATAAAAAATTAGACAATTATGTACCAAAATTGGATCTTTTATTTATTTATCGATGCATTCAACTAAATATTGACACCAATGCACATAAATAGAACTATTATTGAAAAAGTAAAAGAAACAAAAGTAAAAGTAGGCTTAAAATGCTAATCATTATCACTTTGGAAAATAGATTTTAGAACACATCCGCCACTACCAGGGGCGTCGTTTGGGGGTGGCAAGGGAGGTGGGGCAGTTGCCACCCCCAATAATGTGAAGAAAAAAAAATATTATACATCCCATGTCTTTTGACTATCTGGATATGGACCCCCCTTTGCCCCCCCCCCCCAATAAAATGCTGGAGATTCGCCCCTGGACACTACTAACTTCCTCCTATAAGCATTATAATACATGATATTTTTCCATTTTGCATTTTGGTTTCTTGCTAGACTCTTAAAAACATATGGTGAGCCTACCCCCCCCCCCCCCCCCGACCCTTAAACTTTTGTTTTATGTAGTCTTCCTATTTTTTCTTCGGTAAAAAAAGCTATGGGTTCAAGCAGACAATTCTTATTTCTGGTTTTAGATATTAATGAATGCCTATCACTTTGCAGTCCTGCTATACTCAGATGACACTTGCTGAGTGAAGATTATTAGTATACCTGCCTATCACTCTCTGAACTATAGAAAAGGGCTAAATTATATTTTTCCAACTTTTTGGGAAGATTATAAATCTAATGATTAATGTACTTTCTAATATTATAGAAAAATGGTGTTTTTCCAATTTTATTTTATTTTTTGAGGAACAGAAACTTACACAACAAAAAGAAAATTTTCGAGGCCAAAACTATACGATTTTTCAGATAGGGACGGGACACTTAGGCCAATTTTGGCAGGGAGTGAAATCTTCCATCTCCTAACCACCTCCCAGCAGGCATGACGAAAATAAAATTTCACACATAAAATTATAAACCAAGTCAAATAAGTTCTCCTCCCAGGTATTTCTAGAGTTGAAATTAGGAACTTTTTCTCAAAACCTCAGTGCTGATTTTATCGGTGCAAAACGGTTCTGAAAGTTAGGCCTTGTGTAAATCAAATGCAAAGAAAATCTGAAAAGGTGGCATTCCTGTTTGACAATAGCAATTGAAGTCCAATTGATTCACAATGAAGCATAGTAAGAAGCAGCCTTATTAACTTTTTAATAATGAAAAGAAAGAGCTAAGATACCATTATCACATATTGATATGGGATTAATTATATATATTTATGATACAAGAGATTACAACAGATTTCAATTAAACTCAATTTTCAGGTTAACTATTACTGACTGGAACAAATATAAAAAGTGACAATTTTTTAAAGGAAATTCCCTAGAGCCAATACTTATATAAAATTCAATTCTAAGACTGTGTAATTCAACATCAGAAGGTATAATGGCAACAAAAATGAAATGTGATATTGTCAAATAAAGGTGGGGTACTCTTCCAGAATTCAATCTTTTTTCTTATATTTAAATCAAGTTCTGATAATTTTTTTTGATAAAGAACACTGATATAGCTGAAATACTCAGCTTTGTATTTGGCTTACTTTATTTTTGTCAACTGTTACCATTACCATTTTAGAACCTGTTCTTTTCTTTTCCACATATCTGGGCCAAAAAAAAATATTACATATTAGATACTAAAAAGTCTAAAATATGGGGATAGATAAAAGTTAAAATAGGGATACAATCCTTTTTATAGACAGTGATGATGATAACAGTGATAGAAATTCACAAGAATACCAGATATTTCGGTCACATATGCAGTGACCGTCATCAGTAGTAAAACATTTTACTATTGATGTTTTACTACTGATGACGGTCACTGCATATGTGACCGAAATATCTTGTATTTTTGTGAATTTCTATCATTGTTATCATCATCACTGTCTATTAAAAGGATTTTATCCCTATTTGAACTTTTATTTATCGTCATGGATAGGCAGTGTGGTCTTCGAAATTATCTAAAATATGGGTAAAAACAAAAATATTAGATAAGAAATATAATTAATCTATTTATGAATATAACATAAAGTATTTCCTCCTGGATTATTTGTGGCATTTTGGACATCTTAGATGTTTTACTTGAGCGCATTTAACCAAGGTGTTCCCTTCCCCGTCGGACCTGGGGAAGCCGGTATCGAACCTGAGCCCCGCATTGTCAAGCAGAGATCAATCTATTGCCCTCCCACACTACCACAAGTCCTATTTGTTTATATATTAACATAATTTTTGTTGCCCATAGTCTGGACCATTTCTGCAGTAGTGGATAGGCTTCCTGTCGGTCTGAAGATAAATATCTGAAGATAAATCAAGGGCAGAAAAGGTCGTAACTAATTCGTATTGCTAGCCAGTAAAAAAAAAATCATTAGAAATACTACTACTACAGCTACTACTAACTCCGAGCAGAGAATCATGTAGCTAAAAAAAATTGCAGCATCTCAGTGGCTCATGGACATTCAGGCCACTTGCACATGAAAGGTGGAAGGATTCCACCAGATCGGTTAAACTGCTACTACTGAAAACTCATCATAATACTAATGAATAAATCACCCAAACCCAACAATTGTTTCAGGTTTTTTGTGTTTTTGGTGCCTGGTTATGGCCCCATTATTTCCTCGGACCTTGATGGTAGAATGAAATTTTGGGGTAAGTTAAATGGTTTAGTTTCTCTCGCTTCATTCTCTTGCCCGTCTTTGATGTTTGATAATGGTTGAGATAAATTTAAATAGATTGGGGGAACTTGAGAGTCGTCGTGTTGATTTTTCACAGATGAGTGAGGGTACCATGAATGAAGACCAGGTTGAGGGTGGAATGAATGTCGAGTGTGCTGATTCAAAATATGTGTGCCTGAATGAATTGAATGAATGGAAAGTTATGCAGGAGCTGAAAACGTATGGTATGAATTGTCGTGGTTTAAATAGTTCGTTTAATTATATTAATGAAGTTTCATCTAGGCTGGAACCTGATGTAATGGCTTTGACAGAAACTTGGCTGAAAGACCATAACTCTTCATTATTGGATATACCAGGCTATAGGTTGTTTCTTCGGAATCGAGTGGAAAGACAGTATGGTGGTCTTGCAATTTATGTGAAAAATGGACATAATGTAAAGCCAAGGCCGGATATTGCTGTATATCGAGAAATGATTTTTGAATCAATGGTGTTAGAGGTTTCATTGTCTGGGCGCAAGTTATTTCTTATTGTTGTTTATAGGCCCCCTTCAGGAAATGTGGATTAGTTTTCGGACCTGATGGATAATATGTTGAATAAAATACCGGATTCGCGAGTCCCTTGCTTTATAAGTGGTGATTTTAATATTGATTTGAATAATGTGCAAGATGTGAATTCGAAGGCAAGAAGTTTTTTGAATCTTATGTATAGTTATGGTCTTTCCCCTTCTGTTAATGTCCCAACTAGAATATCTGGAGCTTCTGCATCTGTGATTGATAATCTGTTTTTGAATGTTAGCTGCGACTTGTCGCGAGTGTTAGTGAACGACGTTTCCGATCACTGTGCTATTGTGATCCGTGCAGCTATTAGTTGTTATCGTCAAGGAGATGGTATGACTGAAGTTAAACAGCCTATAATTAATAAGAAAGCTATATATAAATATAGGACTAAACTAACGAATGAGTCATTTGAATGCCTTGATGGTACTGATTGTGTTAATGATAATTTTGGTAAATGGTATGATAAACTGATTCAGATGTTATATGAAAGTCTAGAGTTCAAACAAAAGCGTACACGTTATGATGTTACAAAGAAACCATGGATATCGAAAGCGCTACTTAAATCGATGGATAAAAGGCAAGAGCTCTATGAAAGGTCTACTAAAACTGGATCTCAATCAGATAAAGATATCTACAAAAGTTATAATAGAAATCTTAACACCCTTCTAAGACAGGCTAAAAAGCTCTACTTTGAAAATAGATTTAAAGAAGCAGAGGGCAATCCTGCGAAAACGTGGAGAATCATCAAGTTGGTAGTGAACCCTCGTGCTGCCCCGACTATCCCTGACATTCCTGATGCTCACTCGGATAATCAAGTTGCTAATAAAATGTGTGCACATTTTACAGATATTGGTAAGAGTGTATCTGATAGTGTTGTGCAGTCACCCAGTGATGGCTCTTATAATGATTTTCTCGATGAGGCAGCTGAAGTCTCTATATTCTTAAGACCAGTAACAGAATTCTTAACCCAGTGATGTGTCATCAGCGAAGCTAGGCAATATCATCTTTGACCTTCTAGCTGCAGGTCCCACATGACTAAATATCCTTTTAAGACACGCATTCAAATCATTGATGTAGATGAAAAACAACAAGGGTCCAAGCATAGAACCCTGTGGTACTCCACATCTCACATTCATATAATCAGAATGAACACTTCCAGCCCCAACACACTGTTTCCTTCCACTCAAAAAAGACAAAATCAAACTATGAAAATTACCACGAATACCGGCATGCTCTAGTTTTGATAATAATACACTATGGTCAACAGAGTCGAATGCCTTCATAATGTCCAGAAATATAGACGCAAGTTTCAACCCCGCATCCAACGAATCATTAACAAATGTTGTTAGAAAAAAGCAAAGCTTGCTCTGTTGACATCCCATGACGAAATCCGAACTGAGTAGGGTGAAATTAAGAATTTTTATTTAAAAAATCCACCATTCTTACATAAATCAGTTTTTCAAACAGACGCGATATTATTCGGAGCATTGATATTGGTCTGTAATTATTCATATCATTCTTATCACCACTCTTAAACAGGGGTATCACATGAGCACTTTTCAAACAATCCGGGTAAACTCCACTCTTAAAACATGAGTTAATCAAATACAACAAATGACCTGAAATAATAGAGAAAACTGAACGAAGAATTCTAACACTGAATTCTGTCACACAGTATTCTGTGGCAGCTGTGACTGAGGCAGATTTATTTCTGCTTTTAAATACAGGAATGAGTTGTATTGAAAGATGGATACGTGTAAATAAATTATGTTTGAATCATAGTAAAAGTAAATTTATTCTATATGGAAGAAGTGCTAATTATTATCCTTGGATCCATGGTATTCAACTAGAACGTGGATATCTCCAGAGACATAGTTATGTCCAATATCTTGGTGTCCAAGTTGACGAGTGTCTTATGTTTAAACCTCATATTGAATCTGTGTACAGGAATTCCCAAGAATGCTGGAATGCTGCGGAAACTGAAAAAGTTTTTCCCTCCTAAAATTTTAAGAATGTTGTATTTCTCGCTGGTTCATCCGTATTTGTTATATTGTGTAAGCGTTTGGTCAGCAACATTTATTACTTATCTACTGCCGCTGAGGGTTCTACAAAATAAAGCTGCTCATGTTTTATCTGGAATGCGAGGTTCTGACTCGGTTCGAAGGCAATACGACGGTATTAAGATTCTGCCACTGTTCAGCCTAGTTAAGTTTTACACGGCATTATTCATGTTTAAAAGTTTTAATAACCTGCTACCTGCATGTTTCTCGATTGGATTTACTGAAGCTCAACACAAGAATGAGATAAGAAATGTCCATTCAATACGAACCCCGTTCCCTGTAACAACAAGGTCTACATTTTCTATCCGTTTTTATGGCCCGGCTGTCTGGAACAAACTTCCCGAGGAGGTAAAAAACAAGACAGATCTGGATGAATTTCGAAATTCCCTCGGAATAAGCTGCTTTTCTCAATATGTAAGATTTTAGTGGTTGTGTTTAGAGAATGATTGGTCGAATGTTGTTGGTGAGATGATTGTTTGGGTTTTGAATGGATGAGTGATTTATTTCCTTTTTTTATTTATTTATTTTTTCTCCTTTCGTTTTGTGAATGTTGTGAGTTGCGTTGGGTTGTTTGCGTGGATGATTCTCAAGTTCCCACTTTTTGTTGGAGGGGTGGGAGAGGGAGGCAAGAGAAGATATTTATTTGTTTATGGGTTGGACCCTTTTTGGGTTATATTAGGGTCCGAGGAAATAAAAGATAATAAAAGAAAATATTATATATATTTTTTTAAGTGTTTTTCTTTTTTTCGGGTTTTTGTCCGGCATGTAGTAATGCATTGGATTGTGTTTTTAAATGAGATGTCTGTTTATTTATTAATTGTAACCCGTTTGTAAATAAAAAAAACAAAAAAAAAAAAATAGAGCCATACACGCTCCTTCTTCAGCCCACTATGTTCAGAACTTTACTTTTTATCTCCCTTCTAAGAAGTTCCTTGAATATTTATTGGAATATTTTTATAAACTCTTCTCACAGAATTTGAAGACCTACAGCTTTTCATTTGACCCCAAGTGGACTACCAAAAAATGACGATTTTTGGTCTGTAGTGTAATAATATTTGCAGGTATGAGTGAGGTTATAGAGGGAGCGAGTCAAGAGGCGATAGAACTGAGATTGGTTGTACAAGATGTTATCTCTTTGTGATAGGAGTACATCACTAAGTGTGGGTCGTACTTATATATCATCAAGTACTTTTAGTACTTTTGCATAACCAAACACGTTCAGTACTTGTGCATCACCAAGTACTTTTGCATAACCAAACACGTGCAGTACTTGTGCATCACCAAGTGCTTGCGCATAACCAAATACGTGCAGTACTTGTACATCACCAAGTGCTTGTAGTACTTGTGCATCACCCACTAGTTGTAGTACTTGTGCACCACTAAGTGCTTGTGCATAACCAAATACGTGCAGTACTTGTGAATCACCAAGTACTTGTAGTACATGTGCATCATCAAGTACTTTAGTACTTGTGCATAACCAAATACGTGCAGTACTTGTGCGTCACCAAGTACTTTTAGTACTTCTACATAAAAAAATACGTGCAGTACTTGTGCATCACCATGTACTTGTAGTACTTGTGCGTCACCCAGTACTTGTAGTACTTTTGCATAACCAAATACGTGCAGTACTTGTGCATCACAAAGTACTTGTAGTACTTGTGCTTCACCAAGTACATGTGCATAACCAAATACGTGTAGTACTTGTGCATCACCCAGTACTTGTGCACCACCAAGTACTTGTATTACTTGTACATCACCAAATGTTATTAGGAGTGAATCACAAGTAACTTGTAAACCAAATTGGCCAGCCATCACAAAAAAAACAAACAAAAAGAAAGAGAAGAAAATGGGGTTAGAGAGACGTTTGAAATCAATAATTTTGATATTCAGGTTTGGCTTTTAACAGAGATACGGGTGACTTTAAATTAAGCGACTTTTATTTTGGTAACCCTTAGATGAAAAGATGATAGTTTATTCATACCTAAGATAAATCCTGTGTCACTTTCACAATCACAGGGGTGACAACTTGCCCCAACACCTCAGATTAAAAGGGTCTAGCGCAAAAGAAGTTCTAATTAAAATTAGAAAAAATCCTAAACACAAATTTGGAAAATAAAACACAAGAAGAAGGCAACAATTTATGGAATAAAAATTTTATGAACATGTCATAGATGCAAGTTAAATTGAAACGGTTATTTTAGCCGCATATGCAAACATTTATTCAAACCCGCCAAATGCCAACACGAGGATTGGCTGGTATGAAAGGTTTGGAGCTGTTCCGGTGTTGTGAGATGGTTTGGGGTCTCCGTTGCCTGAGGCCAAAATAGTTTCTATGATTTAAATAAAATGAAAATTGGAAATTGAAATTTTACATCGTTAAAAAAACAACTATCATATTGAAGTTTTAACTGAAGAATTCAGACATGTTGAAGTGGACTTGTTATGTCTTTCTTAAAGTCAAATCCTAGGGGTAGGTAACATGAAAATAGATGATGCAGAATGTATTTATCCGGGTTGCAGCGGTAGCTAGCAACCTAGTAAGAGACGATCACGTCCAATGTTAAGAAATATAAAAACCCATAGTTCCTAACAAAGGAGTCAGATCAAAACAAAAAGTACGCCATTAGAACCGCCTTGTCCGAAACCCCTGTATAGGAAACTTTCTGTCCCTTGGCTTGAACAGCAAGGGAAATATATTGGCTTGAAAATCAAGAAAATTGACTTTAACCACGTTATTCTCCCCAAAAGGGATATTTTTTTCTTTTTTCTTTTTTTTTCTTTTCCACAGATAGCTTGGCACTGGAACATCGTAGAGGGTTGTTCAATAGCTCATTTTAAAGGAAATTAATTGGGTTAAAAATCTATAGTAACTAAAATAAATTATTTCTAAAAGAGAATAAATTTTTCCACCAAAAACTGCATTTTTGATGTCTTTTCACACTGCAGTCTTTCAAACATTATAATAAAGATCGAACTCTTCCCTATACTAACTTGCATACGCAACTTCACTATAGTTATTTTACAGTAAAGAACAAACCTTAGCCCATAGTAACAGAAACAAGATTTTATAATAAAGAACGACCTCTTGCCTATACTAAATTTTATACGCCACTTAATTATAGTATAGGTTAGTAATTCAACAGATAGAATGGCACTGTACACCATCAAAAGTACACCATTAGAACCGCCTTGTCCGAAACCCCTGTATAGTAAACTTTCTGTCCCTTAGCTTGAACAGCAAGGGAAATATATTGGCTTGAAAATCAAGAAAAGTGGCAGCTACTACAACATTCTACCTAAACGGGATATTTTTTTCTTTTTTTTCTTTTGTATCCAGAGATAGCTTGGCACTGGAACATCGTAGAGGGTTGTTCAATAGCTCATTTTAAAGGAAATTAATTGGGTTAAAAACCTTTAGTAACTAAAATAAATTATTTCTAAAAGAGAATAAACTTTTCCACCAAAAACTGCATTTTTGATGTCTTCACACTGCAGTCTTTCAAACATAATCGTATACCAGCGGTAAGATTTGAACCCACGCCTCCGAAGAGACTGGTGGCTAACACCAGTGCCTTAGATCACTCGGCCAGGCTGCTTCTCATAATTTGGGTTGCAGCAGTAGCAAGCAACCTAGCAAGAGACGATCAGTCCAATGCTAAGAAATATAAAAACCCAAAACTCCTAAAAATACAGTCAGATCAAAACAAAGGTGTATCATTAGAATTACCTTGTCTGAAACCCTACTAGATAAATTAGAGCTATGACGTGAATAGAAAAACACGATATTATGTTGTGGTTTCTGAAGACGTCATGAAATAATATCATTGCGCCATGACGTCATCATGATCCGGGTTGCAGCGGTAGCTAGCAACCTAGTAAGAGACGATCACGTCCAATGTTAAGAAATATAAAAACCCATAGTTCCTAACAAAGGAGTCAGATCAAAACAAAAAGTACACCATTAGAACCGCCTTGTCCGAAACCCCTGTATAGGAAACTTTCTGTCCCTTGCTTGAACAGCAAGGGAAATATATTGGCTTGAAAATCAAGAAAATTGACTTTAACCACGTTATTCTCCCCAAACGGGATATTTTTTCTTTTTTCTTTTTTTTTTCTTTTCCACAGATAGCTTGGCACTGGAACATCGTAGAGGGTTGTTCAATAGCTCATTTTAAAGTAAATTAATTGGGTTAAAAACCTTTTGTAACTAAAATAAATTATTTCTAAAAGAGAATAAATTTTTCCACCAAAAACTGCATTTTCGATGTCTTTTCACACTCCAGTCTTTCAAACATAATCGTATACCAACGGTAAGATTTGAACCCACGCCTCCGAAGAGACTGGTGGCTAACACCAGTGCCTTGGACCACTCGGCCAGGCTGCCTCTCATAAATAAATATATATGTGAATTTGGGTTGCAGCAGTAGCTAGCAACCTAGTAAGAGATGATCAGTCCAATGCTAAGAAATATAACAAAACTCCTAAAAATAGAGTCAGATCAAAACAAAAGTACATCATTAGAATTACCTTGTCTGAAACCCTACTAGATAAATAATGAATGTCATCATAGTTTTATATTAGAGCTATGACGTGAATAGAAAAACATGAAATTATATTGTTGTTTCTGAAGACGTCATGAAATAATATCATTGCTCTATGACGTCAACAAAATCATTACGCTGTGACGTCATAATTACTACTTAAGAACTACAAAGATGAAAATGTTCTCATTCATAATTACATAATGGTTTCAATCAAGCAAGTCGCACGCAAGTTGAAAAAACAGTACTACACAAACAACAGAGATAGTATCTTGAAAAGAGAAAAGCAAAAATATTCAACCGACCAGGCGCATCGAGAAGTAAAAATTGAGAGAGCAAAACAAAGGTATTCAACCGACCAGGCGTATCGAGAAGTAATAATTGAGAGAGCAAAACAAAGGTATTCAACCGACCAGGCGCATCGAGAAGTAAAAATTGAGAGAGCAAAACAAAGGTATTCAACCGACCAGGCGTATCGAGAAGTAATAATTGAGAGAGCAAAACAAAACAGCAAGATGTGTTATCACAATGATGAAGATTATAGACATGCAAAAATTGAGACAGCCAAACAAAAGATCAAGGAGAGTTATCACAATGATGAAGATTACCGCATCAAATATATCCGGGTTGCAGCGGTAGCTAGCAACCTAGTAAGAGACGATCACGTCCAATGTTAAGAAATATAAAAACCCATAACTCCTAAAAAAGAGTCAGATCAAAACAAAAAGTACACCATTAGTATCGCCTTGTCCAAAATTCCTATAAGGGAAACTTACCTCCCTTTGGCTTGAATAACAAAGAAAATATATTGGCTTGAAAATCAAGAAAATTGACTTTTACCACGTTATTCTCCACAAAGGGGATATTTTTTTCTTTCTTCTTCTTTTCCACAGATAGCTTGGCACTGGAACATCGTAGAGAGTTGTTCAATGGCTCATTTTAAAGGAAATTAATTGGGTTAAAAACCTTTTGTACTTAAAACAATGTATTTTTAAAATAGAATCAGTTTTTTACGAAAAATCACATATTTCATATTAAAGATTGATCAATGACGTCATAATCGTATACCAGTGGTAGGATTTGAACCCACATTTCCGAAGAGACTAGTGACTAACACCAGCGCCTTGGACCACTCGGCCAAGAAAAATATCCCACAAACGGGATATTTTTTCTTTCTTTCTTCTTCTTCTTCTTCTTTTCCACAGATAGCTTGGCACTGGGACATTGTAGAGAGTTGTTCAATGGCTCATTTTAAAGGAAATCTCTAGATCTAGTGCTATTTTTACTTAATATTCTTTTAAATTAATTATTTTTTACAGAAAACTTAATTTTTTATTATAATAAAGAACGAACTCTATTATTATAATAAAGAACGAATATTTTACCGATTATCTACTAATAACCA
Source organism: Artemia sinica (assembly GCA_027921565.1). NCBI lineage: Eukaryota > Metazoa > Arthropoda > Branchiopoda > Anostraca > Artemiidae > Artemia > Artemia sinica. The sequence continues at coordinate 25,501,163 of CM051260.1, forward strand.
TATATGACGTAATAAGTGAAATGATGTAATATCTAAAACCTATTTTTTACTAATGACCATATATGACTTAATGAGTGACGTGACGTAAAAATTGAAAAAAATAATTTTTTTTTATTTTCGTTTTTAGTTCAGAATCGCTAAAGTTATAAACTGCAAAAATATTTATGGTGTCTGAACAATAGTTTTAATCTTTTAATTTAGACTAGAAAAATACCTAAAAATTTAAAATTTAGTTTAATTTTTTGTTAGGTTCTTGATACTTGATACGTGTCATAAACATTTAACTAACGGTTACATAATGGTTTCAATCAAGCAAGCTACACGCAAATTAAAAAAACAGTACTACCAAAAAAACAGAAATAGCATCTTGAAAAGAGAAAAGCAAAGGTATTCAACCGACCAGGCGTACCGAGATGCGAAAATTGATAGTGACAAACAGCGTTATTATAATGATGTAGTTTATAGACAAGTGAAAATTGATAGTGACAAACAGCGTTATTATAATGATGAAGTTTATAGACATGCAACAATTGAGAAAGCCAAACAAAAGAGCAAGGAACTGTATGTTAACGATATAGATTACCGAAACAAACATAAGAAAAAAGTTGCTACCAGAATAATGGGTAGATACTGGGGTGACAAAAGCTATAATGAAAAAATTAAATTCTCTGCGAGGTTGTACCGTAGAACACATAAGGACAAAGGGAAAAATTACATTCAGAAATACAAGAAGATGGCAAAATCCGGGTTGCAGCGGTAGCTAGCAACCTAGTAAGAGACGATCACCTCCAATGTTAAGAAATATAAAACCCCCCAACTCCTAAAAAAAGAGTCAGATCAAAACAAAAAGTACACCATTAGAACCGCCTTGTCCGAATCCTCTATAAAGGAAACTTACCGCCCTTTGGCTTGAATAACAAAGAAAATATATTGGCTTGAAAATCAAGAAAATTGACTTTTACCACGTTATTCTCCCCAAACGGGATATTTTTTTCTTTCTTTCTTTTCCACAGATAGCTTGGCACTGGAACATCGTAGAGAGTTGTTCAATGGCTTATTTTAAAGGAAATCTCTAGATCTAGCGCTATTTGTACTTAATTTTTTTTTAATTAATTTTTTTTACGAAAAACTTAATTTTTTATATACAATATTAATCAATGACGTCATAGTCTTTGGATGTAGTTAGTACATAAAGTCTGGATCATCGAATTAAAGCTGAAACTAAGTAAAGAACAATTATGCCTCCATATATTCACAGTGATCTATAAAATTTCCCATTACATCTATAAACTGTTCCACAGTTGCCGGTTCATACCTTGGAAGCTTTTCACTAAACATGCAACATTTCTTTTGGATATTACTATGAAGTTTTGCGAAAGCATCTCTAGCTGACTTTTCAACAAAATCCATTCTTTCAGAGATAATTTTAATCTTTAATTTTGAATATTTTTCGTAATCCCGGTAAAAAATTCGTAAAATTTTTCTAAATTTACTAAGATCAGCCAGCATTGTTGCCATGTTTTTGGACTTCTGAATATAATTTTTAATTTTTACAATAAGAAACGAACTGTAACCCCTAGTAACTGAAGTATTAAATCAAACAGCTCGTGGTTATAATAAAGAGCTGTGTAATGGCTCATTTTAAAGGAAACCGCTGTATATAGAAACCGCTTGTAATTAACTAAAATAATTGTTATTATAAAATAAATTGTTACGATATGGTAAAGAACTAACTCTAGGCGATAGTAACTAATTTAATTTTGAAAAGAAAGAATTCCGGCAGAAACCTAAATGGTAGTATAAGTAAGCTACCTGTCATAAAATCTGTCCAACGGGATTTGAACTCAAATCGCAGGATTCAATGTCTTAAGTCCTAACCACTACACCAAGAAACGTTTACAGAAAAAATAATTTTAAAATTATATGATATTATAACTTAAAGACCGAACTCTAACCATCATTATTGCCAATCAGTTCGTGTTATCCGGTTTGCAGAGGTAGAAAGCAACCTATTAAGAGACGATCATATCCAATGTTAAGAAAAATAAAAACCAATAACTCCTAAAAAAAAGTCAGATCAAAACAAAAAGTAACTGCCTTGTCCAAAACCCCTATATAGGAAACTTTCTGTCATTTGACTTTAACAGAAAGGGAAACATATTGGCCTGAAAATCAAGAAAGTGACAGCTACTACAGCATTCTGCCCAAACCGCATCTTTTTTTCTTTTCCGGGTTGCAGCGGTAGCTAGCAACCTAGTAAGAGACGATCACGTCCAATGTTAAGAAATATAAAAACCCGTAGTTCCTAACAGAGGAGTCAGATCAAAACAAAAAGTACACCATTAGAACCGCCTTGTCCAAATCCTCCATAAAGGAAACTTACCGCCCTTTGGCTTGGATAACAAGGGAAATATATTGGCTTGAAAATCAAGAAAATAGACTTTTACCACGTTATTCTCCCCAAACGGGATATTTTTTCTTTTTTTTTTTCTTTGTTTCCAGAGATAGCTTGGCACTGGAACATCGTAGAGGGTTGTTCAATAGCTCATTTTAAAGGAAATTAATTGGGTTAAAAACCTTTGTAACTAAAATAATTATTTCTAAAAGAGAATAAATTTTTCCAATAAAAACTGTATTTTTGATGCAGTGACGTCATAATTACTATATAAGAAACGTCAAAACTGTAAATGGTCTCATTCATGAATATCCGGGTTGCAGCGGTAGCTAGCAACCTAGTAAGAGACGATCACCTCCAATGTCAAGAAATATAAAACCCCCCAACTCCTAAAAAAAGAGTCAGATCAAAACATCACAATAAGAGACGATCACGTCCAATGCTAACATAACAATAAAGAACGAACTCTAATTAAATTTTGTTATTATTATAATAAAGATCGAACTCTTCCCTATACTTACTTGCATACGCAACTTCACTATAGTTAAGATTACAGTATTTATATTATATCCGGGTTGCAGCGGTAGCTAGCAACCTAGTAAGAGACGATCACCTCCAATGTCAAGAAATATAAAACCCCCCAACTCCTAAAAAAAGAGTCAGATCAAAACAAAAAGTACACCATTAGAACCGCCTTGTCCGAAACCCCTGTATAGGAAACTTTCTGTCCCTTGGCTTGAACAGAAAGGGAAATATATTGGCTTGAAAATCAAGAAAAGTGGCAGCTACTACAACATTCTTCCTAAACGGGATATTTTTTTCTTTTTTTTCTTTGTTTCCAGAGATAGCTTGGCACTGGAACATCGTAGAGGGTTGTTCAATAGCTCATTTTAAAGGAAATTAATTGGGTTAAAAACCTTTTGTAACTAAAATAAATTATTTCTAAAAGAGAATAAATTTTTCCACCAAAAACTGCATTTTCGATGTCTTTTCACACTGCAGTCTTTCAAACATAATCGTTTACCAGCGGTAAGATTTGAACCCACGCCTCCGAAGAGACTGGTGGCTAACACCAGTGCCTTGGACCACTCGGCCAGGTTGCCTCTCATAAATAATATATATGTGAATCCGGGTTGCAGCAGTAGCTAGCAATCTAGTAAGAGACGATCAGTCCAATGCTAAGAAATATAACAAAACTCCTAAAAATAGAGTCAGATCAAAACAAAAGTACATCATTAGAATTACCTTGTCTGAAACCCTACTAGATAAATATTGAATGTCTTCATAGTTTTATATTAGAGCTATGACGTGAATAGAAAAACACGAAATTATATTGTTGTTTCTGAAGACGTCATGAAATAATATCATTGCGCTATGACGTCAATAAAATCATTACGCTGTGACGTCATAATCCGGGTTGCAGCGGTAGCTAGCAACCTAGTAAGAGACGATCACGTCCAATGTTAAGAAATATAAAAACCCATAGTTCCTAACAAAGGAGTCAGATCAAAACAAAAAGTACACCATTAGAACCGCCTTGTCCGAAACCCCTGTATAGGAAACTTTCTGTCCCTTGGCTTGAACAGCAAGGGAAATATATTGGCTTGAAAATCAAGAAAATTGACTTTAACCACGTTATTCTCCCCAAACGGGATATTTTTTTCTTTTTTCTTTTTTTTATCTTTTCCACAGATAGCTTGGCACTGGAACATCGTAGAGGGTTGTTCAATAGCTCATTTTAAAGGAAATTAATTGGGTTAAAAATCTATAGTAACTAATTATAATAAAGAACGACCTCTTGCCTATATTAATTTTTATTAAAGTTATTATATTTAGTATCAAACAGTTCGTGGTAATTACATTAAAAGACGATCACTGAAATAACAAACCAATCCATACATTGGACTTAGTTAGCTACTTGATTGTTTGAGTTTCGTCTCTTACTATTTAAAAGAAGAAAAAGCCGTAGGCTTTTTCCTGTTTGTAATTATAGTTAAAAAAACGAACTCAAGTCCAAAGAAACTGAACCCTGTGGTTCATTAATATTATCTTCATTATTTTAGCTAGAATGTAAATAAACAAGTTTCTTTTTTAAATTTTAAATTGAAAAGATAGTGCTTTTAATTCAACATATTAAAAGTTCTTCCCTACGGGGAATCGAACCCCCTTCTCCCAGGTAACAAGTGGGCATGCTTACCATTAGACTATAGAAGACTTTTAAAATAAAAGTTACATATAAGATATGATAATAATTTTTTAATCCGGGTTGCAGCGGTAGCTAGCAACCTAGTAAGAGACGATCACGTCCAATGTTAAGAAATATAAAAACCCATAGCTCCTAAAAAAGGAGTCAGATCAAAACAAAAAGTACACTATTAGAACCGCCTAGTCCGAAACCCCTGTATAGGAAACTTTCTGTCATTTGGCTTGTACAGCAAGGGAAATATATTGGCTTGAAAATCAAGAAAATTGACTTTAACCACGTTATTCTCCACAAACGGCATATTTTTTTTTGTTTCTTTTCCACAGATAGATTGGCACTGGAAAATCGTAAAGAGTTGTTCAATAGCTCATTTTAAAGGAAATTAATTGGGTTAAAAATCTTTAGTAACCAAAATATAAAGTAAAGAACGATCTCTCGTCCATAGTAACTGATATATGTTGGTTCCAGGGGTAGCTGCAAGCTATCCAGATTGTAGTTACATTATCCGGGTTGCAGCGGTAACTAGCAACCTAGTAAGAGACGATCACGTCTAATGTTAAGAAATATAAAAACCCATAACTCCTAAAAAGAAAAGTCAGATCAAAATCCGGGTTGCAGCGGTAGCTAGCAACCTAGTAAGAGACGATCACCTCCATTGTAAAGAAATATAAAACCCCTCAACTCCTAAAAAAAGAGTCAGATCAAAACAAAAAGTATACCATTAGAACCACCTTGTCCGAAACCCCTATTAAGGAAACTTACCGCCCTTTGGCTTGAATAACAAAGAAAATATATTGGCTTGAAAATCAAGAAAATTGACTTTTACCACGTTATTCTCCACAAACGGGATATTTTTTCTTTCCGCTTGAGAGCTGTATAATAGCTCATTTTAAAGGAAATTGCAACATCTAGTCACTTTTGTAACTAAAAATAAAATACTTTTTAAAGTAGAATCAATTTTGTCAAAAAAATTGCATTTTTGATGTATTTTCGTGCTGCGGTCTTTTCAAAGATATTTCAATTTTGAGGCAATCGAACAGTTCATGGTAATGAACTCTATAGTAATAATAGCTACTTGTCTCAATAGTAACCGAAACTCCTGGAACCAAAATTTTCTTTTTTGGCTTAATCGCTAAAATTATTATGTAAACTGCAAAAATATCTATGATGCCTAATCAGTAATAGTAATTTCTTAATTTAAACAACAAAAATACATGAAAATTTTATAATTAGTTTAACTTTTTGTCTCCTGGAAGAAAATTTTTTTTCATTTCAGTTCAAAGTTATTATTGTATCCTGGAACCAAACTTTTTTTGGTTTGTAACCTGTAAAGTACGTATCTCCATATTATTGTCTTATAATTGCAATTATTTTAGTTTTTAGTCCAGAATCGCTAAACTCATTATGTAAACTGCAAAAATATTTATGGTGTCTAACCAATAATACTAATTTTGTAATTCAAACAAGATAAATACCTGAAAATTTAAAAATTAGTTTTTTTTATGCTAGGTTTTAGATACTCGACACGGGGAATTGTGTACTTAATAATTTTAAACCTTGAAAAAATATGGTCTCACACGAGTGGAAAAAAAGAAAGAATAACCAAAAAAATATCAAAATAGAGCAATCCAAATTTCTACAAATAGAAAACTTTACTACACAAAAAATAAAGCTAACAACCTGAAATATAGGAAAATTTTTTTTAAAAGAGATAAAAATGCCACCGCACACAATAAAGCTCGAGAACGCGTAAGGATTGCTACTAAGATGTCTTGTGATCCAGAATTTAAGAAAATGAAATATGACAGAGCAAAACAGAGGTATGTTATGGATCAGGGGTATCGAGAAGGGAAAATTGAGACAGCCAAACAAAAGAGCAAGGAACGGTATGATAACGATATAGATTACCGAAACAAACATAAGAAAAAAGTTGCTACCAGAATAGTAGGTAGATACTGGGGTGACAAAAGCTATAATGAAAAAATTAAATTCTCTGCGAGATTGTGCCGAAGAACGCATAAGGACAAAGGGAAAAATTACATTCAGTAATACAAGAAGATGGCAAAAATGCAGGCTGATCTTTGTAAATTGAGAAACATTTTACGCATGTTTTATCGGGATCACTAAAAGTATTCAAAATTACAGATGTAAATTCTCTTTGAAAGAGCGGATAGTGTTGAAAAGTCGGCAAGAAATGCTTTGGCAAAGCTTCATAGCAATATCCAAAAGAAATGTTGTCAGTTTAATGAAAAGCTTCCAAGATATGGACTGGCAACTGCGGAACAGTTTATAGATACAATGGAAAATGTTCGACAACACAGTGAATATACAGAGGCGTACTTCTTAGACAGTTCGTATATTAATTTTGGAAGGAGCAATTGCAGTTTATGTAGCAGCAATAAAAATATATATACAAGCATACCTATCAACAGCGAAGGAAAAGCAATGTTTTTCAATTATGGCGAAAACGACCCTGTTAGGGTTATTAGTATATGTGTTTTTCAGTAAAGAACGATATCTCGCCCATAGTAACTGATATACGGTGGTTCCAGGGGTATCTACAAGCTATCAAGATTGTTGCAGTAACCGGGTTGCAGCGGCAGCTGCAACCCAAAATCTCTTTGCTTAACAACAAAGAAAATATGTCTGCTTGTTATTAAACAAAAACCTAAAAAAAAAATAAAACTAATTTTAAAATTTTCAGGTATTTTTCCAGTTTTTACATAAGGGATCGATAAGGTTATCATAAATGGTGTCAGTCAAGAATATCTCGTGTAGTAGTCATTAATAGAAGTTTTTTTTGACTGAATAGTACATAAAGCCTCGATCATCGGATAAAGCTGAAACCTAGTAAAGGACAATCCATGCCACATAGTAATAAAAAGTGAAGATAATACAAGCATTTTGTATCTGGAATAGAAAACCATTTCATACATTCGACTTAGTTGGCTACTTTATTGTTTGAGGTTCGTCTCTTACTATTTAAAAGAAGAAAAAGCCGTAGGCTTTTCCTGTTTGTAATCGTATGGCATAAAACAAACCCCAGTTGCTAGTCATATGCTAGAAATGCTCTGGCAAAACTTCATCAAGTAAGGAGCGACCCTGCTCAATAGTAACCGAGACTCCAAAAAACGAAGTTTCGATACCAAGAGATACATCAAAAGAATCATGTTTTAATGTTGTTTTCAAATATATAAGTTTAATCAAGTTTAGTTTTACCCATCAAAAGTTACGCGCCAAGAAAATTTGCCTTATTTTTGAAAAAAAAAGTTAAAACACCCCCTAAACGTCATAGAACTTAGAACGGAAATTAAAATTTCTTGTGCCCTTTTTAAGTGACCAAAAAATGGATTGCAACTAGGCCCCCTCCCACGCTCATTTTTTTCCCAAGTCGCCTGATAACAATTTTGAGATAGCAATTTTGTTCACCATGGTCAAAAAATACAATAACTATGTCTTTGAGGTTGACTTAATCCCCCACAGTCCCCAGGGGAAGGTCTGCAAGCTATGAACTTTGCCTAATGTTTACATATAGTATTGGTTATTGGGAAGTACAAGTATACAGAAGTTTTCAGGGGGATTTTTCTGATAGTTGGGGAGGGGGATCGGCAGTTACGTTGGAGGATCTTTCCATGGAGGAAGTTTCATGGGGCAGGAACATTGCTATGAAGGGGGTGCCGGATTTCCCGGCATTATTAAAATAAAACGATCAGAAATTAATTACAATAAAGAACGACACCTAGCCCATGTTAACTGAAACATAAATAGGGATTGTTTTATTTCCATCAGTGTCATGGCTGTAGAGATGGCTGAAACCTAGTAAAGAACAAACCATTACAGTAAAGAACAAACTTACAACCCATAGAAACTAAAATAAGATTATAATTTCATTTTAAAGATTGATCAATGATGTCATAATCGTAGGTTTTAGCCAGGTCGTCTCTTACTATTCCAATTAATCTTACATTAAAAGACGATCATTGGAATAACAAGCAATTGCATACATTGGAATTAGTTAGCTACTTGATTGTTTGAGGTTTGTCTCTTACTATTTCAAAGAAGAAAAAGCCGTAGGCTTTTTCCTGTTTGTAATCAGTTTATTATCCGGGTTGCAACGGTAGGTAGCAACTTACATAAAGGACTGATGTATCCAGGTTGCAGCGGTAGCTACCAACCTTGACTTTTAAAGCCAAGAACTTCTTCAGCAGTTTCTGCGTAGTTCTGTTGTATAGTTGTCCAAGCTTCTTCCACATCTTGTGGTATATCAGCAAGTGCCTCGAATCTGTTCGAGAGTTTGATGTTAAATTGTCTCCTAACATTCTTGTCTCTGAGCTTCTCCACATCAAAATTGCTTGGTAGTTTTGTTGGTTGTCGGGATCTGTTGGAGCGGAGTTTCAACTTGAGTGTCGCTACAAGAAGTTCATGATCTGACCCAACGTCCGCACTTCTGTAACTCCTCACGTCTTTCAGACTAGTTCTCCACCGTCGTCGGATTAGAAAGTGGTCAATCTGGTTTTTGACAGTTTTGTCTGGGGATGTCCATGTATACTTATGTATATCTTTGTGCTCGAATAATGTACCTCCTATCAACAGGTCATTCGACATGGCAAAGCTGACTAGCCTTGCACCATTTTCGTTGATAGTTCCAAGCCCGTGATGTCCCAACACCTCGGGCCAGTATGATCTGTCCTGACCAACTTTCGCATTTAGGTCGCCTGCCAAGCAAGCGACGTCATGGAGAGGGATGGAGTCTAGGACGGACTGGAGGGTTTCATAAAAACCGTCTTTCGAGGTTTCATCGGCATCATTTGTTGGTGCATAGCATATGACTAGCAACAGCTTTGCATGTTTAGATGCAAATCGTGTATACAGGATTATCTCGTTAATCGGTTTCCACGAGCAGAGAGACTTTGCTGCTTTTGGGTTCAATATAGCTGCGACTCCGGCTGCATGTCTGTCCGTTTTTCCGCTGTACAGAACTGTATAAGTCATGTTGCTGTTTACTGTTTTGAGCTTCTTTTCTCCACAGCCTTTCCATCGTGCTTCGGCCACTGCGAAGATATCTAGCCGAAAGTTTTCGCACTCTTGTAGAACTTATTCAGTTTTTGAAAGGGTCGACATGGTCCTTACGTTCCAAAATCCGATTCGTACTGGTTTATTCGCGTTCAGAAATCTGGTCGAGGGGCAAGCATGGGTCGTCATCATATTGGGATTTGATCCGAGGCTTTTCACTGACGTTTCTTTAGCACATTCTTTTTCTACGGGAGCGACTGAAAAAACGCAGTAGTCTCAAATATAATCCAGAAATCACTCCCACTGGAAAACATTTGTCTTATAAGGTCACTTTTTAAAAGAACATTGAACTCATTCCTCCAACCTCGGACTGTTCCTTTACAAATATCTCAAAATATTGATATATAATTGTGACAGCCAACAGAATACCAGTGCCTGAGCCAATGGCACCAAGCATATCAGCTAAAACTGATAAAGCACCAATGCAAAGACCCCCGAATGCAGCAGCCGTTGGGATATACCTGTTCAATTCATGGATCATCGACTTCTCCTATGACCTCTCATTACCATTTGCTGCTCTTTAAGTTGCTTGGCAACATCTTTAGCAGATGATCCAGAAATGTCGATCCAAGATTTGGAGAAAAAAGCACAGGATCCAAGCATAAAAATAATGTAGATTAAGGCATGAATTGGATCATCCGCTATGCTACCCAAGCTTTCAGGGGGTGACAAGTAGTAACACAAACCTCCGATTGGATAAGCACGAGCAGGTCCTCCACCCGCAACGTCAGACCATACACCAAGTAGGTTTACAAGAAAGTTACCAGCAAATCTAGCAGACAACATCTGGGACAAAACGTAGAGGTTTGATACAAGGGCGGACTGAAGAATAATAGGAATATTCGAAGTGTAGAACAACTTGATGGGATAGCTGCTATACTGGCCCCTGTAGCGGGCTGACTTAATTGGAAGATCGACACGGAAACCTTGAAAGTAGATAACAACGGCGAATACGAGGACAGTTGCCATCAAGTTCAAGAGGTTGGGTAAATTTTGCCTACAGAAAGCTTCACGCAATGCTCCGACTTTGTCTTGTCTGGTGCCTAGCAAATAGAACAAAGCAATGACTGCACCTTCAATTTCTGTACCTCTTCCAGTGTTGACTGTAAAGAAACTGAATGCTTTCCAGATAATTGTTTCACAGATATTTGTTGCAATGAAAAGAGAAATTCCTGATCCTAGTCCGTAGCCTTTTTCAAGAAATTCGTCCAAAAAAATTACAATCAAACCAGCAATGAACAATTGTATGACAATCAAAAGACCAACTCCTAAGCCAATATCACTTGGATCACCATACATGCCAGTCATCACATATACAATTGCTTGGCCGACAGTAATAATCATGCCAAATAGTTTCTGTGCTCCATTGAAGAGTTGTCTATCTCTCGGGGTATTTCCAACTTCGATCATTTTGGCTCCAGCTAGCAATTGCATAATTAGTCCAGAGGTCACAATTGGTGAAATTCCAAGTTCCATCAAAGTTCCTCTGTTTGATGCTAGGATAACTCGAATCCAGTAGAAAGGATCTGCTGAATCTGAAGACATGATACCAAAAAGTGGTATCTGGCAGAAAATCAAGAATATGAAAAGGGTAATCGCTGTCCAAAAAACTTTTTCCTTGAACTGTACCCTTCTCTCAGGTTTGGTGATTTCAGGTAGTATACTGCAGAAGGGTTTAATGAATTCCAAAAACTTGAAGGCCATGTTTACAGTATGTTCCCTCTTTCTATATTCTTCCTCCAACTGTTTACCGACCTGTCAGCTTTCTAATTCTACTAAGCTTCAAACTTTTTTTTCTTTTTAAAGGTTTTTGAATTGATGTAAACCCTTGTCAAAATATGTGAAAATATTTTTGCAGTTACCAGTTTTCGCTCTTTAAGCAATTTAATTTAAACTTCTCCGTACATGAAAATCTTCAATTTTCAGTGTGACAACTATGACAACGTCATTGCCATACTGATGTATATAAAAATGACGTCACTCACATAATTTTTTTCTTCTAAAATTAAGGCTCTTAACCAATTTTCACAAACTTCTGACCTATCTAGATCGTTTTTTTTAGGCCAAAACATCCATGGATGCCAATGTTTCCGAAAAAATATGGAGCCGTTCAGCGAGTATTTTTTTGGAATAGTTGCGTTTCTTTTTATTTGAAAATCTCGCTTAATGAATATAGATCAAGTTAATATTTTTCATATATACTTCTTTTGAGAAAATTCTTGAGCAAAAATGGAAAAAAACTGTTGCATTTAAATTTTGTGAGCAAATTTTTGCGTTTTCAGCAAACGTCAGAGAAAGAAACTTTGTAATAGCTCCTCTTCTTCATTTTGTTACAAGTGAGTGTGCTCTTCATTATTTCTGAGTTTTCTAATTGTCTTTCGTCCTAGAAAGTATAGTGCCCTTCTGTTGTGCTCCCTCATTTTTGTTGTTAAAACATGCTTGGAACCAACTCCATCTACACTAGTTACAATGTAATAGTTGCACAGTGATCTTTTTTTTATGGTGCTCTGTCATTTCCTTTTTGTAATAAGACAGGTTTTCAATAAATAATAATAATAATAATATAGAGATAAAAGTTTTTTAAAGATAAACAATTTATCTTTCAAATGTAATTAACTTTCAAAAGATAATTTATCTTTTAACAAAAAAATAAAGATAATATATACATGGTTGTAGATGCAGACGGGTTAGACACTTATAGGGGAGGGGAGGAGGAGAATATTTTTCCGAAGGGAAGGGTGAGCTCAGGCTTTGAAAAGTGGGTTTTTGAGAACTTTTCACCGATTTTTTTCCTGGAGAGTTCTTGCTTTCTCTGGTGACTATTAGCAGTCCATAGAACAAAATAAAATAGTATAAAAATAACACTTACCGACAGCGACTTCATGAAGCCTAACTATATTCTGGTGTCGACATGACAGCAAAATATTGATTTCTCTAATGCCACTCACAGGCATGCCATCTCTTTCTCGATCCATCCTCATTTTTTTCAGCGCAACTATTTGACCATTTTGTGTGTCCTTTGCTCGATCTACGCGTAAATAATCAAATACGTAATCACCTGGGCAACTAAGGGGGGGGGAGACAGAGAGTTCCTTATATACTGTCACATATTCCTAAACCTTATGTGGTGTACAATTTGAGTCGGAACTCAAATTTAGACAAAAATGAAAGACAAAAGCAAAGGATGTAAGAAAGTTTATGACAAAATGAATTCCTAAAAAAGAAATAAAGATACTTAAAACAAATATATCTTTTCTAAAGCCATTTTCCCGCCTGGGGATCATAGACCAGGGGCCAAAGTCAAGCATGTACTCAGGAATTTCCGTAGAAAGGGGAAAATGATACAATTTGCCTTCGGAGGGCCCAATAATGAAAACGTCACTGATAATTTCAACAAGATATGAGGAGAAATTAAAAAAAAAATTTAGGATTTCAGAAAGCTCGGCCTCGAATCTCTTCCCCCGTGTACGTCCCTGGTCATAGTCACTATAAAAAATTAGACAATTATGTACCAAAATTGGATCTTTTATTTATTTATCGATGCATTCAACTAAATATTGACACCAATGCACATAAATAGAACTATTATTGAAAAAGTAAAAGAAACAAAAGTAAAAGTAGGCTTAAAATGCTAATCATTATCACTTTGGAAAATAGATTTTAGAACACATCCGCCACTACCAGGGGCGTCGTTTGGGGGTGGCAAGGGAGGTGGGGCAGTTGCCACCCCAATAATGTGAAGAAAAAAAAATATTATACATCCCATGTCTTTTGACTATCTGGATATGGACCCCCCTTCCCCCCCCCCAATAAAATGCTGGAGATTCGCCCCTGGACACTACTAACTTCCTCCTATAAGCATTATAATACATGATATTTTTCCATTTGCATTTTGGTTTCTTGCTAGACTCTTAAAAACATATGGTGAGCCTACCCCCCCCCCCCCCGACCCTTAAACTTTTGTTTTATGTAGTATTCCTATTTTTTCTTCGGTAAAAAAAAGCTATGGGTTCAAGCAGACAATTCTTATTTCTGGTTTTAGATATTAATGAATGCCTATCACTTTGCAGTCCTGCTATACTCAGATGACACTTGCTGAGTGAAGATTATTAGTATACCTGCCTATCACTCTCTGAACTATAGAAAGGGCTAAATTATATTTTTCTAACTTTTTGGGAAGATTATAAATCTAATGATTAATGTACTTTCTAATATTATAGAAAAATGGTGTTTTTCCAATTTTATTTTATTTTTGAGGAACAGAAACTTACACAACAAAAAGAAAATTTTCGAGGCCAAAAACTATACGATTTTTCAGATAGGGACGGGACACTTAGGCCAATTTTGGCAGGGAGTGAAATCTTCCATCTCCTAACCACCTCCCAGAAGGCATGACGAAAATAAAATTTCACACATAAAATTATAAACCAAGTCAAATAAGTTCTCCTCCCAGGTATTTCTAGAGTTGAAATTAGGAACTTTTTCTCAAAACCTCAGTGCTGATTTTATCGGTGCAAAACGGTTCTGAAAGTTAGGCCTTGTGTAAATCAAATGCAAAGAAAATCTGAAAAGGTGGCATTCCTGTTTGACAATAGCAATTGAAGTCCAATTGATTCACAATGAAGCATAGTAAGAAGCAGCCTTATTAACTTTTAATAATGAAAAGAAAGAGCTAAGATACCATTATCACATATTGATATGGGATTAATTATATATATTTATGATACAAGAGATTACAACAGATTTCAATTAAACTCAATTTTCAGGTTAACTATTACTGACTGGAACAAATATAAAAAGTGACAATTTTTTAAAGGAAATTCCCTAGAGCCAATACTTATATAAAATTCAATTCTAAGACTGTGTAATTCAACATCAGAAGGTATAATGGCAACAAAAATGAAATGTGATATTGTCAAATAAAGGTGGGGTACTCTTCCAGAATTCAATCTTTTTTCTTTTATTTAAATCAAGTTCTGATAATTTTTTTTGATAAAGAACACTGATATAGCTGAAATACTCAGCTTTTTATTTGGCTTACTTTATTTTGTCAACTGTTACCATTACCATTTTAGAACCTGTTCTTTTCTTTTCCACATATCTGGGCCAAAAAAAATATTACATATTAGATACTAAAAAGTCTAAAATATGGGGATAGATAAAAGTTAAAATAGGGATACAATCCTTTTTATAGACAGTGATGATGATAACAGTGATAGAAATTCACAAGAATACCAGATATTTCGGTCACATATGCAGTGACCGTCATCAGTAGTAAAACATTTTACTATTGATATTTTACTACTGATGACGGTCACTGCATATGTGACCGAAATGTCTGGTATTTTTGTGAATTTCTATCATTGTTATCATCATCACTGTCTATTAAAAGGATTTTATCCCTATTTGAACTTTTATTTATCGTCATGGATAGGCAGTGTGGTCTTCGAAATTATCTAAAATATGGGTAAAAACAAAAATATTAGATAAGAAATATAACTAATCTATTTATGAATATAACATAAAGTATTTCCACCTGGATTATTTGTGTTATTTTGGACATCTTAGATGTTTTACTTGAGCGCATTTAACCAAGGTGTTCCCTTCCCCGTCGGACCTGGGGAAGCCGGTATCGAACCTGGGCCCCGCATTGTCAAGCAGAGATCAATCTATTGCCCTCCCACACTACCAAAAGTCCTATTTGTTTATATATTAACATAATTTTTTTTGCCCATAGTCTGGACCATTTCTGCAGTAGTGGATAGGCTTCCTGTCGGTCTGAAGATAAATGTCTGAAGATAAATCAAGGGCAGAAAAGGTCGTAACTAATTCGTATTGCTAGCCAGTAAAAAAAAAATCATTAGAAATACTACTACTACAGCTACTACTAACTCAGAGCAGAGAATCATGTAGCTAAAAAAAATTGCAGCATCTCAGTGGCTCATGGACATTCTAAGCCACTTGCACATGAAAGGTGGAAGGATTCCACCAGATCGGTTAAACTGCTACTACTGAAAACTCATCATAATACTAATGAATAAATCACCCAAACCCAACAATTGTTTCAGGTTTTTGTGTTTTTGGTGCCTGGTTATGGCCCCATTATTTCCTCGGACCTTGATGGTAGAATGAAATTTTGGGGTAAGTTAAATGGTTTAGTTTCTCTCGCTTCATTCTCTTGCCCGTCTTGATGTTTGATAATGGTTGAGATAAATTTAAATAGATTGGGGGAACTTGAGAGTCGTCGTGTTGATTTTTCACAGATGAGTGAGGGTACCATGAATGAAGACCAGGTTGAGGGTGGAATGAATGTCGAGTGTGCTGATTCAAAATATGTGTGCCTGAATGAATTGAATGAATGGAAAGTTATGCAGGAGCTGAAAACGTATGGTATGAATTGTCGTGGTTTAAATAGTTCGTTTAATTATATTAATGAAGTTTCATCTAGGCTGGAACCTGATGTAATGGCTTTGACAGAAACTTGGCTGAAAGACCATAACTCTTCATTATGGATATACCAGGCTATAGGTTGTTTCTTCGGAATCGAGTGGAAAGACAGTATGGTGGTCTTGCAATTTATGTGAAAAATGGACATAATGTAAAGCCAAGGCCGGATATTGCTGTATATCGAGAAATGATTTTTGAATCAATGGTGTTAGAGGTTTCATTGTCTGGGCGCAAGTTATTTCTTGTTGTTGTTTATAGGCCCCCTTCAGGAAATGTGGATTAGTTTTCGGACCTGATGGATAATATGTTGAATAAAATACCGGATTCGCGAGTCCCTTGCTTTATAAGTGGTGATTTTAATATTGATTTGAATAATGTGCAAGATGTGAATTCGAAGGCAAGAATTTTTTGAATCTTATGTATAGTTATGGTCTTTCCCCTTCTGTTAATGTCCCAACTAGAATATCTGGAGCTTCTGCATCTGTGATTGATAATCTGTTTTTGAATGTTAGCTGCGACTTGTCGCGAGTTTCCGATCACTCTGCTATTGTGATCCGTGCAGCTATTAGTTGTTGTCGTCAAGGAGATGGTATGACTGGAGTTAAACAGCTTATAATTGATAAGAAAGCTATATATAAATATAGGACTAAACTTACGAATGAGTCATTTGAATGCCTTGATGGTACTCATTGTGTTAATGATAAATTTGGTAAATGGTATGATAAACTGATTCAGATGTTATATGAAAGTCTAGAGTTCAAACAAAAGCGTACACGTTATGATGTTACAAAGAAACCATGGATATCGAAAGCGCTACTTAAATCGATGGATAAAGGCAAGAGCTCTATGAAAGGTCTACTAAAACTGGATCTCAATCAGATAAAGATATTTACAAAAGTTATAATAGAAATCTTAACACCCTTCTAAGACAGGCTAAAAAGCTCTACTTTGAAAATAGATTTAAAGAAGCAGAGGGCAATCCTGCGAAAACGTGGAGAATCATCAAGTTGGTAGTGAACCCTCGTGCTGCCCCGACTATCCCTGACATTCCTGATGCTCACTCGGATAATCAAGTTGCTAATAAAATGTGTGCATATTTTACAGATATTGGTAAGAGTGTATCTGTTAGTGTTGTGCAGTCACCCAGTGATGGCTCTTATAATGATTTTCTCGATGAGGCAGCTGAAGTCTCTATATTCTTAAGACCAGTAACTCTTGCAGAGCTTGAGACGACGGCGAAGTCAATGAAGAATTCAGCAGCTGGGTCCGATTTTTTCAGTGTTAGAATTCTTCGTTCAGTTTTCTCTATTATTTCAGGTCATTTGTTGTATTTGATTAACTCATGTTTTAAGAGTGGAGTTACCCGGATTGTTTGAAAAGTGCTCATGTGATACCCCTGTTTAAGAGTGGTGATAAGAATGATATGAATAATTACAGACCAATATCAATGCTCCGAATAATATCGCGTCTGTTTGAAAAACTGATTTATGTAAGAATGGTGGATTTTTTAAATAAAAATTCTTAATTTCACCCTACTCAGTTCGGATTTCGTCATGGGATGTCAACAGAGCAAGCTTTGCTTTTTTTTAACAACATTTGTCAATGATTCGTTGGATGCGGGGTTGAAACTTGCGTCTATATTTCTGGACATTATGAAGGCATTCGACTCTGTTGACCATAGTGTATTATTATCAAAACTAGAGCATGCCGGTATTCGTGGTAATTTTCATAGTTTGATTTTGTCTTTTTTGAGTGGAAGGAAACAGTGTGTTGGGGCTGGAAGTGTTCATTCTGATTATATGAATGTGAGATGTGGAGTACCACAGGGTTCTATGCTTGGACCCTTGTTGTTTTTAATCTACATCACTGATTTGAATGCGTGTCTTAAAAGGATATTTAGTCATGTGGGACCTGCAGCTAGAAGGTCAAAGATGATATTGCCTAGCTTCGCTGATGACACACAGTATTCTGTGGCAGCTGTGACTAAGGCAGATTTATTTCTGCTTTTAAATACAGGAATGAGTTGTATTGAAAGATGGATACGTGTAAATAAATTATGTTTGAATCATAGTAAAAGTAAATTTATTCTATATGGAAGAAGTGCTAATTATTATCCTTGGATCCATGGTATTCAACTAGAACGTGGATATCTCCAGAGACATAGTTATGTCCAATATCTTGGTGTCCAAGTTGACGAGTGTCTTATGTTTAAACCTCATATTGAATCTGTTTACAGGAATTCCCAGGAATGCTGGAATGCTGCGGAAACTGAAACATTTTTTCCCTCCTAAAATTTTAAGAATGTTGTATTTCTCGCTGGTTCATCCGTATTTGTTATATAGTGTAAGCGTTTGGTCAGCAACATTTATTACTTATCTACTGCCGCTGAGGGTTCTACAAAATAAAGCTGCTCATGTTTTATCTGGAATGCGAGGTTCTGACTCGGTTCGAAGGCAATACGACGGTATTAAGATTCTGCCACTGTTCAGCCTAGTTAAGTTTTACACGGCATTATTCATGTTTAAAAGTTTTAATAACCTGCTACCTGCATGTTTCTCGATTGGATTTACTGAAGCTCAACACAAGAATGAGATAAGAAATGTCCATTCAATACGAACCCCGTTCCCTGTAACAACAAGGTCTACATTTCTATCCGTTTTTATGGGCCGGCTGTCTGGAACAAACTTCCCGAGGAGGTAAAAAACAAGACAGATCTGGATGAATTTCGAAATTCCCTCGGATTAAGCTGCTTTTCTCAATATGTAAGATTTTAGTGGTTGTGTGTAGAGAATGATTGGTCGAATGTTGTTGGTGAGATGATTGTTTGGGTTTTGAATGGATGAGTGATTTATTTCCTTTTTTTATTTATTTATTTTTTCTCCTTTCGTTTTGTGAATGTTGTGAGTTGCGTTGGGTTGTTTGCGTGGATGATTCTCAAGTTCCCACTTTTGTTGGAGGGGTGGGAGAGGGAGGCAAGAGAAGATATTATTTGTTTATGGGTTGGACCCTTTTTGGGTTATATTAGGGTCCGAGGAAATAAAAGATAATAAAAGAAAATATTATATATATTTTTTTAAGTGTTTTCTTTTTTTCGGGTTTTTGTCCGGCATGTAGTAATGCATTGGATTGTGTTTTTAATGAGATGTTTGTTTATTTATTTATTGTAACCCGTTTGTAAATAAAAAAAAAAAAAAAAAAATAGAGCCATACACGCTCCTTCTTCAGCCCACTATGTTCAGAACTTTACTTTTTATCTCCCTTCTAAGAAGTTCCTTGAATATTTATAGGAAATTTTTATAAACTCTTCTCACAGAATTCGAAGACCTACAGCTTTTCATTTGACCCCAAGTGGACTACCAAAAAATGACGATTTTTGGTCTGTAGTGTAATAATATTTGCAGGTATGAGTGAGGTTATAGAGGGAGCGAGTCAAGAGGCGATAGAACTGAGATTGGTTGTACAAGATGTCATCTCTTGGTGATAGGAGTACATCACTAAGTGTGTGTCGTACTTATATATCATCAAGTACTTTTAGTACTTTTGCATAACCAAACACGTTCAGTACTTGTGCATCACCAAGTACTTTTGCATAACCAAACACGTGCAGTACTTGTGCATCACCAAGTGCTTGCGCATAACCAAATACGTGCAGTACTTGTACATCACCAAGTGCTTGTAGTACTTGTGCATCACCCACTAGTTGTAGTACTTGTGCACCACTAAGTGCTTGTGCATAACCAAATACGTGCAGTACTTGTGCATCACCAAGTACTTGTAGTACATGTGCATCATCAAGTACTTTTAGTACTTTTGCATAACCAAATACGTGCAGTACTTGCGCGTCACCAAGTACTTTTAGTACTTCTGCATAAAAAAATACGTGCAGTACTTGTGCATCACCATGTACTTGTAGTACTTGTGCGTCATCCAGTACTTGTAGTACTTTTGCATAACCAAATACGTGCAGTACTTGTGCATCACAAAGTACTTGTAGTACTTGTGCTTCACCAAGTACATGTGCATAACCAAATACGTGTAGTACTTGTGCATCATCCAGTACTTGTGCACCACCAAGTACTTGTATTACTTGTACATCACCAAATGTTATTAGGAGTGAATCACAAGTAACTTGTAAAACCAAATTGGCCAGCCATCACAAAAAAAAACAAACAAAAAGAAAGAGAAGAAAATGGGGTTAGAGAGACGTTTGAAATCAATAATTTTGATATTCAGGTTTGGCTTTTAACAGAGATACGGGTGACTTTAAATTAAGCGACTTTTATTTTGGTAACCCTTAGATGAAAAGATGATAGTTTATTCATACCTAAGATAAATCCTGTGTCACTTTCACAATCACAGGGGTGATAACTTGCCCCAACACCTCAGATTAAAAGGGTCTAGCGCAAAAGAAGTTCTAATTAAAATTAGAAAAAATCCTAAACACAAATTTGGAAAATAAAAACACAAGAAGAAGGCAACAATTTATGGAATAAAAATTTTATGAACATGTCATAGATGCAAGTTAAATTGAAACGGTTATTTTCAATTTAAGGGAAACTATTACTAAATTATTTTTGAATCCTTGTTGGAATCGTTGTGGACTCTCATGAGCATAAATCCGTAATATTCCCAAAACATAAAACTCCAGTGAGTACCATCAGAAAATACCATTCTGATGATAGTACTCAGAAATTTGTCATTTTCTGAAGCCGGTGATTGCACGTCTTTGTTTGTTTGAAGTACCGTTCTCTCGACGAAAACATTCAAGTCAGACTTCCTACATTCACAGGCTTTGATAATTTCTGACTGATTAAGTGAATTTTCAGAATCACAATCCATCAAACATTTAATTAAAATAAGGCTGAAAGCAAAAACAAACTTGCCACAGTGGCAAGCCTCAAACACTACTGGTACAGTGGGCATTTATATAGCATTAATGTTTAATGTATTTAGTAGCATTTAGCATAATTCTTTAGGTTGCCAATTAATGTCAGTATGTCACAAATTTTCTGATTGGTCATTCAACAACCGGCAGCCTCGGTAATGACATAACCCTTAACTCCTGTAAAGCGTAAGAGTTGAACCGGTAGATCGCACTTCCGCATCGGGTATTTCTCAAGTGGATGAAAACAGCTTTGCAGACACACAACTGGAACATTTGTAAGAAGCCCTAAAACCATCGGGCCCTTATGCCCTGCAACGGCTGAAACAGGGAAATGGGGTGTATTTTCATAATAAATGGTGGTTCTATTTTCTAATAAGCTTCAAAGTTCATTTAACCCAGAGAGACAAATAATTCCAACCTGGCACCTGTACTTAATTTTGATAATAAATAATCAGCAATAAATTTGACCTCATCATACTTAAGAGGGAATTCTGCACGATTACATATTTTTTTTATCCCCGTGCCTCTTCCTATTTCACAATCATAGTCTTTTTCAAAACATACAGCCATGCGTAGATGATCGAAACTATTTGGAATCCTAGGAAAAAATTCTTCCATCTTCAAAGAAAATTTAATTAAATTTGAATTGTGGAAACATTTAATCTTTGTTTCAAGCAACACTGGTATTTCTTTATATTAAAACCCCGCACCAAGTAAAACAAAATTATCTAAATCAAAACTAATTTTGAAATTTTTTGGCATTTTCTGTCTTCAATTAAAAAACAAAAGTTATTGCTCAGACACCATAAATATTTTGCTGTTTATATAATAACTTTAGTAATTCATAAAATAAAATCATTTTATTTGAAATTTTCAGGAATTACTCTAGTTGCAATTCAACAATCAGATTTTTTATTAAAACTATAAAGGACCTACTATATTTAATATAACTATATATACATGCTTTTGATTCTGTTAAAGCAATATTTTAATCTTTGTATGATAATAATACCATTTGCTATAACAGTGTTGTACAGTGTTGTTTTTTCAAAAACATGAAAATATCCAAAAATAACTAAATTAATCAACAAACAGAATTGATGCAAAACTACATCTTGTTCCTTTTGTAATTAAAGATAAAATACTTTTTAAATCGAATCAATTTTAACGAAAGAAACTGCATTTTCATATACAAGCTTGATGAATGAATTATAATCGTATATAGGTTAGAAAATATCACGTAATAAATGAATGCAATATTTATAAGCGTTATCTCTCCACAATATAATTTTATTTCATTTTATTTCGAAGTTCAGGATTGCTAAAGGTATTATGTAAACTGCAAAAATAAATATGGTGTCTGAGCAATAATTTAAATTTTTAATTAAAACTAAAAAAAATTTCAGTTTTTTCCTGTTAGTTTTCTTAATAAGGAATATACGTTAAAAGCCGATCATTCGAAGAGCATTTCATTGCATATGAAAAAAAAATCATATGCAATAGTAAGGAAAAATTATCTTATTTGTCGACTGAAATTAGAAAAATTACTGAAAATTTTTAATAAAATAATTTTATTTAACTGCGAAGTACAAAAATATTTATGGTGTCAGATCAATAATTTCCATTTTTTTTTATTCAAATCAGAAAAAAGCCTGAAAATTAAAAAAATCAGTTTGATTTTCCTTTTGCTTCAATTGACTAGATACGCAATTTTCTACGCTAATAATTTTTTTTCATCTCAGTTCAAATTTATTATTGTATCCTGGAATCAAACTTTTTTGGTATAATCCATAAAGGACGTATCTCACTATTGTTGCCTTATATTTCCAACAAAAAATATTCCGATTTTCTATTTTAGTTTTTAGTTCAGAATCAGTAAAGCTGTTATGCAAACTTCAAAATATCTATGATTTTAACCAATAATATTAATTCTTTAATTCAAAATAGAGCAATGCCTGACAATTTTAGAATTAGTTTTGTGTTTTGTCTTCTGAAACCGAAATTTTCTTTATGGCTTAACCCCTAAATCACGGATCTCTACATTGTCGTCCTATTCATGGCTCTGCCTTTTTCTATAGCACTAAGTAGTAGTAAGCCCATAGGCACGAGGGACGAACACATGAAAATGCAGTGTAGTTTGACGAACACATTGCAAAAAGTGACCAATCCTTTTATATTATGGAGCTATGGAGCTATAAAGTGATCAAAACACGTTTCGAAAGCATAATTGATATTGTATAACGCAACAGACTGGTTTTTGAGGCACTTTCATCATGACGTGTTTTTTTTTTTTTTTTTTTTTTTTTTTTTTTTTTTTTTTTTTAGCCAAAAACTAGAAATTGTCAAATTGCGTTATCAAAGGATGGCTGGTTTACACATAGGTTTCTAACCCAAAACTTTTGATTGTCACATTACATATTCAAAAGGTTTATTGCACCTTAAAACATTTTGCGTAATAGCTAACTCTATTTGCAAAAATTAAAAAGGGATATAGCATTCGTGAATTGGACTGTACAAAGGATATTAATATCTGTCTGAATAATAGGGAAAAAACAGAGCTAGACAACATTTACGAATTGAATCATATGAAGGTGGAGAAATAGTTTTAAACTGATTTTGCAGTTAAGGTAGCCCCGAAGGGCTTGTTAACTCAGGCAATTTGTTATAAATTTGAGACAACATCAATCTATGAAAATGGTTAATGATGATTGAATGACATTGTGAGTTGACCTAGCTTTACTTCTTCGATGTGTTCTGTATAATACACAAGTGGTGTTTGAACAGTGTCGTCAATTTTAAATAGGGTCTAACGTTATAGTATACTAAAAAGTTGATACTAAGAGAGATGTAGATGGCAAAAAAGAATTTTAATAATGAAATTCAAAACAAACCTTAGAAATCCTTGCAAATCAAGTAGTAAGATGTATGCGAGTACGAACCGTCAAGGATTATAAGCACCAACGACCCTAACCACCAGAGAGCCCAACCCAAAAAGGTCCCCATATCCCCAAACTCCAAAGAGGGCCCCTCCCCCAAATTTTTGACCCCCTCCCCCCATTTTTTTGGATTTTTTTGAAGTTTTTTACTTTTTTTATTTTTTTAATATGATATGTTTTTTTAACTTTTTTTTACATCTCTTAGAATGACAGGTAACATTTTACTGCCGTTAATCAAACAGTCAATGAACCAAATAATACCAAAGACGTAACGCATATTGAGCCTGTCGATGACACACCTGCAAAAATTGTATATGACTCAAAATGGAATCATGATTATTCTACTGGTTACGAACTAAGAGAAGACAACAGATATAGCATCAAGAGAGAACGTGGTGAACTATTTTATGGAACAGATTTAAAATGTCAAAGTTGTTCATTGATATTAATAATGCATAATAATAAAATATTTTTTGTATTAATATTCTACATGACATTATTTCATTAAAAATATGGTATGTATTGCATTGTTATGTGTTCATTATTTTTAGAGTAAGCCAGCATTACAAACGTTTAGATACGTTTGATAACACTGATAAAATTTAAGTGTCAAATTGAACAAATTCCTTATTAAAATTCCTTATCGATATCATTTGTCGGGTACGTCAGATAACATTGAAAAAAATCTATCTATTAGAATGAATAAATTCTTTATCATCAGCCGTAGTCGGATTTGTCATTATGAATAAATTGTAAGTAAGTAACAAACTCTTTCTTGAATTCACCTCTCGCATACACAATACAGAAATTATAAAAAATAATTGTGATTTTCAGACTTCATTTGCATGCATAGATACCGAGAGTTCGATGACTCCTCCCCACAATTAATTCTAAGGGTTTCTTGACTCCTCTCCACATTGAATTCAGATGGTTTTTAGGACTCATCCTCCTAGCCACAACTCCATTCAACCTTGAGTGAAGGTATAAAAGCTTGATGAAGAACTTCTCTACGTAACAACTTTATTAATAGCTTATTATTAAATTATGAAGAAATTGTAAGTAAATAACAATTTCTTTCTTGAACTCACCACTTGGATAGACAATGCAGATATTCCATTCAAGAAATTATGAAAAAATTGTAAGTAAGTAGCATATTCTTTCTTGAATCCCACAGGCATTAAGACAGGCAAACATCCGCCCAGACAAATAGGCAAGGAGAGTGAGAGAGACATAAACTCATATAAATGTAAGGATTTTGAGGCACGAACCAACAAGGACAGGCATTTAGATAGGCAAGCACCTGCCCAGACACATTAGCAGAGGAAGTGAGGGAGACAAAAACACATATAAATATATAGATTCTGACATACAAATCGACAAGACAGTCACTGAGATAGGCAAACACCCGCCCAGACGCATAAGTAGAGAAAGTGAGGGAGACAAAAACACGTGCAAATATACTGATTCAGGCGTACAAACCGACAGAGACAGGCATTGATATAGACAAACACCCGCCCAGACACATAAGCAGAAGAAGTGAGTCCTTACATATAAATGTAAGGATTCTGACATACAAACCGACAAAGCCAGGCATTGAGATAGGCAAACACCCGCCAAGACACATAAGCAGAGGAGAGTGGGAGAGATAAAACAGATATAAATATATGGATTCTGACATACAAACCGACAAAGTCAGGCAGTGAGATAGACAAACACCCACCAGAAACATAAGCAGAGGAAGTGAGAGAGTCAAAAAACACATATAAATGTAAGGATTCTGACATAAAAACCGACAAAGACAGGCACTGAGATAAGCAAACACCCGCCCAGACACATAGGTCCAGAGAGTGAGAGAGACTAAAACACATGCAAATATATCGATTCAGGCATACAAACCAACAATGACAGGCAGTGAAATAGGCAAACACCCGCTCAGACATATAAGCAAAGAGAGTGAGAGAGTCAAAAACACATATAAATATATAGATTCCGACACACAAACCGACAAAGACTGGCACTTGGAGAAGCAAACATCCACCCTGACACATAGGCAAAGAGAGTGGAACGATAAAAACACACGCAAATATATTGATTCAGCCAAAAAGTTGGGTTGATCTAGGTTTACTTAGAGTGGCACGCCACTCTAAGTGAGCCTAGATCAACCCAACATTTTGGATATTCCTCTCAATTTGACTGTGTGTCTGATCGGGTGTGCTGCCATCTATAATCGATCTAACCTAAATTCAACGAAATAATGCTTAGTCATATCTCAATGCCTGTCATTGTTGGTTTGTATGTATGTATGGCTGGTTTGTATGCATCTCTATATTGTTGTCCTATATTTTTCCAAAGAAAAATTTCTATTTTTACATTAAAGACGATCAATGGCATAACAAAACTGTTCATACATTGGACTTAGTTTGCCACTTGATAGTTTTAGGTCAATTTCTTACTCTTTAATAAAAAATAACATGTAGGCTTTTCTCTGTTTTAAATCAGGTTTAATCCAAGTTGCAGCGGTAGCTAGTCACAGGCAGCGCGCTAAAGCACCTAATTAAAGAATGGTGTGGGTACAATGTGTTTTTTTCTCCAATCGGGTACTTCGTATCAAAGGAGTTGTCGTAGAAACTTTGAAAAGGGTCATTCGATTGGAAGTTAGAGTGGCTTGTGCCCTTATTAATAGTCAAAAGTGATTGGAGGGCAACTAGCTCCCTCCCCAGGCCCATCATTCCCCCAAATATACCCAATAAAAATTTTTGAGATAGCCATTTTGTTCAGTGTAGTTGATTTCCAGATAGAAAATATGTTTTGAGGACTTCCCTACAACCCTGGGGGAAAGGGATTTAAGTTATACGCTGAGGGTATATGAGAACGATGTTGGGACAATGTACTGTTCCTTATTTTTTTCCTTTAGAGCAGGAACTTCCTATGGAAGGGGTCGTTGCAGAAACTTACATAAGGGACTCATTCGATTGGAAATTGAGAGTTCTAGTGTCCTTTTTAATAGTCAAATGTTATTGGAGGGCAACTGGCCCCCATACACATCACTCTCCCAAACACATCCAATCAAAATTTTAGATAGCCTCTTTGTTCAGCAGCAAGGGTTTTTTAGTTATGCCCTGGGGGTATATAAGATTTATATTGAAGGTGTTGTCGTAGAAGCTTCAAAACAGGCTTATTTTGTTGGAAATTCAAAGGGCTGGAGCCCTTTTTAATAGTCGAAAGTGATTTGAGGGCAACTCGCCGTCCCCCAGGCCCATCATTCCCATAAACACATCCAGTCAAAATTTTGAGATAGCTATTTTGTTTGAGCGTAGTTAATTTCCACGTAGAAAATATGTTTTCGAGGAGGAACTCCCTCACAAACTTCAGGGTAAGGGTTTTAAGTTATGTCCTTGGGGCATATAAGGTTTTTATAGAAGCTGTTGTCGTAAAAACTTCAAAAAAGGCTCATTCGACTGAAAATTCAAAGGGCTAAATGCCTTTTTACAGTCGAAAGTGATTGGAGGGCAACTAGCCTTCCCCCTACGCCCACCATTTCCACAAATACATCCAATCAAAATTTGAGATAGCCATTTTTTCAGCGTAGTTGAAATCCAGAGAGAAAACATATTCTTGAGGAGGACACTGCCTTCAGGGCCCCACAGCTTCGGGGCAATGGTTTTAAGTTTATGCCTGGGGGCAAATAAGGTTTTTAAAGAAGGTGTTGTCGTAAATACTTCAAAAAAGCTCCTTCGATTGGAAATTCAAAGAGCGAGTGCCCTTTTTAATAGTAGAAAGTGATTGGATGGTAACTAACCCTCCCCTACGCCATCATTACGCCAAACACATCCAATACAAATTTGAAATAGCTATTTTGTTCAGCTTAGTTGATTTCCAGATAGGAAATGAATGAGCATTGTCAGTTTAATATACGTATACTGATATTAATGCCGGTAACCTGTGCAAGTGCAGTTGGAGAACTTAAACTTCCTGGTCCTCCAAAATTTTTATTAACACCTTTACAAAATCTGATCCATTTTAATTGTAACCATCCGCTACCTTTTGTAAACTACCGGGTGAATCAATACGTCTTCACTTTGTCAAGTTACCAGTGTCAAATATCCACTAGGTATGCTTTCAAAGAAAGATTAAAAATCATCTTCTACGTTTAATGGACTCTGTCTTTTAATTTCCAGTTTGCTTATACCGATAAAAAATTTTAGGAAAATTTGACGTTTTTCAAAAATTATATTCATGCTCGTCAAAGGATTCGACTCTTCTACGATTTGGAGTCAGATCCGATAACCAATTACATTGTAAGATAACCAATTAAATTGTAAGGCTCGCCCTGGATTATAACTATCCTTTTTCTCATTAATTTGTTCATTTTCAGTAATATACATCAAGAGTCCTTCACTTTGTTTACGATAGGATTGAGCAAGTATGCAACACTTGTTAATAACTCTTAGCTTTTCGATGTTTCTCTGTTTTCTGAAGGTTCATCAATGACATTGACTTTAAGCTGGTTTTCACGATAAGGTTTGTTGACACGACGAAGGGCATTTGAAGGAAAATTAACTCTTCATTATCGGTAATTGTTTCACTGTTAAGACATTTATCAATATTATTTTCAAAGTGTTCTTTGGGTGAAAGAGTTATTTCAATTAGAGTCAATTTTATAGGATTAATCCATTTCTAGAGATAGTGTTTACAAGTCAGGCGACTATTGATGGTAACACTGAAAAGAACTTACCACCCACTTGACAAGACTGTTTATCTTACGGTTTTGTTTTCTTTTTGCAAGCTAGAGCACGTACAAGTGATCGATGCTGCCTTTTTGTTGCTTAATACGATCTGAAAGCTGAACATTACCTCCCTTAAATTTAAACAAAGTCCGACAAGAGATTAAATAATTCCTTGTTAAAACCATGCTTGCGAATTGCTTTTCTGAGTCTTGAATTGAATTGGCTAGCACAGAAAATTAATACCGTGGTTGGTGCAGCTTCTTCAATGTCATGATTGCGACCAAAGACCTTTTTTACTATTCACTGGCAGATATAAAGTAATTTCAGTATCAAAAATATCAGTGACTGTATGCAACTCTTCGGGAGTGTTTTTATTTACGTCTAATAATATGTTACCATAAGATTTATTAGTTGCTTGACTTTATGCGAAAAGTACAAAATTAAGGTTCACCAGAATAAATTTGTTGTTTAGAGTTATAAGAGAACTTAAATTGCGAATGATTCTATAGATGATAAAGATGACACAATTCAAAGCAAGTGTTCTCATGCATCAACTCTGATGGAAGAGATTATGAAGAACAATAGTTACACAAATTTTTTCATGATTTGACCATACATTGTAGTATACTCCCACGGCCATTCTTCGATAGATTCAGCTAAATCAGTAATAATCAACCATGAGTTTGGTGCAATACTAGTAAACCCGTCAAGTTCCTGTATAAATTTTATGCTTGGGTCAATCTTCTTTATTTTATTATAGGATTTTTGCCATATACTATATCATAATAGTGTTTTACCAGGTCGCTAGAAACATTTAGCACAGTTTTGAATGATTCTGTTAAAACTGTCGTTTTTGCCGGACATGGTAGTTCTGCAAAGAAACGATCTGAATGGTGTGTTAAATTAAAACATACTCTTCCAATCCTAAAATGCAACTAACCTAACCTCAATCTGTTGAATTGTTGTTCAAGAGGAAATATAATAAACAGTTTCCTTAATTTATATATATTTAACATTAAAATATTTTAAAAACAAATTTTAAACATAAAAATATATTTACACACTTTAAAAAACACGACGATCAGGCAACCATTGACAACTGTGGCCAAGCCGATGACAAGATAAAAATAAACACTTGAAAATTACCGCTTTGCGCTATGAAATTGTAAAAACAAAAGGGCAGTGCCAAGCTTGGGACAGGAAAATGACTAGATTATAAAAAGACAGCGTTAAGCTGTTAACGTAAATTGCCCTCTCCCCCCTTCCTACAACTATAGAGCTTTCTCAAAAATTAGTTTCCTTCTATAATTACAGATTCAACTCAACCGGAAGTAAGATAATGGCCAGGCAGTAGTATTCTCATACCACCTTCAAGTACATAGACTTTGTCCAACATGATGGGCATGACATTTTAACCCGAACTTTATAGTTTTTGTATTTTAAAGGGCGAACGGCCATGACACTCGTTCTTGGAACTAAATTTTGCTATATACAATTCCTATAAACACTCATTTTAAAATTTCCTTTTGCATAGTATGCAAGCCCCCTTTTGCAGACTTTTTTGGTAGTATTATTGTGGTTGTCCACGTAGTACACCTCCGGACCAGGAAATACACCATGCGATACCAAATCACTTCCCGTTTCTGGTTTTGATTTTCATAATTGCTTTGGGGCCTGGCGTTTCACTAGCTCCGGATAGATAGACTGAACCAAGTTTGTGTAGTCCATCCGAAAGCTAGTATACTCTCTATTTCTAAATTTTCCAATAAATTATTAGTTTCAACTTTTAAAAATAAAAACGGTATCCAAAAAAGAAACTTGAACGTGTACCTCGCTCGTCCACTGGTGCTGACATATTTTTTAAATAAAACCCAAACATGAGTTTTTTTAATTTATAAAATGGCACTGCCAGCAGAAATGTTTTTATTTAAAACTGCATTTCTTTTTTCTATGTAAAGGACCATACTGAGTCTATGTTCGTGAATGATGTGAAGTTTTGGATCAGCAATGATTCAGGCACATTCTTTTGGGTCGGTCACGATGTCACAAAACCCCTGTTTTACACAAATCTGACACATCTTACCAAAGGTCGAATTTAAGGTGAGTTTAAAGATCGCTTTTTCGACCTTTGTTTTACTTTTGTTAACCGTTTGTTAACAAAAGCGTCAACAAACGTCATATATAAGGTTCTTGATCGAATTGGAAGGCTCTATGAATCTTGTGACCATTGAAACCATTGGCAAGCATCCACCACAAAAGAGTGTAGTGTATAACAATATTCCGGTTTGGCTCCAGGTCGGCAATAAGCTTTTGTTTTGAAGGTGTCCAGTGTATGCCTTTATTCTCTACTAATGGTAAATTGTATGGACTAAGTGAGTTCTATGCACCGGTCTA
This sequence comes from Artemia sinica, assembly GCA_027921565.1. Lineage (NCBI taxonomy): Eukaryota > Metazoa > Arthropoda > Branchiopoda > Anostraca > Artemiidae > Artemia > Artemia sinica. The sequence continues at coordinate 25,532,223 of CM051260.1, forward strand.
TTAACACAGGGGAAAACAAAGTCTTTTACCGAGTCATAAAGTTCCAGAGGAATTTCACCATCAATTTTGAAAAACTATCTCTGTGGCTCATTTTCCTGAACAGTGTGAATATTGGGGAGATTTGGAACAGAAGGATTGTCGAGCCATTGGTAATTCCCTCACAGAATATAAAAGTGAGACATTGTCGACGGATAAAGGGAATTCATATCCAAGATAACGGCATCTGACTTTCACCGGTGCGATGTACAGTCTGGTGGTTTCAAGGATAACATCCCCGTGACAAAATCCCCTCCGTGCATTGATCTCTCTACAAACAGATACTGATCCACGTCGGTGATTAGACCCTTTTCTGCTGTACTGATTTTAAAAATCAAATCCATCACCAAATGACGAGTGAAAAATAACATCCCAATTCCAACCCGAATTCCTTATGAATTTTATCTGTATCTTTACAGACAATATCCAACAGCGTCAAAAATCACTTGCAAGGTACATTTTACAATAATCCCACCCATTTTTAGACCCTCTCTTTGCCAAAATCCCTCTTGGTAAATTCAGCGCAATTTTTTGTTAGCAATTCCGTCATTCTTGGCAGTGGTGCCTTGACGATCATGAAGTGAATCATAAAATTCTGCTATGGGCGGTAATTTTTCCTCACTCAGCTATGAGGCGGAACTATAGTACTCGTACGGAGATATGCCCTTACACGTTAATAAATCATACAGTTCCTCATCTTAAGTGCTGTTTGACGAGGGGTAAATTATTATAATCGTCACCTTTTGTACTTGAATGAGTTGGCTCAAGGATTAAGGGAAGAAACTAAAGAATCAAGGAAACGGGTTTTATTCAAGTACTCTTTACCATTATCAATTGTTTGCCATTCAAATTCTAAGATAATCAGTTTTTCGATGATTTCGGCTGCTGTTATATGAAAAAGAACCATCTACCCATACGCTATTACAACTTCACCTTTCTGTAATCGTGGCAACACTGGTAATATGAATTTCAAATCATAGTTGGAATTGTGCATATAAACCGTCAAAAAGTGTTGTTCCCTAACATTTAAATTATATGATTTATGAGTGAATCCCCCGAAAGTTACTCCCCTTCATGAAATCTCTGATATAAATGATCATGATCGCGGGTTTTCACATCCCCCTCATTATTATTTTTCTTGGAAACCAACATGTCTCTTGATTTCTAATTGCCAACTCGTCTTCTGGTGACAGATTCATTATATAATGTGTATGACGCAGCTGTGAAATCGCCTAATTTGCCGTTTTAATTAGAGCAACCATTGCTGTGCCAACATCATCTCTTCCACCATACGTCTCACAAAAATCTACCAATTGCATGATATTGCTTGAATTTCTCTGTGCATGCGCAAGAGAGATCGCATCGGCTTCATGTTTGTTCAAATGATTTGAATTTGAAGGATCCGACACAACCATGAGAGCAGCTTCAATTTCTAATGCCACCTTGTTCCCCTGCAACAGCGCATTCAGAAAGGTTTTGAACCTCAAGGTGGTATTTGCTCCTGAAACCGTTCCATAGACTGGCACCCATAACGCTTGCAGTGCCTTAAGTGATTATTTAATTTTTAATCGCTACGGAATCTTGATAGACACACTGGACAGAAATGACAAGTACACCTCCCCACTTTACCCTCACTAACGCCGTACTAATATTAGGAATAGGAAAGAAATGTCCAATTGATTCAAGATCTTCGGCACGCTTGTACACAAGCCATATCCAGTGTTTCCCTGAGTCAATGGGCGGTGCTCTTACGGAATGAATTACCCTCTTTTTTATCACCAAGTTCTCCATCTTCAAATTCTTCATCAAATTGTAAAAGTGTGACCCCAACTTCTAAGTGTTTATTACCTTTTCAAAAATGTCAATCCCTTTAAGCGTTGCTTATCTTTGCCCCCTTAAACCATTAAAATCTACTTTTGGAAAGTCAGAATCATCTTTCCCAGTTACTGCCCAATCGTCTAGCACTGTCTTGCTAGTGCCATTCATCTTCATGGGCTTGTGTCCTGCTACAAGGACTGAAAATTTGAAACACTCCAAGCCCGTGTCAAAGCGAAAAATGTAGTGGCTTTTAAATTACTATTGTATTTTCTAAACACCCCCTCCTGCCTCTTAAAGCAAATTCCCTTTACAATTTAGTACTATTTAATTCTAATTTTTCTATATATAAATTGATAAACCAATCCCATTCTCAATTAATCCCTCCATCTTATTGAAAATTTTGCCCACCCAAATCCGATTAGATGTAATGGGTTGAAATGGAATGATAGCGCCAATTATGGTTTGCACCGTTACGTCTGCGCAACTTATAAAGGGGGTAGAAATGACCGCGGCACTTGTGCCACTTATGTTTACCTTGTGGCCGCTTATTTTTACCTTGTGCCACTTAGGATTATGGTTATACCTGGCGCTATTTATGATCGCACCACTTGTAATGGGGGAGAATGAATTGGGTAAAGTAATAGGCTAGAAATTGCTTGTGTGGGGTATTAATTAGAAATGGGGAGCCAAACAGTCCAGGAGCGTAACCATAATTCCTAGAGTCGTCTCTTAGCCAAGTTCCTCTAATATTGCGTAGAGATCAGATTCCTTGGGAGCGTTTCCGATGCAGACACTTGAACTAGTTATCTACCATGATGCGAGATACAGACACACAATAAAGACAACACAAATGGAAAAGTAATATGTTTATTAAGAATTACATTTCAGGCACACAGCAATGTACGTACATAAGCAAAACTTCAAATCAATCGTACTGTCAGTCAGAATGATAATATTATAATCAATCATAGAATAGTCATCGAATCATAATCATAGAAAGTTCCCGAAAAAAACCTTTTCATCGCTATATAACACGAGTCTTGATTCTATACGTTAAGAGCTATTTCACGATTGGTCCAAATCCTGTTGGAGGGCCCCCTACTTGATTCTTATGCTTGAAAAATTAAGATCACTATGCTGAAAGACGACCCAAATAGCGCTTTTGCAGTATTTTGACGATTAAATGCTCACATTCTTAAGAGAAGTTTCAAAAAAATGTCCCACTATTTTTGTCGAATATTTCCGCGAAATACAAATCTATCTCATTAGCTTTCTGCTTGAAAATAACCCGCAGATTTTTGCTTTTCAAATCTGTCAATAGCTTTTGGAAATGTTCAAGTCTCCTTTGTTTTGTAAAACAAAGAATGTAAAGTTCTACAGAGAATAACAGAGTTTTCTTGAAATTTCTCAAGCTGGTCTTCGAAAATTGATCATCTTTTACTTGGTAATTTAAAAGGATATTTGGCTGAGAATAAAATGCGGTTTTTCTTTCTCTGCATAGGAATTTAGACGAAAGTTTGAAAAGGGATTTAAACTCAATTAAGGGGAGTTTAATTTATATAAGAAGTATTTTTTGAAGGAAATTACGTTTTTTTTGTATTTAAATACATACTACATATTATTTAAGGTACATTTTAACCTTCCCATTATTTAATGACGTCCCTGTCATTAGAACTTGTTTGCCCTTGGGTTTTAAAATATTTCGAAATTTATTTACTATTCGACCTATATTACTTTTAATTGATATTACATTATTTTATACTTTTATTTAAGCACGCCTGAGTAATTTATTGTTTTTTCTCTTGGTATTACTTTTCTTGTTTTATTACATTTTATATATACATATATATATATATATATATATATATATATATATATATATATATATATATATATATATATAGATAGATCTATATATATATATATAGATATATATATATATATATATATATATATATATATATATATATATTATAATATATATATATTATATATATATATATATATATAAGAACAATTTAAAACATACCAATATTTTGTTAACCATATCAACTGGTAAACATCAAAGTATTTTCACAGGGTAACGTTCGCTATTTAATACTAATGATAAGTTATCGAAATGTTTAAGTTATTAAAATTATAAAATGTGATACATGCAAATTCACATCAATTTCACCGGCTTAGCGTGTCCTTATCGTACTCACTCATTTTGTTGTTGATTAGTTCTACAGAGAATTGACAGAGGTTTCTTGAAATTTCTCAAGATGGTCAGCGAAAATGATCATCTTTCACTTGGTACTTTAAAGGGAAATTTGGCTGAGAAGAAAATGCGGTTTTTCTTTCTCTGCTTAGGAATTTAGACGAAAGTTTGAAATGGGATTTAAACTCAATTAAGGGGAGTTTAATTTAAAATATTAAAATAAAATTATATCAAAAAGACAATCTTTAGAAGAAAAAACCTTTTGCATAAATTGGACTTAGTTAGCTCTCTGAGTCTTTGAGAGTCGTCTATTGCTATTCAAAAGAATAAAAAGCCGTAGGCTGTTTTCTGTTGGTAATTACGGTTAACCTAATATGGGCTATCAAAGACTTCTTGGTAACAAACTATGTAGTAAGAGCAACTCGTCTCAATAGTAATTACATTCAGGCACGAACTCTAACCCCTAATAACTGAAGTAATAAAAGAAATTTTTATATTTCCCATATCAAGATTTACATTAATATCAAACAGTTAATGGTTATTATATTAATGAACGAACTGGAGCCCATAGTAACTCAAATATTAAAAGGAATCATTATATAAATTCACAGTCATCTGGGTTGCAGCGATAGCTAGCAATTATATTAAAGAATGATTCGGGTTGGCAGCAGTAGCTAGCAGCATAAAAAGAGACGATCACCTCCAATGTTAAGAAAAATAAAAACCCATATTCCTAAAAAAAGAGTGAGATCAAAACAAAGATTACGCATTAGAAACTGCTATACATAGGAAAATTCTGTCATTTGGCTTGAACAGCAAGGGAAATATATGGGCTTGAAAATCAAGAAAGTGGCAACTTGATAATGATAAAGATTACCGAAACAAACATAAGAAAAAAATTCCTACAGAATAATGGGTAGATATTGAGTGACTAAAAGCTATAATCTAAAAAATTTAATTCTCTGCGCAGGTTGTTACCGAAGAACGCATAAGGACAAGGGAAAAAATACTTTCAGAAATGCAAGAAGATGGCAAAATGCAGGCTGATCTTCGTAAATTAGAAACGTTTTACGTAGGTTCAACCAGGATGATGAAAATTATTCAAAATTACAGATAAAGTTCTCTTTGAAAGACCGGATGCAGTTGAAAAGTCGGCTAGAAAGCTCTGGCAAAACGTAATAATAATATCCAAAAGAACTGTTGTCAGTTAATGAAAAAGCTTCAAGGTATGGATTGACAACTGCACACAAAGGATTAATAATATAAATAGGATTATTATTAATTCGAACATCAAAAAAAGAAATTGACCCTGGGTGGGCTTGAACCACAAACTTTTCAACTTAATGACTGTTCGTGCTAGCCCATTTGCTCAACGACTCAAAAACTAAAATTATAAATTACATAAAAGAATGATATAGTTCATCATAAAGGCAACTTGTCAATTAAGTTTTCTATCTAATTATCCATTCAATAATAAAGAACGAACTCTTGCCTATACCTAACATCTAGAGACAAACTTAACTATAATTTAGGCTTCTACGGTAATATTTAAAGTCAATATATTTCCAATAAGAACAGATTGTAACCGAGAGTAACTTAAGTATTAAATCAAATAGTTTATGGTCATAATAAAGAGCTGTGTAATGGCTCATTTTAAAGGAAAGTGTTGCATATAGAAACTTTTGCAATTAACAAATTAATTATTATTATAAAACAAATTGTTACGATATGGTAAAGAACTAACTCTAGGCGATTGTAACTAATTTAATTTTGAAGGAAAAGAATGACGGCAGAACCAAAATGGTAGTATAAGTATGCTACATTTTCATAGAACGTCCCACCGGGATTTGAACCCGGATCGCAAGATTTAAAGTCCTAAGTGCTAACACACATACACCAAGAAACGTTCATATAAGAAAGAATTTATCAGTATATGATAACTTAAAGACCGAACTCTAACCATCAGTACTGTCAATCAGTTCGTGTTAACAAACTTTATAGCAATTTCAAACAGTTCGTGGGATTGCAGTAAAGAACAAACTTCAAGCCCATAGTAATAAAATAGGATTATAATTAATTTTAAAGATTGATCAATGATGTTTGTAATCGTGGGTTGTAGCCATGTCGTCCTCTAACTATTCAAATAAAGAACTTAACTTTCAGTTAAAAAAACTGTTTTTTTTTATTTAATTACTGCCAAGGGATGGTAAGTTTGCTATCTAGAAGTTTTGGACAAGGCGGTTCTAATAGTGTACTTCTTGTTTTGATCTGAATCTGTTTTTAGAGTTATGGTGTACTTCAGTTTTTACTATTGGGCGTGGTCGTCTTTACTAGTTGCTAGCTACCGCTGTAACCCCAATATAATAATGAAAACTATATCGATCCTTATGTATCCGGTGCCAAGCTATGTGTTGTTTTAAAGAGAAAAACATGCTCTTTAGGCAGAATTCTGTAGTAGCTGCCACTTTTCTTGATTTTCAAACAAAGTATATTTCCTTGCTGCAGCCAGCCAAATGACCGAATAGTTTCCTATAGAGGTGTTTAGACCAAGACGGTTTCTAATTGTTGTACTTTTTGTTTTGAATCTGACTTCTTTGTGGTTCTTCTTTGAAATTACCAAGAGGACGAACCATCAGACAATTCAAAGTAGCTAACTAAGTTTCCAATGTTAGGCTATAAATTTTTTTCTCAATAGTGTGTTTTAAGGTTAATCACTTGAAACTGAGTTATTGAACACCTCTACGATGTTCAAGTGCCTAGCCCAACTATAGAATATAAAGTTTTAAGATAACTTTACACCCGAACTTTTTGATGTCTTCACAATTCAAATATCTTTAGAGGAGACAGCAGCATGAAAAATAGAACATTAAAAATGTAGTTTTTTCGTTGAAAAAGTTTGTTTCTTTTAAAAAATAATCTGTTTAGGTATATATAAGGTTTTTAACCAAATTAATTCCTTTAAAAATGAGCTATTAATATGACATGTTTACGAGGATCCAGTGTGCCAACCTATCTGTGGAAAGAAAGAAGAAAGAAAAAAGATGCGTTCAGCGCAAAATGCGGTAGTAACTACCACTTTTCGTGATTTTCAAGCCAATATATGTTCCTCTTGTCTGTTTCAAGCCCAAGGATACAGAAAGTCTGTACATTTAAAAGAGTCTCAAACATTGGCAGTTTTAATGGTGTACTTTATTGTTTTACTTGACCTCGTTTTTTCGGAGAGTATGGGTCATTATATTTCTTAACATTGGACATGTAGGTCGTCACTTACCGAGGTTGCTAGCTACCGCTGCACCCAAGATTAAAAACTTTTGGATTTACAATGCAGCGTGTATGGTCTCTTACATCCGGTTCTAGCAACCGCTGCAACCCGGACTTATGATTTGAATTTATGACACCCCGGTGCAAATGGCTAGCACGATCGGTCGTTAACCAAAAATTGGATGGTTCAAGCCCAGCCGGGGTCGATTTTTTAAAATTCAGCTATAAATAAATCCTATTTATAGTATTGATCCTTTGTGTATAATGGATAATTATGTAAAACGAGTTAATATATTTCCAATAAGGAACAAATTGTAACCGAGAGTAACTTAAGTATTAAATCAAACAGTTCGTGGTGGTAATAAAGAGCTGTGTAATGGCTCATTTTAAAGGAAACTGCTGCATATAGAAACTTTTTGTAATTAACAAAATTAATTATTATTATAAAAACAAATTGTTAAGATATGGTAGAGAACTAACTCTAGGTGATAGTAACTAATTTAATTTTGAAAAAAAGAATGACGGCAGAAACCTAAATGGTAGTAAAAGTAAGCTACATTTCATACCGTTCACCGGGATTTGAACTCGGATCGTAAGGTTCAAAGTCCTAAGTGCTAACAACACTACACCAAGAAACATTCACATAAGAAAGAATTTATCAGTATATGATAACTTACAGACCGAACTCTAACCATCAGTATTGCCAATCAGTTCGTGTTAACGAACTTAATAGCAATGTCAAACAGTTCGTGGGATCTGGGTTGCACCGGTAGCTAGCAACCTAGTAAGAGACGATCACGTCCAATGTTAAGAAATATAAAAGCCGCTAACTCCTAAGAAAAGATTCAGATCGAAACAAAAAGTACGCCATTCGAACCGCCTCGTCCGAAACCCTTGGGACCACCCTTCGGTACCAAGGTACCACGAACTGTTTGATTGCTTCAAAATTCAAATATCTCTTAAGAAGACAGTAGTATGAAAAGACATTAAAAATGTAGTTTTTCGTTGAAAAATTTGTTTCTTTTAAAAATAATCTGTTTTAGTTATAAAAGGTTTCTAACCCAATTAATTTCCTTTAAAATGAGCTATTAAATGACTTTTTACGAGGTTCCAGTGTGCCTAGCTATCTGTGGAAAAGAAAGAACAAAGAAAAAAAGATGCCGTTCAGGCATAATGCTGTAATAGCTACCACTTTCGTGATTTTAAAGCCAATATATTTCTCTTGCTGTTCAAGCCAAGGAACAGAAAGTTTCATTTACAAGAATCTCAGACATGGCGGTTCTATTGGTTTACTTATTGTTTTAATCTGACTCTTTTTTTTCGGAGTTATGGGTTATTATACTTCTTAATATGGATGGGATCGTCACCTATTAGGCTGCTAGCTACCGCTGCAACCCAGATAAAAAAAATTTTGTTTTTACTATGGGGCATGATTTTTTCTTACTCAGTTGCTAGCAACTGCTTCAACCCGGATTTATAATCTAAATTTATGACGCCCTGGTGCAAATGGCTAGCACGATCGGTCGTTAACCAAACAGTAGATGGTGCAAGCCAACCCAGGGTCAATTTCTTTTTTTTAAAGTCAGCTATAAATAAATCCTATTTATAGTATTGATCCTTTACGCATAATGGATAATTATATAAAAAAAATCCATTTGACCAACACCCTTTCAGATGTGCTATATTGGTCCTTCATGTAATTGGTGTAAATAAACCGCTCCTGGCAGCTTTGCAGCATTTGCATTCTGGTGTTTCATAGCTAAAGAAATGGCTGAAACCTAGTGAAGAACAAATCATGGCACATACTGAGCTCAAATAGCTACATGATTCCTGTTTGTGAAAATGATTCGATTTTAAAAATTATTTTTTCTAACTACAAAAGGCTTTAGCCCCATTAATTTCCTTTAAAATGAGCCATTGAACAACTCTCTACGATGTTCCAGCGCTAAGATATCTATGGAATATAAATTTTGGTATATCTTTACCACAAACTGTTTATTGCTTCAAAAATCAAATATCTTTGGAAAGACTGCAGTATGAAAAGACATCAAACATGCAGTTTTTAGTGGAAAAAGAAATTCTGTTTCAAAAATAATTGTTTTTAGTTACAAAAGGTTTTTAACCCACATAATTTCCTTTAAAATGAGCCATTGAACAACTCTCTACGATGCACCAGTGCCAAGCCTATCTGTGGAAAAGAAGAGAGAAAAAGAGGCTGTTTAGGCAGAATGCTGTAGTAGCTGTCACTTTTCTTCTTTTTTAACTACCACTTTTTTAAAGTTATGGCCTATTATATTTCTTAACATTGGATATGATCATCTCTTACTAGGTTGCTAGCTACTACTGTAACCCAGATTACTAGCTACCATTGTAACCCGTATTAATTTTAAAAAAGAAAAGAAAAAAAAAAGATGCCGTTTAGGGAAAATGCTGTAGTAGCTGCCACTTTTTTCTTCTTTTTTAACTACCACTTTTTTAAAGTTTATGGCCTATTATATTTCTTAACATTGGATATGATCATCTCTTACTAGGTTGCTAGCTACCACTGTAACCCAGATTGCTAGCTACCACTGTAAACCCGTATTTATTTTAAAAAAGAAAAGAAAAAAAAGATGCCGTTTAGGGAAAATGCTGTAGTAGCTGCCACTTTTTCTTCTTTTTTAACTAGCCTACCACTTTTTTAAAGTTATGGCCTATTATATTTCTTAACATTGGATATGATCATCTCTTACTAGGTTGCTAGCTACCACTGTAACCCAGATTGCTAGCTACCACTGTAACCCGTATTAATTTTAAAAAAGAAAAGAAAAAAAAGATGCCGTTTAGGGAAAATGCTGTAGTAGCTGCCACTTTTCTTCTTTTTTAACTACCACTTTTTTAAAGTTATGGCCTATTATATTTCTTAACATTGGATATGATCATCTCTTACTAGGTTGCTAGCTACCACTGTAACCCGTATTAATTTTAAAAAAGAAAAGAAAAAAAAGATGCCGTTTAGGGAAAATGCTGTAGTAGCTGTCACTTTTCTTCTTTTTTAACTACCACTTATTTAAAGTTATGGCCTATATATTTCTTAACATTGGATATGATCATCTCTTACTAGGTTGCTAGCTACCACTGTACCCAGATTGCTAGCTACCACTGTAACCCGTATTAATTTTAAAAAAGAAAAGAAAAAAAGATGCCGTTTAGGGAAAATGCTGTAGTAGCTGCCACTTTTCTTCTTTTTTAACTACCTCTTTTTTAAAGTTATGGCCTATTATATTTCTTAACATTGGATATGATCATCTCTTACTAGGTTGCTAGCTACCACTGTAACCCAGATTGCTAGCTACCACTGTAACCGTATTAATTTTAAAAAAGAAAGAAAAAAAAGATGCCGTTTAGGGAAAATGCTGTAGTAGCTGCCACTTTTCTTCTTTTTTAACTACCACTTTTTTAAAGTTATGGCCTATTATATTTCTTAACATTGGATATGATCATCTCTTACTAGGTTGCTAGCTACCACTGTAACCCAGATTGCTAGCTACCACTGTAACCCGTATTAATTTTAAAAAAGAAAAGAAAAAAAAGATGCCGTTTAGGGAAAATGCTGTAGTAGCTGCGACTTTTCTTGATTTTCAAGCCAATATATTTCCCTTGCTATTCACGTCAAGGGACAAAAAATTTCCTATACAGGTATTTCAGACATGGCGGTTCTATTGATGTTTTTTTCGTTTTGAACTGACTCTTTATTTATGAGTTGTGGGTTTCTGTATTTCTTAACATTGGATGTGGTTGTCTCTTACTTGGTTGCTAGCTACCACTGCAACCCGGATGCAACCACGATTGACAACCCAAATTATGTAAACCCTGATTTCAGACAGAAAAAAACCCTACGGCTTTTTCTTCATTGGAGCAGTAAGGGATGACTCTCAAAGAATCAGGCAGCTAACTAAGTCCAATATATGCAATGGTTTTTTCTTGTAAGGATTGTCTTTTAATATAACTTTACCACGAACTGTTTGATTGCTTCAAAAATCAAATATAATTAAACAGACTGTGTACCGTGAGTAAAATGCGATGTATTTAAAATACCAAAATAAGGTTCCTTCTTTCTAAGGATAGTTCCGACTTCCTCTAATTAAGTTTAAACCTAGTTTCAAAAATGAAAAGTCCTAAATCAGCAAAGAGAAAATCGCAATTAGCCTCAGACAAAGAACGGCGCTATCCAAGCTTTGGATTTCGCTAAGACAGTAGGCAACAAAAAAGATGCTACGCACAGTATTTCTAAGGAAGTTTAAATGATAAGAACCGTGTGAATGTTTGAATCATCAGAAATATTTAAAAGAATTTATTGGACGAAGGGTTCGCATCCTTGGACCACTTGGGCCAATTGTGAGGCAGTTCTTACAACGCAGAGCAAAAAAACTACGTTTGATAGTGGGGTAAAAGTGCTTTTTGAAAGGATTCGTAAATCAGAATCAGGACCATTCAGACAGAAATTTTTGGCGTATGATCTTTGCTTGTTGTATCTCGGTCACCGTTATTGTCATTTGGAGTGACCAACTGCTGTTCACCTAAATATGTAAGTTTCAATAAATCTATTGCTTTTTTTACCTGTGTTTATTTCATCATATATGTTTGTAGCCAGCCTAATGATAGGTAATTAGTTCGCAAATCTCCAAGGACGTTCCCAGGGAATCCGACCTCCAGATAGCTCAAGAAAAAGAGGTCACGTTTACATGGCTATACATTTTATTTTCTCTCATAATTGAGGGTGGCGCAAGCCTTGTTGGCGCAATCTTTAGCGCTATAAGCGGCGCTATTGGAGTACTTATAAGGTGTAAGTTCACGACTTTTGAGCACTACATTACATTTGATGCGGTCAATTTTTAGTACCACAATTAGTCCAGTCTATTTTTTTCATCGCTACAAATGATTTTTTTATCGTTACAAATAGCGCGATCGGTAGGATTACCGTGCCATTTTATCGCTACAAGTGGCACGGTCGGAAATTGGAGGAAAATTTGCGAACTGATTACGCTATATAAACCATGGAATTTGAATTTAATCATTAGAGAGATACAGACACATAAGTAAAGTGATTAGGCCTATAACCGCTAAGCTACGACAAGAAACCCTTTAAAATATCTCATAGGAGATAATAGCCTTCCCCAAAATAGGCTAAGTAAAAAAATAAATTTGTTTCGAATTTTCAAAAGCAAAAAAATGCAAGAGGATTTAGAAGAAAAATTAATGGCGCAAAAGTTGGTCGCGAAAAATATAGAAATAGCGAAGTCTATCCCGGAGTACAATGGTCAGTCAGTTATTGACGAATTTAATGTCCAATTGACCCAGTTTGTACAACTAACAAAAACAGAGCTAGAAGCGTTAGTCGACATGCTCCTACTACGATTAAAAGGCCAGGCCTTAACCTTTCTAAAACAGATTGAACATACCATAGGCAATAACGCCAACTTGCCAATAAATACGGTTGATAAATTGTTAAAAGCATTTAAAGATAGATTTATCGAAACCAGTTCCATATATAAATTGAAACACGGAATGGTGAGCTTTGACTATTCACAAAATATGAGAGAATATCTTGATAATATACGCAATTGAGTAGAGGCAAAATACGGAACTGATTCTGGGCAACTGTATGAAAAAAATCAGACTAAATACCTTTTTGCAAGGGCTACCCCCAAAACTATATAGAATGGTAATATCAAAAATATTCAGACGTTGGATCTTGCAGTTCAGGAGGTAGAGCGATTGATCGAAGTCAACACGATGGTCGCAAATCAAAGTAAAGCAAAAATAAATAGCCTAGGCGATTCAAATGCGAACATAAACTTCAAGAGCGATCAGGTGTCCCCCAATTTCTTTTCAAGGGATAACTCCCCAGTGCCACAAAGAAATAAAACGCAAGAACCCGCTAGGCAGAAAACAATACATTTCAGCCAGTCAAACAACCTAGTTATGAAAATAACCACACAATAATAAGATGCTATAATTGCAATCGACCTGGGCACATCGCGAGAGAGTGCCATTATGTCCCCAACCGCATACCAAGAATTGCTGTCGGCAGTAGGCAAAATTATGGCAACCATTTGTTCGAAAGAACAAATTTTAGCGCCGGTGGTGCACTAGGCTATAACCAGGAAAGATTGCGCCAAGCAGTACCCTACAACACGTACCAACCAAATTTGTATAACCCTCCTCCCAATAGACAAATTAATTACCGATTTGAAAACCCAAATACTCGCCAAAGCCAATATAATGCGAGAATGCTATATAGAAATCACAAAAATTTGCCAATGGGAAATGAAAAAATTTTGCAAGCCAACGGCATTGGCAGTTAGCGCCAGCAAGCGGCACTGACACAGAACATCCACGTTACCATAATAATACATGGCGAAGGCAGACAGACGTAAATCAATTAGATATGCTTACGAAAACTCATACGTCTGAATATCTATTACAGGCACCGACACATGAAATAAATCCTCAGGGAAACGGTTCAGGCCCCTCAGAATTATAATTGGACCCAGAGGGTGCCCGGAATATTTAATAGGTCCAAAACAATGGAAGTGCCGTCTTGTAGTGATATTTATAACAAGTTACCTATATTTAATTATTTTTGTGTAGAAAATGTTTATTTTAAGGCTTTGATTGACTCTGGTGCAACGATGTGTATCATAAACTCATGCGTATTTAATATGTTGCCTCTGCATATTAGGCAACAGAGGAACCCTAATAATCCCAATTTAGCTAGTGTGACAGGGCATGAATTGGATGTAAGAGGTTTAATTTGCCTAAACGTAAAAAGGGACAATAGGATCTTTACGACAAATTTTATAATATGCGATAACTTTCCGTACGAAGCAATTATAGGCGCAAATTTTTTACGGTCTAATAGAGTACTATTAGACGTAGCAAACGAGAGGCTTGTTTACCCGGCTAAGGTAGGGGAAGAAATTTCTACCGTAAGAAATTGTAACAGAGGTTACAAAGACAACGTAACAGTAAACAAAATTTCTGGTGGTATAATGTCGCAATTTTGAGCCTCATGTCTCGCAAAAAGGACATGGCATAGATAGAAATTTGTTCAATTTATTCTGAAAGACATTGCAGGGATGAAGTAAATTTAAAAAATAAGGATATCGAATCTGCGAAAATAAAAATAGGAGATATGCGACAGTACAGGTCAAACAAAATTAAGAAAATAGCGGAATTATGGAAAAACATAGTAAAACCCAACGTGACGCCACAAGATGCCGCAATGGCGCAGCATAGCACCAGTATGAATCTAATAAACAATGAAAATAAAGAGAAATATTACGGATTCGCGATAAGGAAAACAAAAGTCCCTCCCAAAACGATGCAAAAAATTCAAATATCACAGATGATTGAGCCAGTGGTTAGCAAATCCGAAATATGGTATGCGACCCCATCTGAAATTCCTTAAAATCTGCTATGCGAGGAACAGATTATATCTTATGACAAAGGGAAGGTTTTATTTGGGTAACTAATAACCACGAAAATGATACAATTACAATAAAAAAAAGGGGACGTGCTTAGTTCAAATCCAAGTTATCTCGGAAAATGATTTAAATACATGGGAAAATTCTAAGAGAAACCTAGTTAACGGCATTAAAACTTCAAATAGCGAATATCCTTTAACTAAATCGCAATTTTTAAACAAATTTAATATGAATCATATTAACGGACTTGGAACTTAAAAAAAATTATGCGAATTATTATGGAATTTCAAAGATGTACTTTCCGCATCCGAAGATGACATCGGATTGATACCATTTTATGAACACTCAATTTTAACGACTGGTAATCCTGTAGCAAAACAGCCATATCGTGTGCCGTATAAGCACAAAGAGTGGTTAAAAAATAAAATCCATGAATTAGAAAAAAATGAAATTTTTACGCCCCAGTATAAGTCCGTATAGTTCACCAGTGATCTTAGTACCAAAAAAGAATGGAGATTTTAGACTTGTAGTAGATTACAGAGCCCTCAACAAACAAGTTTTTTAGTGATAAATTTCCTCTACCAAGAATAGATGAAATTCTTGACTCAATTTCAAGCAAAAACAAAATTTTTACTTCTTTGGACCTTACCCAAGGCTACTACCAAGTGAAAATAGCCGAAAAAGATGACCATAAAACTGCATTTTCAGCATCTGAATATGGTTCTTATGAATACTTAAGGGTTCCATTCGGACTTAAAACAAGTTCAAGCGCGCTCTGTAGACCCCTATTACACCTGTTAAGAGGATTAAAGAATATAATTCATTTTGTTGATGATGTCATATGCGTGGGACAAAATGCCGAACAACACTTAGCAACGTTAGCTAAGGTGTTCGAGAAGTTCAGACAAGGCAATTTAAAATGCCGGAATGAGAAAGTAAATTTATTTCAACCTAAAATTAAATTTTTAGAAGTAGTAGTAACACAAGGAGAGATATCCCCAGACCCCGATAAAATAAAATGTGTTGAAAACCTCAAGCCCCCCAGAACTATGAAAGAATTAAGGGGAATTTTAGGTCTTACTGGCTACTTTACAAAATTCGTGCGCGATTACGCCCAAATTGCAAAACCCCTCACGGAATTAACCAAAGGGAACTCCCAATATGTTACCTGGTCCCAGGAAGCACAAACTTCCCTAGACCGTCTCAAAAAGGCACTCACTTCAGAACCAATATTATCACTTCCTGATTTCGAAAACGGAAAATCCGTGGTCACAACCGATGCTACTTCAAAGGGCATTGGCGCTATTCTTTCGCAAATAATCCAGGTAGAAAACCCTAATCCTCTAGAGGGAACGCCTAAACAAAAACAAATAGAAAAAGTTATATGCTATTCGAGTAGAACTTTATCAAAAGGCGAAAGTAGTTATTCCGCCACGAACTTAGAATTATTATCTATAATCCACCATTTGGATAAATTTAGACATTATTTGATTGGTAGAAAAATATATACTACGATCAGACCATAAGAGCTTGCAGTACCTGCGCACACTTAAAAACCCCACGGGCATTCTAGCTAGATGGATTATGAAAATCCAAGACCTAGATTACGAATTTGAACATTTAAAAGGTAAACAAAATGCAGCTTGTGACTTTTTGAGTAGATACCCAGCAAATATTCCGTCGGAAACTGAGGAAAATGAAGTTAACGCTATCAATGCTAAGAGCAAACATGGACGTAAGAAAAACAAAGTCAAGCATACGGTAAAAGAAAATAAGGTTAACTATTGTCCCCTGTCTGTAGAAAATATAAAAAGAAAGCAAAAAAAAGGACGAAATGTGTGTAGCACTTATTGATTATTTTGTGAATGATGATGCGTTACCGGATAAATTCAAAACTCTTAGAAAAGAGATAGATAATTTTTACTATGACCTTGATGAAGAAATACTATGTAGAATCGTGACTGCTGAGACAAATAGAAACCAAACCTCAATAATACCTGTATTACCACAAAACTTAATAGTGCCTGCATTTGAATATTTTCATTCAGATATGGGTGGACATTTAGGAGTACTGAAAACGTTCCATAAATTAAAACAATATTTTTACGTGCCGTCGGCAATGACAAAACTTAAAGAATTTGTAAGCACATGCGAAGCGTGTAACTTAAGAAACCCCCCCCCCCAGCTTATCCTAATCCTCCAATGGGAAGGGTCCCAGTAGCAAAGTACCCCTTCAATATTATCTCATTTGACTTATACGGAACAAGCGGAGCCTTGGCTGTTTCTAGCAGAGGCCATACTTGTATTCTTTCAGTTATAGATCATTTTTCCGGATTTACTTTTGCAAAAGCATAAAAAATCAAAGTGCTTATACCACCAGTAAAGCGTTAGCAAAATTATTTTTACAATTTGGCGTTCCAAATAAAATTTTGAGTGATAACGGGAGCAATTTTGTTTCAAAGGTAACAAAAGACTTAATGAGTTTTCTTAATATAGAGAAAATGGTGACAGCTCCGTACCACCCACAAGCTAATGGTAAAATAGAAAATAGGCATAAAATATTTTCGAACGTATTAAGTATTTATACAAAAGAAAATAGGAACGACTGGGATCTATTCTTACCTTATTTAACTAACGTAATCAACACTGCTTATTCAGAAACAACCAAAGACAATCCATTTTATTTACTTTTTGGTCGTGATTTTAGAATCCCGTATAATGAGATTATTGAATCTTGGCAGTATTATATTAGCTCGGAAGATTACAAACAAGAATTCATAAATAGGATGAGGAAAACTTATAAAATAGTTAGGCGAGAGTTGGAAAAATGTAAAAATAAACCAAGAGCTAAGAAATCAACCCAAAGTCAAGGGGAGTATAAATTTCAAAGTTGGAGACTGCGTCTAACTAAAGAACGAAGCAAAAACGGAAGGCAAAAAACTTTCCAACAAATATTCTGGACGTACAGAATAGTCAAAAAGTACGATAACGACTATACTTTTAAAATGGAGAACCCTGATAGCGGAAGAACTTACAAGGCACATGTTAGCAGAATAAAAAGAGCCAAATTTCTGGAAAGATGGGTACCACATCCCTCCTCTACTGATTCATTAGATTCGGAAAATGAGCCACCTAAATCAAGATTGGCAGAGCTAAAACCCTTGAATTTTAAACAAGATTATTTTGAACATGAGAGCGATGAGAAAAATTTTGAAGAATTTTTAGCTATGAAAAATTTAGTTATTCCTAAAGGAAAATCTCTACTACCAGAGAGAGTAAAACGCCAAAAGATCCAAAAAGTTATTCATCGGTGAGCGCAGGAGATTTAGATTATACAATATCTCCAAAAACCCAATTTTTCCCCGATAGAATTTCGACCCCTTGTCCCCCCAAAAGATTTCCAGACGATATGGTTTCCCCTGCTACACCAATAGAAAGGCCCCTGTCTTTACAGGAGGAATTAAACAGAGCTGTAGAAACCCCCGGTATTATTGTAAAGAAAACTCCTCCCAAAGGTTCAACTAAAACAAACCTGCGAAAAGCTATGGATTTAATAAATTTCCCCATAAAAACGAGTCAAATACATTGCCCGACAATAAAACTCCCAAGGATGACCAGCAAGGACAATATCATGATATAACTGTGTCCAAGGTCAAGCCTAAACAGTGGACTTCATGGAGGGAAACCCTATTGCAAAAAATGCCCCAACCCCCTGAAGACATGGCATTCAAACAGTGGAGGAACACCGCAAAAACTCTTGATTCCTCCCAAAGCTCGCAAGGATCTTTCAAATCTCCCGAATTGAAAACTCAAAGCGAGGACTTAAGGAATAAACCTTCTACTTCCAGGGGAGTAGAAATTTACGAAGGAAGGGCAGGCGATACCTCAAAAAGTGTCACCTCTAAAAGTTCTAATCCGGATTCATTGGAAACCAGTTCCGAAGAGTCTGACGGCAAATCAGACCATATAGTAGTTAAAGAAATAGGGAAATCAAGACCGACTTCAGCAGCCACACACGCGAAACAAGAGAAATTAAAAGGGCAAGAATTTTTGAAAAAACAATATAAAAAATTTGATCTCATTTCGCTAGCAAAACCTAAAAAGAAAAAACCACAAGAAACAGAAGAAAAAGTAACGACACAATCAGGTAGAACGGTTAAAAACCTGACAGATGGAAATATCCCTAATTAATGTAAAGACAAATTTCAAATCCCTTATGAAAATCAACTTGTGATCGACTATAATAAATTTAACAGTGTACAAGTAAAGTTAACCAAGTCAATATTAATGAAAAACAAAATAATAATAATACAAGTGATGTCAAAACGTCGGCGATCAGAGAGAAAGGTGGGAACAGAAAATAACCAAAGGTAGAAAGATCGTGGTCGACTGAAAACGACAAGTGGTGTTGGACCACGTTTTGTGGGAAGTCTGGGGGGATTCGTCATCAAGCAACGTTTGGTTTGTTGCGGGCGTGCAACATTTACAAATTAAGACCAAAGATTAACGTACGTGGATTATAGATACGGGTTATTCTTAACCAATTTTTGGTGGAACGTACTATTGACCGTATGTTTTGTATTCGTGATTTCCCTGACCATGAGATTCTTACTGACTTATAATTATATCAAAATCCTGAGACTAAGAAGGTGAAAACCAAGAGAAGAGCACGGGGAAACGGCTGAAATGCAGAGGTTAAACCCGGAACCCGATGAGAACGTCTAAGCAAGAAAAGGGAAGACATTTGAAAACGAGTGGGTATAGAAGTCTCCACTCGTCCTTGCTATGTCTTGTTCCCTCATTGTAAGGTTGTTTGGGTAAAACCGTGTGGCTATGACGCTGCAACATGCGTTTCTTAAACAGCACGGACGTGCGTGAACAATGCTGGCGTGAAATATGTTGTAAAATTAGACCTCAAAATTAATCATGTAGCATAAACTCTGTTTAAATGATTATTTTAAATCTAATGTAAAACTAACTAAGTGTTGAAAGAAGTTAAAATAAAGTGTATGTAGTAGTGTATATTAGAAAGCATAAAGTTAAAGAATTAATCTTTTGTATCGTCGTTAGGCTATAACAACTTAGAAGAAACTGCTATGTATTGAATTTCCCAATGGGAACTTTACATATATAAAAATTTCGTTTTGTGTACTAATATAAGTGTATTTATTCAACTCTGTCTCGTAGCGTAAAATTCATTACCCAATCAACACGTGACTTATTTGTACTATGAGTATTTACTTTAAAGAACGTGTGATTCTGCCTCGTTATTTTTATTACAGGAAGTGGATTGACACATTGGATATTGAGCATTACAATGAGTTGCCCAGTGCAGATACAACCTAGTAGCATCTATTTTCATCATACCTCAACCAACGAAGAGTACTCACCATACACTCCAGGCAATTTCCATCCCAGCGTCTACGAAAATTACAGTTACCTTTGATCATTGTTTCTTCGACCACGAACCACATTACGTATCAGGTAAAATTATATTTGAATCCCAGTATCCAGAGCCTTATCGAGCTATATAATCACATAAATTCTGAGAACCCCCTCGACCAGTACAAGATATAAGTACCTAAATATCACCCATGATAATCCCTACTGACAAATGAACCATTTGACTGTATAGTGATGATATTTGACGATCCCGAAAATTATTTGTATGACGCAGATTCACGTGTCGAATCCCTTTCGACCATCTCTCGAAATCCATCCTATCCCCTCTGTGTGGAAAATTCATTATCTCTGTTATTCCATAAATGTTACGAGATAATTCCTGAAAAATGGACCTGGAATCCAAAATTAACCCCAGTGACCAACCCCTCAGTGACAATATATCCTTCCTACAAGTTAAAGACAATATGTTGAAGGAGTCACTATAGTTTGATGTCGACCTGTTCCAAACCCAAACTTCAATTCCCCCATGATTAACCTAGGAATTACTGCAAAGGTTAATAGACGTAAGCCATGAGCTAACAATTTTATAAGAGACACAAATGAACAATTTTGTGCGAGAATACATTCTCTATGTGCCTCAAAATATCCCGAAAATGATATGCTGAGAAGAAAATAAACGCACTCCCAGTGTTCGACCCCTTAATGATAAGGCACCCTATGAAATATCAAAAGCAGGTGAGAATGAACCATGATAACATATCCCACACCTGTAGTTGGAAGCATCATTTCCCAGTTGACAATTAGAGAAAGCTCATCGTGTGAACACAATCGTGCTTGAACTGTCCCATGAAGAAACCATAACGTAAGTGCTTTAAAAAAATTTGCCAAGACGAAAAGAGTGAAGGACAATAATTTACAACAGAAGGATTGAGTACACTAAAGACTCGAAGGTAATGAAATAGATGTGAATTTACATATGTTACTTCTTAATAACTTTGAAAACTCAAAAATCCCAATATCCTATCGTTAACGTTGCGTAGCAAAACATCCCCAGTGAAAGTGTTTTAATATTACCAGTGAATATGGTAAACATAATTTTGTGTGTTATAAATCATTCATGTATGTACCGCTAGATGTTCAAGTAGAATTAGGTGTAGTATTATCATGTTATTCATATAGTGTAGCGTAGATAAAAAGTGGTGTGCCATATAGACAGCAAAATAAAAAAAAAGCCTTGTAAAAAGTGAATTCAAAAAAAATCTTATGTAAAGGTAGAATAGCCCCAACCTTGTTGGAAATGTAAAAGTAATCAGTGTTGGATGTAGAAAAAAAAATCTTTAGTATAGTAGCTAGCCTAGAACCATGAATAATCTTAGTCCGGTAGATGAATTTTAGATAGGGATGTAGAATAAAGTAAGAAAAGTAATAGAGAAAATTTTTAGCACTCCTGATTAAACCATAACATAAATATAAAATAATTATGTAGAAGAAATAGTTAATAAATCGCGAATATTTTAAAAGCCCAAAGGCAAGCAAGTACTAATGACGGGACGCCATTAATTAATGGGATTGGTAATATGTACCGTGAGTAAAATGCGATGTATTTAAAATACCAAAATAAGTTTCCTTCTTTCTAAGGATAGTTCCGACTTCCTCTAATTAAGTTTAAACCTAGTTTCAAAAATGAAAAGTCCTAAATCAGCAAAGAGAAAATCGCAATTAGCCTCAGACAAAGAACGGCGCTATCCAAGCTTTGGATTTCGCTAAGACAGTAGGCAACAAAAAAGATGCTACGCACAGTATTTCTAAGGAAGTTTAAATGATAAGAACCGTGTGAATGTTTGAATCATCAGAAATATTTAAAAGAATTTATTGGACGAAGGGCTCGCATCCTTGGACCACTTGGGCCAATTGTGAGCCAGTTCTTACACCGCAGAGCAGAAAAACTACGTTTAATAGTGGGGTAAAAGTGCTTTTTGAAAGGATTCGTAAATCAGAATCAGGACCATTCAGACAGAAATTTTTGGCGTATGATCTTTGCTTGTTGTATCTCGGTCACCGTTATTGTCATTTGGAGTGACCAACTGCTGTTCACCTAAATATGTAAGTTTCAATAAATCTATTGCTTTTTTTACCTGTGTTTATTTCATCATATATGTTTGTAGCCAGCCTAATGATAGGTAATTAGTTCGCAAATCTCCAAGGACGTTCCCAGGGAATCTGACCTCCAGATAGCTCAAGAAAAAGAGGTCACGTTTACATGGCTATACATTTTATTTTCTCTCATAATTGAGGGTGGCGCAAGCCTTGTTGGCGCAATCTTTAGCGCTATAAGCGGCGCTATCGGAGTACTTATAAGGTGTAAGTTCACTACTTTTGAGCACGACATTACATTTGATGCAGTCAATATTTAGTACCACAATTTGTCCAGTCTATTTTTTTCATCGCTACAAATGATTTTTTTTGTCGCTACAACTGCAGTATGAAACGACATCAAAAATGGAGTTTTTAGGGGAACAATTTATTTTGTTTTAAAAACAATTTGTTTAAGTTACAAAAGGTTTTTAACCCCATTAATGTCCTTAAAAATTAGCCATTGAACAACTCTCTACGATGTTCCAGTGCCGAGTCATCAGTGGAAAAGAAAAAAAAGAAGCCGTTTAGGCAGAATGCTGTAGTAGCTGCCACTTTTCTTGATTTTAAAGCCAATATATTTCCCTTGCTTTTGAAGCCAAGGGACAGAAAGTTTCTTAGACAAGTTTTCCAGACAAAGTGGTTCTAATGGTGTACTTTTTGGGTTGATTCGACTCTTTTTTTAAGGATTTCTGGGGTGTTATATTTCTTAATATTGGACATGACCGTCTCTTATGGGGTTGCTAGCTACCGCTGCAACCATGATTAAATATTAGAAACACGAAAAAGCGTAAGACTTTTCTTCTTTGGAGTATTAAGAGACAATCCTCAAGAAATTACGCAGAAGACAAGTCTATAGAATGCAAATATTTCGGACAAGTATTTTGGAATATTAAAAGAGAATCCTCAAGATATAACGCAGAAGACAAGTCCATAACTTGTTCGTTAACATAAACTTCATTAATGTGATAATATAAAATATCCTACATGGTCTAGTGGTTGGGATTGCTTGCTCTCATCTAGTGGGCTCGAGTTCGATTCCCAGCATGGAAATTTTACTCATGATGATTTCTTAAGGAATATAATGAAAATGATCATTTATATATACATTCCTTTTATTACTTCAGTTACTATGGGCAGTTACTATGGTTCAGTTACATAGTTCATTGCTTAATTTAGAAAATATAAATGTTTTTACTTTTATAGCTTTAATAAATCGAATAATATTAACATTTTGATTACTAAATACCAGTATATCTACATTAAACTGACAATGCACATTCATTAGTATGTTTCAGTAAAGTGCAAATTTTGTTCTGGCCTTGGGAAAGCTGATGGGTTTTGCGCCAAACTTGTTAATTTCTGCTCGTTTTGAGTTTTAATCGGTTAATTATTGTCATTTCTATTTATTTTGGGTTTCATTTTTTTATCGATGCTGATTTGTGGTAGTTTCACGCTTGGTAGATTATTTGATTTTATTTTTGCTCATTTTTTGTATAATGGAGTTCTTTACTTTTTTTTGAAAAGCTTATTTTGTTGAAAAAGTTTCCTAAATTAATTTCTGTTCGTTTTATATTGATATATTCTTTTCATTGAAACAGAAAATAATACTTTAAATCTTTTCGCTTTTAATGACTATTTAGTTTGGCCTGCTATTTGTATGCTGGAGAAAAATTTTCAGCAATTTTTAACAACATACACCCTTTTAAAAATCTTGACACAAATTGTACTGTTTAACTTAGTTTCATACCTCCTCTAGTTGACCTGAAATGGAATACTTGATACCATTCGCAAAAAATCTGCTTGCTTTCTCTGATAACTTGGATACACTTACGGTATTTAGATTTGGTTAAATTTTAGAAACAGGAAGGTTGGAGTAGGAGGGTGGGAGTGGAAGAGGGGCTAATTGCCATCAAATCATTTTCGACTATTAAAAAGGGCATCAGCCCTTTCTATTTTCAATCGAATGAGCCCTTTTTGAAGTTCCCACGACAACTCCTTCGATACGAAGTGCCCTGGTCTATACAACAAAAACAATACACTATACCCATTTCTATCTTTACAAAAAAATGTCAAGCCTTCCAATCACTTTCGACTATTAAAAAAGGCAGTAAGCCTTTCAATTTCCAATCGAATGAGTCCTTTTGGAAACGACAATGCTGTCTATAAACACGTTATATGCCCCCAGGGCATAAATTACAAGCCTTACCCTAAGGTCTGTTAGGAAGGTTGTCATCCTTTAAAACGAATTTCCGGAACTTTCAATTACGTTAAACAGCATGGCTATCTCAAAATATTGATTGGATCTGTTTGGAAAAATGGTGGGCGTGATAGGGGTGTTAGTCGCCTTCCAATCACTTTCGACTATTAAAAAGGGCACAAGCCACTCCAATTTCAAATTAAATGAGCGCTTTTCCGAAGCTTTTATGACAACTTCTTCGATACGAAGGGTCCTGCTCTAAAGCGAAATTTATAAATTATACATCGTGCCAACATCGTTCTTATATGCTCAAAGGGTATAACTTGAAAGCCTTGCCCTGAGGGTTGCGGGGGAGTGTCCTCCTCTTTACTTAGTCCTCGTTTCTTATCTTGTTGCCGAGTGTCCCCGTTCTTTACTTAAACATCACGATCAGGCTGCCTATGATTCATGCAACAACTTTCTATATAAACCTTATATGCCCCCAGGGAACAACTTACAACCCTTACACTGACGGCTCTGAGGGGATTATCATTTTAAAAGACCTAAGTTCCAGAACGGTCAACTACGTTCAACAAAATGGATATCTCAAAATTTGGATTGGATGTGTTTCGGAAAATGATGGGCGTAAGAGGGGCGTTAGTCCCTATCCAATGACTTTCAACTATTAAAAAAGGCACTAGACCTTTCAATTTCCAATTGAATGAGCCCTTTTTAAGTTTCTACGACAACACTTTCAATAAAAATTTATATGCCCCAGTGCAAAGCTTACAACCCTTGCCCTGAGGGCTGTAGGGGAAGGGGCTGTCATCCTTAATGACCTAATTTCAAAAGCTATTAACTACGTTGAATAACATGGCTATCGAAAAATGAGTTTTGGAAAAAGGTTCTATTTAAAAAAAAATTAATTACAAAAAGCTCTAGAAAGAGATTTCCTTTAAAATGAGCTTTTGAACAACTCTCTAATATGCTCCAGTGACAAGCTATCTGTGGAAAAGAAAGAAGAAAGAGAAAAGATGCCGTTTAGGCATCGTCTCTTAATGTAATCGTCTCTTACTAGGTTACTAGCTACCGCTGCAACCCGAACAATTTTTTTTTACTATGGGGCGTTATCGTTTCTAACTAGGTTGCTATCTACCACCACAACCAGAATTCAGTTACTATGGGGATTAGTTCGTCCTTTAATGTAAGTCTCTTACTAGGTTGCTAGCTACCGCTGCAACCCGGATGGAAGAGAAAGCAAAAAAGAAAAGAAAAAAAGATGTCGTTTAGGCAGAATGCTGTAGTAGCTGCCACTTTTCCTGATTTTCAAACCAATATATTTCTCTTGCTGTTCAAGCCAAAGGACAGGAAGTTTCCTATACAGGGGTTTCGGACAAGGTGGTTCTAATGGTGTAATTTTTGAGAGACTTTTTTCTTAGGAGTTATGGGTTTTTTTATTTCTTAACATTGGTCGTGATCGTCTCTTGCTAGGTTGCTAGCTACCGCTACAACCTGAATTAAGTGGCCTGTAAAATTTAGTATAGGCAAGAGGTGGTTCTTTACTATAAATTCAAATCTTACCACTAGTAGCATTTTATACCAAAGCAAAGAAATTACTTCTTTGAGTCTTATTCTATAATTTTATTTTAGTTACTATGGGCTGGAAGTTGGTTCTTTATTGTAATCTAAAAACAGGAAAATGCCTTCGGCTTTTTCTTTTTTTTAATAGTAAGAGACAAACCTAAGACAATCTACTGGCTAACTAAGTCCAATGTATGCAATGGTTTCTTAATCCAATGATCGTCTTTATAAAAACGAAGACTAATTTAAACATTTTTAAGAATGTATCTAGGTTTTTTTTCATAACGTGAAATTGTTACTAAGATATCCTAATATTTTTTTTTCAGTTTACAAAGTTTTGCAGTTTTTTTCATACCTGTTGCCTTATCATAGTACAAATACTTTAATCTTAACTATAATTAAGTTGCCTATGCAACTTAGTGTAAACACGAGTTAGCTAATCATTATAATGACGTCACATACACCAAAGACCTGTTTTTATTTTCCCTGTTGCATCAGCTACTACGAGGTAGACTTCGGTCCTTACTGTAAGAAATTAAGTATAACATGTCCTATGGTTTGTTCTTTACTAGGTTTATGATACCGATGAAAATTACATAATCCCCATTTATTTCCCAGATAGCATTGATAACCAGAAAACAGATAGCATTTTTATGATGGGGAGTGATCGTCTCTTATTAGGGTAATAGCTACTATTGCCACCGAGAGTAGTATAGGAACGTTGTCACTCTGTATTGAAATTTTGTATGTAAATACAATCTAGCTAATATACAAGCGTCGATTGCTCAGTTAGTAGAGCATATAGTTCGATGGTTAATTCTATGGTCCTATGGTTTGTTCTTTATTAGGTTTATGATACCGATGAAAATTACATAATCCCCATTTATTTCCCAGATAGCATTGATAACCAGAAAACAGATAGCATTTTTATGATGGGGAGTGATCGTCTCTAATGAGGGTAATAGCTACAATTGCCACCCCGAGTAGTATAGGAACGTTGTCACTCTGTATTGAAATTTTGTATGTAAATACAATCTAGCTAATATACAAGCGTCGATTGCTCAGTTAGTAGAGCATATAATTCTGCTAATGATCGTCCTTTAATAAACAAAAGAAATTTGATACGTCATATACAATAGAAAGAGTCTCTTATAATAAAACCACCACATATGAGGCACTTTGGCGAGAGACTGTTCTTTACTGTAACGTCTTAACTATCCCATTATCACTTCTTATGTCTCGTATCAAGTACCCATAACCTAACAAAAAATAAAAATTATTTTTAAATTTTCAGGTATTTTGTAAGTTTGAATGAAAAGGTTAAAATTGTTGTTCAGATATCATGAATATTTTTGCAGCTTACATAATAACTTGATTCTAAATTGAAAAATAAAATATATATATAAAAATTGAAATTTTTGGTCTGGAAATACATAAGAAATCTCACGTCAGGTGGTTAGAACCTAACCAAAAATAAAACTAGTTTTTAAATTTTAGACATCAACGTGGATATATGGAGGCATAATTGTCCTTTACTTAGTTTCAGCTTTATTCAATGATCGAGCCTTTATGTATTAACTACATCCAACGGCTAAGACGTCATTGATCAATATTGTACATAATAAATTAAGTTTTTCGTAAAAAACTGATTTAATGAAATAAAAATAAGTACAACTGACACTAGATCTAGAGATTTCCTTTAAAATGATTCATTGAACAACTCTCTACAATGTTCCAGTGCCACGTAATCTGTGAAAAAGAAAAAGAAAGAAAAAAAGATGCCGTTTGTGGAGAATAACGTGGTTAAAGTCAATTTTATTGATTTTTAAGCCAATATATTTCCCTTGCTATTCAAGCCAAATGACAGAAAGTTTCCTAAACAGGGGTTTCAGACATAGCGGTTCTAATGGTGTACTTTTTGTTTTGGTATGACTTTTTTTCTAAAGATTTATGGGCTTTTATATTTCATAACATTGGACGTGATCGTCTCTTACTAGGTTGCTAGCTACCCCTGCAACCCGGACAAAAGTACAATTCTCACAGGATGACCCGCTACCCAAATTATACAAGTATTATTAGCTATCTGTGGAAAAGAAACAGAAGGAAAAAAAATATGCCGTTTAGGCAGAATGTTGTAGTAGCTGCCACTTTCCTTGAATTTGAAACCAATATATTTCCCTTGCTGTTTAGACCAAGGAACAGAAAGTTTTCTGTACAGGGGTTTATGACAAAACAGTTCTAATGGTTTACTTTTTTGGATCTGACTCTTTTTTTAGGAGTTATGGGTTTTTATATTTCTTAACATTGGACGTGATCGTCTCTTACTAGGTTATAAGCTACGGCTGCCACCCAGATTATGTAAAATTCAATTGCTACAGGCTGTAGTTTGCTATTTAACATAGCTCATAGCTAAATGTAGTAAATTTAATATAAATTACTATAGGAAAGAATTCGTTTTTTATTATATGCTTGCATGGGCCCAGGATGGCACTAAACTTCCATTCGTGGAGGTCCCCGGGACTTCTTGCTGTCCGGTTCTAAGCCGGCTTAAACATTTCGGTGTAGACTTGAGAAGATATGTGATTCCCTTCCTGCACTGGTATCCGGGATCATTGCTATTCCTGAGGCGAAAATAATCTCAATAATTTAAAGAACATGAAAATCGGAACTTGGAATGTTACGACATTAAAAAACGACTATCGTATCGACATTTTGACTGACGAATTCAGACGATTCAAACTGGATTTATTAGGAATTTCAGAAACTCATATCCCAGGGGTAGGAAGCATGAAATTATGTGATATAGAATTCGTTTACTCAGGTAGGAAGGATGGGGTAGACGTACTAACCAGAGTTTGGAAATGAGGTTATTACAACACAAAGATTCAGTTTCTTCGGCTTTGAAACAAGATTCTAAGTCTGAAGATTTTACTTCAGCCCTTTCAGAACATATTTTTAATTTTCCAGACCATTTTATTTTGTTCGAGAATGTCTCTTTATTTCTAGGGATCGGGGTTTAAAGCAAAATTTTCGTGAAATTCTTGAAATAAAGAAAATCTTATTCAAGAATATTGCTTTGAATCGGGATACAGGTGAATATGGGCTGAACTCCATCTATGATAATTTATTAAAATCTGACAGAGTAAAGTTCAACTCACCCAATGTAGTTGACCTTGTCCAAATGTTATATCATTGAACGCTAATGAACCGAATCCAAGAAGGTCAAAGAGAATAGCTTCTGCCTTTTCTTTGAAAAGAATTATAGATTTAAACAATATGTAGTGTTATTTGATTTAGTATATAAACTTTTGTTTTAAATTGTTTTAGTTTAGTTTTACTACTGATGACGGTCACTGTATATGTGAGCGAAATATCTGGTATTTTTGTGAATTTCTATCACTGTTATCATCATCACTGTCTATTAAAAGGATTGTATCCCTATTTGAACTTTTATTTATCGTCATGGAAAGGCAGTGTGGTCTCCGAAATTATCTACATCATATTTATGGGGATGATTTGACCAAAATTGTGTATAAATATATAAACACTCAGAAAAAACATGCAAATGTTATCAACCAACAGAATTGTCTTCTACGATGTATGAAGATGAGAATTGTGCCACCTTCACTAAATTTCAATTTATATTTGGGCACTTTCAAGGAAGAAAACTTTGAACGAAGCTTACATTTCAAGACTTTAAATCACATTATTAAGGATAAAAGTCGAAAAAGAGCTTTAATAGTGAGAGAAAAACTTTTCCTGGAAAATCTTATATAAAAAAAGGTTAGTGTAAGTGACTATTGTTTTATTCAACAAACAGGAAAACATCACTTCAATCATGACTTTCGCCTTTCCAGAGAAAGACTGCTAAAAAAGTTTTCGAAATTATCAACAAATAATGCAGTAATACCTTCGTCAATTCTTGGACCAAGTGTGGTTGATTTTTCATCAAGAACTTTAACAATACAAGAACAATCAGTGCTTGAAAAGGGTCCGAAATTTTGTTTTAAACCGGATAAAGTCCCCGTGGAAGACATTATCTCTTCAATAGAAACATCTTTGCATAAAAACGCAAATCTAATAAAAGATGTTAGCTTAGTAAGAGCTTCTATCGTAAAAACCCTGTCTAATTTTGTATTGAAACCGGAATTTCCTAGTACGACCATCAAAGACATGAGTATTCTTAAAAACTTGAAAAAGGATGGTTCAATTACCATTACAAAAGCAGATAAGGGTAACACTTTAGTTGTGATACTGAGGACTGAGTTGTGATACTGATACTGAGGACTACGAATCAAAATTAAGAAATTTACTAAATGATGAAAAAACATACAAGAAGCTATCGTTTAATCCAACAGACTCTTTTACAAATAAGTTTAAGAACGAATTGAAGTGCTTAAAGGATGAAGGAAAAATTACATCTCAACTCTATTACAAATGCCTGCCACGCAGTTCCTTGTGCCCTAAATTATATGAACTTCCCAAAATTCATAAGCCTGACCTACCATTACGACCAATTGTGTCAAGTACAAGGTCACCAACAAGTGTTTTGAGCAAATGGTTAGTGTCAATCTGTAAACCACTTTTGTCTACACAAATTTTGTATATTAAGAATTCTTCGAATTTGGTTGAAAAACTGAAAAAAGTAGAAATTTCTTTGAATTCTTTGCTTTCAAGCTTTGACATTGTATCAATGTACCCAAATATTGATGTAGAAGCAGCCGAAACTCTTCCAGAAGGAAAGCTGTTAAGAAATATGGATTTGATTAGTGGCAAAACAGATTTGTAACTTTCTGTAATTGTGTATTTAGTAAGGTTTTGCAATAAGTTCTCTTATTTTTTTCAATTTAGAGGGGAGTATTTCGAACAAATAAATGCTTTAGCTATGGGGGCCCCTTTATCCCCTTTATTAGCTAATATTCTTGTGGAGAATATTGAAACAATTGCGTTAGATTCATATTTTTTTAAACATATTTTCTGGGGCCGGTATATGGATGACATTATTTCAGTATGGGATTATGGGGAGGAGGAATTAAAAGGATTTTTGGAACATCTTAATTGTTTGGGGGGAGGGATTTAAAGTTTACTGTTGAATTGGAAGAGAACGGGAAACTTCCTTTCCTTGATCTTCTTCTTTTGAAAAATCAAAATAGTCTGAATTTTAAAATTTCCAGAAAACCGACAAATAACAACAGATTTTTGTCTTATAGTTCCGGTCACGCTCGCCAAGTAAAAATTGGTTTGATCATTTCTTTAACTGATCGGATCTTTAGCATTTGCTCTCCAAAATTTGTTGAGGAGGAGTTGTCTTTTCTAAGGAAAATACTAATAAGCAACATGTATCCAGAATGGTTAATTAACCAGACTTTTTCAAAAAGAAGAAAAACTTTCTAGAGATTTCTAAGGAAGTCTTGGAGACAACTCGGGAGAAGGATGTTTTTTGTTCCTTACCATATGTACCCGGGCTAAGTGAAAAACTTAAAAGAATTTTACAAAGCAAGAGTCTAAGGGTAGCTTTAAGGAGTAATAATACTTTGGGTAGATTTCTAAATTCTGGGAAGGATCCAACTTCATTGGGGCAACAAAGTGGGGTTTATCAGATCCCATGTACTTGTGGAAACTCATATGTGGGACGTACTAACCAGAGTTTGGAAATGAGATTATTACAGCACGTAGATTCAATTTCTTCAGCTTTAAAGCAAGATTCTAAGTCTGAAGATTTTACTTCAGCCCTTTCAGAACATATTTTTAATTTTTCAGACCATTTTATTTTGTTCGAGAATGTCTCTTTGATTTCTAGGGATCGGGGTTTAAAGTAAAATTTTCGTAAAATTCTTGAAATAAAGAAAATCTTATTCAAGAATATTGCTTTGAATCGAGATACAGGTGAATATGGGCTGAACTCTATCTATAATAATTTATTAAAATCTGACAGAGTAAAGTTCAATTCACCCAACGTAGTTGACCTTTGTCCAAATGTTATATATTGAACGCTAATGAACCGAATCCAAAAAGGTCAAAGAGAATAGCTTCCGCCTTTGCTTTGAAAAGAATTAGAGATTTAAACAATATGTAGTGTTATTTGATTTAGTATATAAACTTTTGTTTTAAATTGTTTTAGTTTAGTTTTACTACTGATGACGGTCACTGTATATGTGACCGAAATATCTTGTATTTTTGTGAATTTCTATCACTGTTATCATCATCACTGTCTATTAAAAGGATTTTATCCCTATTTGAACTTTTATTTATTGTCATGGAAAGGCAGTGTGGTCTCCGAAATTATCTGTATCAGTTATAGTAGTATACGCCCCTGTAAAACCAACTGACGGAGATACTAGTGACTCAGATGAAATTTACTTACAGTTACAGGAGCAAATAGACAGGGTCCCAAGTAGAAATATGATCTTATTTCTGGGAGATTTTAATGCCCAGGTTGGTAGAAATAGGGATAGATGGTATCCCAGCCTATGTAAATTTGGTGTAGGAAAAGAAAACAGTAATGGATACAGACTTTACCATTTTTGTAGGTACAACAATTTAGTTATAACCAATACGGTGTTTGGTAATAAAATGGCTCATAAGTTAACATGGTATTCACGTGATAGTAAGACAGCAAGCCTTATTGATTATGTTATAGTAAACCGAAGATTGGCAGGAGCAATACAAGATACTAGGGTATATAGGAGTGCTGTTATTGATGTTAAAAGTAAAGATCACCATCTAGTAGTGTCAAGGGTTAATTTAAAGCTGAAATATCGGAAGGGTAACTACCCACCAGGAAGTTATGATGTTGGTAGACTCCAGGATGAGAATTTGAGAGAAACTTTCTAGGAACAGTTGAATGCTAAACTTGAGAGTTTAAAATTTGGTAATGTGGAAGATGGTTCGAATAATTTTAGAAAAATAATTTGTGAAGTTGCTGAAGGTGTATTAGGAAAGAAAGCTAGAACTACAGCTAAGAATATTAGTGAAAAATTTTTAAGTTTAATAGAAAGGTGAAAGGACTTGTATAAGAATTATCTGAGTGATAGATCATATGAAAACAAAAGAAGCGTAAATAAAGTGGAGAAAGCATTAAAATATGAACTAAGGAGGTGTGAAGTGGAGGCCATGGATAAAATTGTCGAGGATCTGGAAGATGCAGCTAGACGGCATAATAGTAAAATATTGTACTGGCACGCTAACAAATTGAGAAGGAGTAGTCGATCCAGACTTGGCCCATTTAAAGATAGGAATGGGGTCACAATTAGTGATAAGAGAAAAAACTAAAGAGAGATGGGCCGAACATTTTGAGAATTTGTTTAACTGAGATAGAGTTGCAGAAAAAAACATAGAGGAAAATGAAAAAGTTTGTGATACCTTGGATGTGAAGGAAGATTTGTTTTGTGATGAGGAATTAGCAACAGTACTAAAAGGATTAAAGAATAATAAGGCTCCAGGTGCTGATAGGGTAATAAATGAATTTCTTAAATATGGTGGCTCTGAGGTTAGAATTAAGCTACTAAAGATTATGAATATGTTTTTTGAAAAAGGGGAAGTACCTAACGATTTTAGGAAAACCTTAATTAAGCCACTTTATAAGAAAGGTGATAAAAGTGAGTGTGATAACTATCGAGGCATTAGTCTGGTCTCTGTAGGTAGTAAATTACTTAGTAATATGATAATTTTTAGATTGAGAGATGCGGTAGACAAAGTTTTAAGAAAAGAGCAGTGTGGTTTTAGAAAAGGTAGAGGATGTGTCGACCAAATTTTCACTCGTAGGCTAATAATTGAGAAGTGCCTCAGTTTTCAAACACCTTTGGTCCTCAGTTTTATAGATTATAGCAAGCGTTCGATTCTGTTGATAGAACAGCTTTAGTAAAGGTTTTATCCTTGTATGGTAAACCAGACAAATACATTAAAGTGATTAGTGCTATGTGCGAAAATAACAGTGCTGCGGTTAAGGTAGGAAATGAGGTTAGCAGCTGGTTTTGTATTAAATCAGGAATTAAGCAGGGTTGTGTTCTATCCCCCTTTATATGGATTATTTTGATGGACTTTGTTTTTTAAGGAGCACACGAAAGGCAATGGGAGAACACGGAATCAAATGGGGAGGAAAAAGTCTCCTGGACTTGGATTATGCTGATGATTTAAGCATCCGAGATGAAAGTTTGAGCAAAATTAATGAAGTTTTAGAGGTTTTGCGAAACAATCATTTTCTATCCTTATTCAGAGGTTATACAGATATCATTTTTTAAGAACCAACCTTGAAATAATTTCCATAATTATCTGAAGTATAATCCGTTGCACACCTAAGCCTTAAGTAAGCAGTCCAAGACTCATAAGTCTTACCGTTCCATTAAAACATAAGAAAGTTTAATTATTTTATTTGGAAATAAATTTTATGGTTAGAATTCTGAGGTTTTTACAGTTTTATAACCCCTGAGAACACTGAATTTATCATGTATTAAGTTAAAGCTGAGCACACACAGAATGCAGAATAACATATAAAATCAGAGACCAACAATCAAAACGGAAAATTTTTGCACCTAATTTCACATCACTATGATCATTTAACGTTATTTCGGAGTCCAAACACTGGTGATGATCCAGAAAACTTTCCTATCAGTCCTTTCGACCATTAATTTTGTTACCTAGGCGTCTTTCCCATCAGAATGGGGTATTATGATTTTGACTAGTGGGACAATTTTGAATTAACCCGCCATGTGTAAATTATTGCGTATTTTATTTTATCTGGTGCATCTTCGGCGCGAACTGCTTTATTGCAAAAAAATTGTATTTCTCATTTGAATCCAATAATTTTTCATCATATAACGAAGCTGTAATCTCTGTATTCCACCCAGCAGCATCAGCGTATTCTGTTCTTTCACAGTAATGTTACTACTATCCATCAAAAACCAGACCAGATAAAGGAAATTGATATAAGATGAGAGAATGCCGTAAGGAAAGATTTAAGAAAAATTATAAGTTCTTGGAATGGTGTAAAGTGGGAAGCTCTTTGCATATGTGGCTGAAGGAGAAGCGTGCTCAAAAGTTTTGGCCTCAGGCAATTTAGTACCGCAGAGAACTGTTAGTAGAGGTAGTAGTAGCCTATAAAAAGTTTATCAAAAATGGTCGAGAAGAAGAAGAATAACCTATCCAATCTATTTACTCACACATATTAATGCATAACATGCTTATCTTTAACTAAAAGTTAGCATAGCCTGCTGTCAAAATCAAACTAAGTTTAGTCAGGGTGGACTCTCAAATGTTGCTGAGGGATTCTGAAAGGCTTTTCTGAATAAAATGCATTCTAGGTTCCCAAGCCCTGGCCAGGTCACCATGATTGCCACGTACCTTGATCCATATTTGAAAAAAATATATGTCTCACCTGAAGATATTCTCTAAGTTGAGAGTAAAACAGCAAGAGACGTAGAATGGTTTTGCTAGCGGCTCAATCAGTATCAGTAGATGTGAATGCCGTGAAAGACCCTATGATGTTGCCACAACAGAATCAAGCCAGTTTGTGGGGTTCACACGGTAAAGTTTTTGTAGGCAATGTAAAGCATGCTTAGCAAACAGCTGAATCTATCACGGTTGTACAGATTTTCAACTGAAACCTTATAGTTCCAAGAGACACCTACTCATGTCTCGTAATACGGGGCATGAGAAACACATATGCGAGACCACAAGGGATACCTGTCACCGGTATCCCTTCTTGAGAGTGTTTTCCAAGAGTGTTCAGTTAGACAATAAAAAAGGGAATCGCCATCAGGGAAAACACTGACATGGTTCTTTTTTTGATAGCCAAAAATAGTGATTTATTTCACTTTGTACTAAGCCCGAGTAATTTCAAATCTGGTTCTTCTTGATATTCATTTATGTAATAGAAGTTTCTTTTTATTGTTTGATTTTATATTGTTCAAAGTTTTAACAAAAATTATGCAATATACTCTTTAATTTCAATTCTTGTTATTGAAATTTGGCAAAGCCAAGAGGAGAATCCAGCAGAATCTTGATCCAAAATATCGAAGGTAAAACTATTGACCAGCACTACAAATAATTGCTGGTAAACAATTGGACCTTGGACGACGTATTTAAATGTTCAGTTACAAATGAAAGAATTTCCCTTATGATTTTGGGTTCAATAACATTCAAATTAATCTAATATTACATTGCAGATTTCAGGAAAGTTACCAAGACAAATAATATTCTTAAGAAAATTTTTAGAGGCTATTAAAGGAGAGC
This sequence comes from Artemia sinica, assembly GCA_027921565.1. Lineage (NCBI taxonomy): Eukaryota > Metazoa > Arthropoda > Branchiopoda > Anostraca > Artemiidae > Artemia > Artemia sinica. The sequence continues at coordinate 25,568,533 of CM051260.1, forward strand.
AAGGGCGATGATCAGGGTTGCTACCTCTAGCACGAAAGTGCTATTTTAACACTATTTTATTAAGCGTAGCACTGCAGCACGTGCTCAGGGTTGTTAAAATAATGCTAAAGTTGCATGAAAATGCTGTTTTAGCACTATTACAGTCAATTTTTTTTACTATGGCACCGAAAATCACTGTGTAGCTTGCAATTTTTGGCAATTGTACTACTTTAGGAACTAACAGTGGTGGCAACCCTGGGCTGATATATTTGATTTGTAAGGAAACTAAGTAATCAAACTTCCATTTAGCCTAAATACAACAAAAAACAAATAGAATTTAAAATTATGCTGAACAGTTTATTAAAATAAAATTTACAATATCATTCGTATAAATGTACTTTGAAAGTATTTTCAAATTTTGCCATACATTTGGCATGTTAAATAATTCACAATCAAATTCTATAAAATTTCCGGTTTCTTTGGGTGAGATATACTTCATTTAAATACTAAATTGGAATTTTTGTGGGCTGGAAAGGGTTCTTCTCAATATTGAACTAATACTAAGCGGGATCAAAAATAAATTTAACCCTATAGTGTAATTTCAAAATTTCAGATAAAACACAACATGTAATTAGTTATGTTACATTATATATAGCATTAATTACATACATGGTCTAAACTGCAGCATATCTATTAACTATTTCATTTGTAATACCATCCTTAGAGATATTATCCAGTAATAAATGTACGGGATTAGTTATAATAAAACTCTTTTTATATTATTCAAGATCCTTGTGTGGTAAAGATTTCAAGATTATCAGCAAAATTATTTAAAAGTACTCCAGTTCTAAGTTTACCTTGAGTATTTAAATCAATATTCAGTGCACTAACATATTATAAATGCTACAGGATAAAACAAATTGTATGGAATGATGACTGGGCTATAATAATTATAGATGGCAATGGTGAAATATAGAATAGTAGAATACAATATTAAAACAAGTTGTTTCACCATGTCGTCGACTTTATAAACAAAATTCAACTATCCGAACGAACACAAGCTTTGATTGGTAAATATACCAAAAGCTAATAGTTTATAAACAAACATAGCAAAGTAAAGTGAATTTCAAACCAGCAAAACGCAGTGACGTGAATAACGTGATTAATTTGGAATTGTAGGCCACTCAACTTACTAGTCACTGCTACACCTGTCACAATTAGGGCCGCCACAAGATGGGGTCGGGTTCAAGACCCCAAGTCGTTACAGGCTCCTCTATAGCGCCAACAGCAATTCGTTCTCCATCGCTATCATACCTAGTACAGTAGGCCGGCAGGCCCCCTTTTGTCAAAGGGGATAATAGAGCTTATTTTTTGTGCACATTACACTTTAAACTTACGTAACACTAGATGTTTGTTACAAGGACGCCCGCAGAAAATTTTCCAGAGGGGGGCAGATTTTCCATGTGGGGGGGGGGTATTTTTCGTGGGGGATATTTTCCAGGGGGGGGGATTTTCCAAGTGATTAATCGCCGGGGGGGAACGTCGGCCACCAGACTGATCATGATACCTTTAGATTGATCATATTTCAAACAGTGAGGGGTACAAAAATGTGATTCTATACCGGTATAAAAAAAACCAAGAGTTTTACTATAAAAAAAAGAAAAGTTACTATTTTACTAGTTACTATTAATTTTACTATTCAATTTAAGCTATTTATTTGTAATTTATTTAGAATTATTTGTTGATTAATTATTAAATATTTGTTGATTTATTAAAAGATCAATATCTTTAATTCGCAAATTTTGGCATCTTGACTAAATTCCCGTTCAGGTTTAAGCTAAAAGTTAAGTTTCATTATTATGAAAGAAAAGCAAGCAAAATTCCTAATAGGATAAGACCTTATAGGATACAACCAATGGAATAGACACAGGATGATCATTATAGAATTAAGCCAAGTTAGAATCTTACCCCTTAACTAGGATTATTTTTTTGAAAATTAAGGAAAAGAATAAAAGAAATTAGACTTGCGTTTTTAGCGTCACAAAATATGAGCAAAAACCGAACCAATCTGACTCCTGGTAGGGCACGACACTGTATTTATATAAAACTTTCTTTGTTTATCAATTCCAAAATGCGGTAAGCTTTATCAAGCTTGTTGCACTATTGCTGGGGCATAAGAATACCCTTGAGAGTATTTACTCTACACTTTAAATCGGGTTCCGGTTTCGGCCTCATTTAAATAGATAAATAATGATCTATATTGAGTTAATCTAAGATCTAAGAATTAAAATAAGTTCTGAATTGATTCTAAACAAGTTTCATAGCAGTTCTTAAAGACAAAACAAAAATAATAAATTCTTTTTCTTTGATTGGTTATTACACTTCTATTTTCTTCCTACTCTGGTCTTAATTTCAGGGGGGCCATGGCCCCCCTGCCCCCCCCCCCCCCCCCCCTGCGGGTGGCCATGGCCTGCTAACAGAGGAAACTATAATTTTTCAAGGTTTTTTATTAATAGGCCTTTTAAATGAACTAATTATTATTATAAGTTGTGCTTATATGAATAGAAAATCATTGTTTTAAAAAATTTAAAGATAAAAAATGACGTTTCTTCAAAATGGATATATTGTTTTTTCTTATATATTTTTCTTACTATCACAATCCAAAGAATATAGTTTAGGCGAACGAGCCTATTGAAACACAATATACATAATTAAAAATTAGTATTATTTGAATTAATAATCGTAAATACAAATGACAGGCCAGTGGAGGAATCCCAAAGCTAGGGTGCGAAGAAATCCCGTCAATTTCCCCATGAAGAATCCAGCCATGATTTGAAAATCACATGTAAAACAATTCATCGTTGTCTATTCATAAAAAAAATATATTAATGTACGTAAATATAAATAAAAATATTTTACATTACGTACATTAAAAATATTTAATGTACGTACATATAGGCAAAGTTTCTTCTAGTTTAAATATTTCGGCTCAACACCCAAATCCATTTCTAAGACTTTTCCAATTTTTGTTATCAAAATTGGGTAATTCTATAACCCCCCCCCCCCCTCTCCTCTCCCACAAAAGAAGGCTCGATCATGTGGTTTCATACGTCACATAATTCTCAGATCACCCCCAAGGCGTGACTTGAAAAGTTTCTTTCTTCTAAAACTAAAAATATGTTCGACCATCGTCATGTCAGTTGCTTCCAATATTCTAATCTCGGCTCGCAGAATTATCTTCCTATTCCCCCATACTTTTTATTTACTATTAATTGAGTTATAACTACTCAATTAGGTGAAGCTATTCACTTGTATGATTTTCCTGTTACCTAACTTCGCCTCTTTGTTCTCACTTATCCATAATCTAAAGGACTTATTTTTGTTAACATTAATTTTCAACCATATTCTTGCACTATCAATACGGGTCGTTTGAATAAACCGTTTTGCTTAGTATGGCTGCCAAGGCAATTTTTTCTATTAACCTTTAACATAAAAGTTTTATATTGCACGGAAATTATCCAAACGACTGATAAAACATAGCTTGTCTTAAATAGTTGCGATCGACGGCAATGTGAGAAAATTGGGTGAGGGGTTATTTTCGGCAAAATGGACTTACCAGTAAATAAGAAAATTACCCTCTAAGGAGAGAGGGGACCTTTTCTGTTCATAATCTACAAGTCTGTACCCGGGATTTTTTTGGAGGGGTTTTAATCTTTTTTTTTTGGGGGGGGGGGGGGGTGTTACACAAAAAAAAACCTAAAAAAACACTTACAAAATTTGTTTATGTTCATTTTTGTTACGTTTTACGAGTCATACAAATACTTCGGGGGGGAGAGGTGGGTTAAACCCTCTCCCCCCCCCCCTGGATACGGCCTTGATATTCTAGGATTGATGACCTCTACCTATTTATGTAGTTAGGAATCTATGGGATTAATGTTTCTTTTCTTATATTTTTAGGTATATGTGCAATAATAATGTACACAAGAATAAAAACAAAGTTGCAGCTATTAGTGGAAGAAACAGCAAATAACACCCCCGATTCTTTTTATAAAATTGCATATAATTTGACAATATTTTGATAGCGTACTACTCTTGAAGCACCTTTACCTATTAAATGAAGAAGAATGATCTTCCTTAAAATATGGAGAATTTGTCTCTTGGTAAGTCTATTTTGATTCAAATTTTGTTTAGCCATCACCAATTGGCTGAATATCGATATTACAAAAATTGATTTAGTGTATGACTTTTAAATCTCGTTAGCCTTTTTAATGACATCTATATTTTATTTTTAATTTAAATAGGCTGCGCTTTAAGCAATTTAAGAACACCCTTACTTCTCTGACGTTATATTTTTCTCAAACAAATCCATAAATGAGGATGAATATGAAAAATAAAATAAACTACAATAAATGAAAAATCTAAGGCCAAACTGGCCAGCCAAACATGAAAACAAAGACGAAGCCACGGGACTACGGCCAGTAGAAGAAAAAGACAAACTTAAACGACGCTGATATTTAACCTGTATAAAACAAGGTGTCTTCAAAGTAAAAAAGAAAGAAAACATCAGAACTAACCTAAAACAAAGAAATAAAAAATAAGACAGAAAAACAATATACAATTGTATAATTTATCACCACAAAAGCCAAACGGAGTTGCTTCAAGTTAAACCACCGAAGCGACTGGGTAAAATAAAATGAGTATGAAATTAATTATTTAGTTGCGAAATACTCCTCTTGCTATGTTTTACAGCTGCATTTCTCCTAGGTCTAGTATTTAATCCAGTCCCTTGGTGATTTTGTAAAACTTTATTACCCGTATCAGCTAATGTTTCACTTTTCAGAAGAATGTTATAAATCGCATCAGTATTTAAATTACCTATATCTCTGTTCATTGAAAGATTAGCAGGAATATGTTTGTTTTCTATTTTAATTGCTTCCCTAGCCCACTGTGTCAAGCCTCTATCACTAGAAATGACCGTGGCATCGTCAAATTGTAGAAAATGATCAGGGCGGTAGAAAATGTTTCCGCCAAAACAAAAGTTTTAGGAGGCTTACTAAAATTTAAAGCTGCAAAATTTAAGATGCCAAATAAATAGTTCAATAAACTGTTGGTGGGTTTGGCCAATATAAATCCTTCCTCGAGAATAAAGAATACTATACACACCACTACTAAAAATGCCACGAGTCAAATCTTTCCCAGAATTTAAAAATTGGTGAATGGTCTCATTGACTCAAAACAAGCATTAATGTTATATTTGCGTAAAATTCGCTTAAGCTTTCACCTAGACCAGGCACCAGGGGCGTCGTTTGGGGGTGGCAAGGGGGGGGGGCAGTTGCCCTCCCAATAATGTGGAGAAAAGAAGTATATGCAACCCATTCCCTTTGACAATCCAGATATGGACCCCTCTTGCCCCCCCCCCCCAATAAAAGTGCTGGAGATTCACCCCTGCCAGATGCATAAGGTAAAGAAATATATTTTTTTGCCAAATGCAATTCGGAAGACTGTGAAACTGCAGTTACTGTGCGATTATATTTAATGTGTCTATTTTCTATTATTTCATTTATGAATTTGATCGGATAACCATTACAAATTAAAATTTCTTTTAATACAATAATGCTGAATCACGATATTTTTGAGAACAAATTCTAAAAATCATATCAACTAATAAAGTCGCAACTCCTCTTTTTACTGAGACTGGGTGACACGAGTGAAAATTTAGATATTTGTCGCTATGCGTAGGTCTTCTAAATATTGAGAAAAGCAAATGGTTATCTATTTTAATTAACAAAAAATCAAAGAAATGGTAGCATATTAATTTCTTCAAATTCAAGTGTAAATTTAGTGTTTTTGTTAAAGCTGTTCAAATGTTCAAAAGAAAGATTTAAGGACTCATGTTTAATTTCAGGACTCAGATTTAAGGACTAAGGAGTCAGATATAAGGACTCAGGTGTGCAAAAAATGAATAACTGTTTAGAATGTATCTTGTTTAGAATAAAGAGCAAATGGCACCCTATCCTTATGGGAGAAATGAGGAGGGGGCAAAGTCACAATTACTTGTGTTACACTATAAAAAAAAAAAAATTCCAACAAAAAGTTCTGTTGGACTTCAAACAAGTCAAAAGAATCCGATTTTTCTGTTGAAATTGTGACTTGCTGTTTGAATTCCAACAAATTGTTGAAATTGTTAAAATTTATGTACTTTCTAGTAGAAAAAAAATTATTTTCAACGTAAATAGGCTATATTAATCAACATGGTTTGGGCTTCAACAGTAGTTTGTAATTTCTTGAATATCATTTTAAATTTGTCTATAGGACCATTGAAACTAATATGTTCAGGGTAAATTAAATTAAAATATTCGAATTATAGCAGAAAAAGGCGGAGACAAATCGAATTTTGAGTTAAAAAGATAATTTAAAAATAAGGAAATATACTTTAACTTTGAAATGAGTTGAACTTACTTGTCTGCAAAATGAACTCGCAGACATTTATGTGCAAAAATTATCTTTTAACTGTTAGAGTCGTTTTTTTTAAATACATTGTATGTGAGTTTCTGCAGGTAGAAAACTTTTTAAGATGCTACCCTAATGTTAACAGTACTAACGATTGAAATATATTGCTTTCTGAATTCAACTTTTTCCAATTAACAACGAAAATCCTTTTGTGGGAACAACTTGTGTTTTTGCAATGAACGTCACTTTTTGTAATTAAACCCAAAAAGCGTTTAAAAACAAGGATTTGCCATAAATTTGCTGCTTCCGCTGAATAACCAAGTAAGAAAATATATCGAAAGAAAGAAGACGTTTGTAAGGGTATTTCAATCCTTTATGTACACGTAAATGAACCAAGAGATTCCCAAAAAGAGGGAATTTTCTAAAATAGTGCACATTTCAACTGGACTAAAAAATACTACATTCTAATAGCATGAATAGTCCTTAGAAAACTGATTCAAATGTAACTCCGGTTTGCTATAGGATTAAATAAAAATAGAACATTAGCCCAATAAGTTTTATCTAACGTTCGTAGTGTTTAACTTTAATTAAGGAGCGACTCAGCTCAATAATAGCCGAAACTCAATAATTGAATTTTGATAAAATTTGATAAGAATTGGGCTTTTATGCAGATTCCAAATATATAGATTTCCTTATTTTTTATGTTACCCATTAAAAGCTACGAGCCTCAGAAGAAAAAGGGATTTTGATGGATTGAGAAATTTTGAAAACAGGAAGTCTGATTTTCGAAAAGGGAGAAACACCCCCAAAAAGTCAATGAATTTTTATATAAGTAAAACCTCTATGTAGGGATTTCAGCCTCAAAATTCCATTGCTTTTGCCAGAAGACAGATCAGGGATGCGTTTATTTTGTGTTCTAGTGCTCTTTTTAAAAGACCGTCAGGATTGGGGGGCAACTAAACCCCCTCTCGTGGCCAAATTTGTCTCTTATTTTGTTTGCAAATGTTATAATTTGAGATAAATTTGAAAAAAATTTCATCTCCATCAACTGCAAACGCATAATGCTCAACCTAGACGGGTGACCTTAGTTCCTTCAGTGCCATCCAAGGCGCATAGGGTATCAGTGAGACTCTGCCATTCTTCTCAAAGCTCGGAAGTGGCTAGTATATCCACCCAGTCTGGCACAATAGCACTGTTTATTGTTGCTCGGTCTTTTTCGTACGTCCGGCGTAGAGTATTCATTGGCCTGCCTCTGCGTCTAAGCCCCCTGAACTCAATTGGAACGTCATCTTCGGTAGTCTACTGTACGGCATGCGTAATACGTGACCAAGAAAGCGCCAGCGTCTACACGTGATTTCATCTGTAGCAGGTGTTTGCATGGTGCAGGTTCGTATTTGTTCGTTGGTAACTCGGTGGTACCAGCGGACGTGCAACAATCGTCGGAGACAGTAATTCTCAAAGGCCAGCAGACGTTTCTCTAGAGTTTGGTTAAGTTGCCAGGTTTCACGTGAGTAAAGCAGTATGCTCATCACGTTGCTGTTGAAGACGAAGACTCTCATTTTGAGCCTCAATGAGAATTTTGGAGATTCCATATTAATGAGAGCCGATTCAAGGCAGTCTGTGCTATCTCAATTTTGGTCTGGACCTCTTTAGCTATGTTGCCTCTCTCTTCAAATATGCTGCCAAGGTATCAAAAGCCTAATATTTGCTTGACTCTTTCGCCCTTATGGAGGATCTCAAGAGGTTGATTGCTGCAAAAAGCCATACATTTCTGTTTCTTTGCGTTAACGTGTAGTCCCACTTTTCGGCTTGGTCTGTTACACGGTTAAAGAATTCTTGCAGGCTAGCATTGTCTTCATCTAGGAGGGTTAGGTCGTCTGCAAATTCTACATTTAACGGTTGTTTTGAGTTGCCAAGTCTTACTCCTTTACCGTTAGCATTTCAGAGGATGAAGTCGATGACAATGATGAACAGGAGGGGAGACAGCACGCATCCCTGCTTAACCCCCAAAGCGATTTTGAACCATCTTGTGTCACCAGTACTGGTACAAACGCAGCATTCTGTTTCTTCGTACAATGCCATGATCAGATTTACTATTTTCTCTGGCAATCCATAGTGGGATAAAATCTTCCACAGAGTTTCTTGATCGATTGAACCGAATGCTTTTTCGAAGTCTATGAATAAGATCAGCAATCTCCTCCTCCGTTCATTGATCTCTTTAATCAGCGTTTGCATAATGAAGATAAGATCAGCGCACGGTCTTCTAGGTCTAAAGCCGCTTTGTTCCTCGGGGAGGTTTTGGTCGATCTGATTGATGATTCTATTTAGTAGTATCAGACTGAACCACTTAGCAGTTACAGATGAAAGGGCGATCCGAAATAGTTTTACTGCAGTGACTGTTCTCCAATCTTTGGGAACCCTTTCCATTTCCCTGACGGTTCTGAAAAAGGTGAGCCAAACTGTTGTACATATGCCCAATGAAACTTTTATCATTTCAGCAGCAATGCCATCAGCACCAGGTGACTTGCCATTTTTTAACTTCTTGGTGGCACTTAAGATCTCAGTGGGAGAGATTGGTTACCCTCCCATATCTTTTGACGCTTAAAAAGTGAACTAGAACTTTCAATTTCCAATCAAATGAGCCCTCTCTGAAGTTTATGCGAGCATTCCTTCCATAAGAACCATATATGACCCCGTGGCATAACTAATAACCCTTGCCCTGATGACCTTTGGAGGGAGTGTCATGCTTAAAAATATAATTTCCATAACTTTCAACTACGTTGAACAAAATAGCTATATCAAAATTTTGATTGGATGTGTTTGGGGAAATGATGGGCGTGGAAGGGGTGTTAGTTGCCTTCTAATCACTTTCGATCATTAAAAAGGGCACTACCAATTTAAATTTCCAATCGAATGAGCCCTTTTTGAAGTTTCAAGGACAACGCTTTCTATAAAAACCTTATGTGCCCCCAGGGCTTAACTTACAACCCTTGTCCTGAGGGCTTTGGGGAGAGGGGGCTGTCATCCTTAAAGACCTAATTTCCAGAATTTCCAACCACGTTGAAGAAAATGCTATCTAAAAATTTTGATTGGATGTGTTTGGGGAAAAGGTGGGCGTGAGAGGGGGGTTAGTTGCCCTCCAATCACTTTCGAGTATTAAAAAGTGCACTAACCCTTTGAATTTCCAATTGAATCAGCCCTTTTTGAAGTTTCTCCGACAAAGCCTTCAATAAAAAGCTTATATGCCCCCAGGGCATAACTTACAACCCTTGCCCTGAGGGCTGTGGGTGAGTGTCCTCCTCAAAAACATAATTTCTATCTGGGAATCAACTACGGAGAACAAAATGGCTATCTCAAAACTTTGATTGGATGTGTTTGGGGAAATGGTAAGCGTAGAAGGGGTCTTCGTTGCCTTCCAATCACTTTTGACCCTTAAAAAAAAGTGCCTCTGGGAAAAAAATAATAAATAAATAATAAAACGTCGGAGCTGTATGGCCTTTACTATAGGCAGTGCTATAGCGTTGCCTCTGATGAAAGCGGAATTAAAACTTGAAAGGAACATAAATGATTCCGTGGTAAATTTGGGACAATTTTTGTTACTGAACTATGAATAGGGTGAACATACCACACGATGCCTTTTGTTATACTCTTTCCGAATATAACAGTCGCTTTTTATTGGAAAATCTAACAGTCTATATACCAGCGAGACAGTCCCAAAAATTACTTACACTAATGGCAATAAAAACAGCAGTTTCCCATGTATTGCTTGAATTCTATGCTATCATTACATCACAGTTATCATTAGAATGTAAATAAAACTCATGCAGAAACGTACGCAAAAAGCCTCCAAAAAAAACTTCTCAAAAAAGCCTCCAAATTCCTTTTGAAATTCACGCTAATCTATAAAAAGAATTATAACACGCTTCGCCCTAAAACTTGTAGTTATTATTAAGATATCATTATTCAATGCGATTCATTGATGTAACCGCAAATCTTAGAAAATGGCTCAATTTCTTGCCATAAAATTTAATTTAGTTATAATTTAATTTCAGTTCAAATCTCTAAATATCTAAAACGGCGGCCCTACAGTAGAGATGCCTCATGAGCTCGTGACGGGGCACCAAATATGGGCATAGAGTCCCTAGGGAGAACACGTGGTTAATGGGGTCAATGACCTCTTTCTCCAGGTGTGTTTTTGGCACGCTAGAGGAGAATGTTATGATCTAGGAAAGAGTATTTGTTGTTGTTGTTTTTGGCCAAGTGCCCGCTAGGGAAGAATGTTATGATGTCAGGAAAGAGTATTTGTTGTTGTTGTTTTGGCCATGTGCATAGAGTCATTAGGGAGAACACGTGGTTAATTAAAGCGATTGGGACTTTGGAACACATGTGCTGTCAGTCATTAATCAAATTGTTTCCGGGCAAAGTTTAATAATGTCTGACAGGTACTGTCAATCATTAATCAATTGTTTCCAGGCGAAGTTTAATAATGTCTGACAGGTGATGTCAAGATTGATTGATATGTCACGAAATGGGAATTAATTTGTTGTTTCTAAGGGGAATTATTGATTCAAGAAAGGGGAATTAATTTGTTGTTTCTAAGGGGAAGGTGGGGAAGAGATATATTGATTGCGTAATCGAAGAGAGAGAATTCCCGAGAAATTGATTACATAATCGGTAGAACCCTATAAGGAGCTCGTGGCGGGAATCCATTTATGGGCATAGAATGACGTAATCGACTAAGACAATTGGATTTCTGAGAAATTGATTACATAATCGGTAGAACCCTATCAGAAGGTCATGACGGGAATCCATTTATGGGCATAGAATGACGTAATCAACTAAGACAAATGGATTTCTGAGAAATGTATTACATAATCGGTAGAACCCTATCAGGAGGTCCTGACGGGAATCCATGTATGGGCATATAATGACGTAATCGACTAGGACAATTGGAGTTCTGAGAAATTGATTACATAATCGGTAGAACCCTATCAGAAGGTCATGACGGGAATCCATTTATGGGCATAGAATGACGTAATCGAGTAAGACAAGCAAGTTACTTTCTTAATGTGCCTTCTAAACCCATTTTCCAACTTGAAGTACTTATCTTTTTCACCCCCAACTATACTTTACAGCTATTTGACTGTCCCAACACCAAGAAATACTTTTCAAAGACCATTTCAGAGCAAGTTACTTTCTTAATGTCCCTCCTAAACCCATTTTCCAACTTGAAGTACTTATCTTTTTCCCCCACAACTATACTTTACAGCTTTTGGATACCTCAATACCAAGAAATACTTTTCAAAGACCATTTCAGAGCAAGTTACTTTCTTAATGTCCCTCCTAAACCCATTTTCCAACTTGAAGTACTTATCTTTTTCCCCCACAACTATACTTTACAGCTTTTTGGATACCTCAACACCAAGAAATACTTTTCAAAGACCATTTCAGAGCAAGTTACTTTCTTAATGCCCCTCCTAAACCCATTTTCCAACTTGAAGTACTTATCTTTTTCACCCACAACTATACTTTACTGCTTTTTGAATGCTCCAGTTTAGTTTAGTTTTAGTTAAGAGTTTAGAGTTTTTAGCTTAGAGTCCTAGCTTAGAGTTTTTGTTAGAGTTCTAGTTTGGTTTAGTTTTAGTTAAGAGTTTAGAGTTTTAGCTTAGAGTCTTAGCTTAGAGTTTTTGTTAGAGTTCTAGTTTAGTTTAGTTTTAGTTAAGAGTTTAGAGTTTTTAGCTTAGAGTCTTAGCTTAGAGTTTTATTCAGAGTTTTAGTTTAGTTTTAGTTAAGAGTTTAGAGTCTTAGCTTAGAGTTTTTGTTAGAGTTCTAGTTTAGTTTAGTTTTAGTTAAGAGTTTGGTGTTTTACCTTAGAGTCTTAGCTTAGAGTTTTAGTTAGAGTTCTAGTTTAGTTTAATTTTAGTTAAGAGTTTGACGTTTTATCTTTGAGTTTTTGTTAGGGTTCTAGTTTATTTTAGTTTTAGTTAATAGTTTAGAGTTTTAGCTTAGAGTCTTAGCTTAGAGTTTTTGTTAGAGTTGAAGTTTAGTTTAGTAATAATTAAGAGTTTAGAGTTTTAGCTTAGAGTCTTAGCTTAGAGTTTTTGTTAGAGTTCTAGTTTAGTTTAGATAAAGTTAAGAGTTTGGAGTTTTACCTTAGAGACTTAGCTTAGAGTTTTAGTTTAGTTTTAGTTAAGAGTTTAGAGTTTTTTTAGCTTAGAGTTTTCGTTAGAGTTCTACTTTAGTTTAATTTTAGTTAAGAGTTTGACGTTTTATCTTTGAGTTTTTGTTAGAGTTCTAGTTTATTTTAGTTTTAGTTAATAGTTTAGAGTTTTAGCTTAGAGTCATAGCTTAGAGTTTTTGTTAGAGTTGAAGTTTAGTTTAGTAATAATTAAGAGTTTAGAGTTTTAGCTTAGAGTCTTAGCTTAGAGTTTTTGTTAGAGTTCTAGTTTAGTTTAGATAAAGTTGAGAGTTTAGAGTTTTTGTTAGAGTTCTAGTTTAGTTTAGTTTAGTTAAGAGTTTGGTGTTTTACCTTAGAGTCTTAGCTTAGAGTTTTAGTTAGAGTTCTAGTTTAGTTTAATTTTACTTAAGAGTTTGACGTTTTATCTTTGAGTTTTTGTTGGGGTTCTAATTTATTTTAGTTTTAGTTAATAGTTTAGAGTTTTAGCTTAGAGTCTTAGCTTAGAGTTTTTGTTAGAGTTGAAGTTTAGTTTAGTAATAATTAAGAGTTTAGAGTTTTAGCTTAGAGTCTTAGCTTAGAGTTTTTGTTAGAGTTCTAGTTTAGTTTAGATAAAGTTAACAGTTTGGAGTTCTGCCTTAGAGACTTAGCTTAGAGTTTTAGTTTAGTTTTAGTTAAGAGTTTAGAGTTTTTTAGCTTAGAATCTTAGCTTAGAGTTTTTGTTAGAGTTCTAGTTTAGTTTAATTTTAGTTAAGAGTTTGATTTTTCACCTTTGAGTTTCAGTTAGAGTTCTAGTTTAGTTTAATTTTAGTTAAGAGTTTGACGTTTTATCTTCGAGTTTTTGTTAGAGTTCTAGTTTATTTTAGTTTTAGTTAATAGTTTAGAGTTTTAGCTTAGAGTTTTTGTTAGAGTTGAAGTTTAGTTTAGTAATAATTAAGAGTTTAGAGTTTTAGCTTAGAGTCTTAGCTTAGAGTTTTTGTTAGAGTTCTAGTTTAGTTTAGATAAAGTTAAGAGTTTAGAGTTTTTGTTAGAGTTCTAGTTTGGTTTAGTTTTAGTTAAAAGTTTAGAGTTTTTCAGCTTAGAGTCTTAGCTTAGAGTTTTTGTTAGTTCCAGTTTAGTTTAGTTTTAGTTAAGAGTTTAGAGTTTTTAGCTTAGAGTCCTAGCTTAGAGTTTTTGTTAGAGTTCTAGTTTCGTTTAGTTTTAGTTAAAAGTTTAGAGTTTTTTAGCTTAGAGTCTTAGCTTAGAGTTTTTGTTAGAGTTCTAGTTTAGTTTAGTTTTAGTTAAGAGTTTAGAGTTTATAGCTTAGAGTCTTAGCTTAGAGTTTTATTCAGAGTTTTAGTTTAGTTTAGTTTTAGTTAAGAGTTTAGAGTCTTAGCTTAGAGTTTTTGTTAGAGTTCTAGTTTAGTTTAGTTTTAGTTAAGAGTTTGGTGTTTTACCTTAGAGTCTTAGCTTAGAGTTTTAGTTAGAGTTCTAGTTTAGTTTAATTTTAGTTAAGAGTTTGACGTTTTATCTTTGAGTTTTTGTTAGGGTTCTAGTTTGTTTTAGTTTTAGTTAATAGTTTAGAGTTTTAGCTTAGAGTCTTAGCTTAGAGTTTTTGTTAGAGTTCTAGTTTAGATTAGATAAAGTGAAGAGTTTGGAGTTTTACCTTAGAGACTTAGCTTAGAGTTTTAGCTAGAGTTTTAGTTTAGTTTAGTTTTAGTTAAGAGTTTAGAGTTTTTAGCATAGAGTCTTAGCTTAGAGTTTTTGTTAGAGTTCTAGTTTAGTTTAGTTTTAGTTAAGAGTTTAGAGTTTTAGCTTAGAGTCTTAGCTTATTGTTTTTGTTGAAGTTCTAGTTTAGTTTGGTTTTAGTTAAGAGTTTAGAGTTTTAGCTTAGAGTCTTGGCTTAGAGTTTTTGTTAAAGTTGAAGTTTAGTTTAGTAATAGTTAAGAGTTTAGAGTTTTAGCATAGAGTCTTAGCTTAGAGTTTTTGTTAGAGTTCTAGTTTAGTTTAGATATAGTTAAGAGTTTGGAGTTTTACCTTAGAGACTTAGCTTAGAGTTTTAGTTTAGTTTTAGTTAAGAGTTTAGAGTTTTTTAGCTTAGAGTCTTAGCTTAGAGTTTTTGTTAGAGTTCTAGTTTAGTTTAGTTTTAATTAAGAGTTTAGAGTTTTTAGCTTAGAGTCTTAGCTTAGAGTTTTAGTTAGAGCTCTAGTTTAGTTTAGTTTTAGTTAAGAGTTTAGAGTTTTAACATAGAGCCTTAGCTTAGAGTTTTAGTTAGAGTTGAAGTTTAGTTTAGTTACAGTTAAGACTTTAGAGTTTTAGCTTAGAATCATAGCTTAGAGTTTTTCTTAAAGTTGTAGTTTAGTTAAGTTTTAAATAAGAGTTTCGAGTTTTAGCTTAGAGTCTTACCTTAGAGTTTCGTTAGAGTTCTAGTTTAGTTTAGTTTTAGTTAAGAGTTTAGAGTTTTAGCTTAGAGTCTTAGCTTAGAGTTTTTGTTAGAGTTGAAGTTTAGTTTAGTAATAGTTAAGAGTTTAGAGTTTTAGCTTAGAGTCTTAGCTTAGAGTTTTTGTTAGAGTTCTAGTTTAGTTTAGATATAGTTAAGAGTTTGGAGTTTTACCTTAGAGACTTAGCTTAGAGTTTTAGCTAGAGTTTTAGTTTAGTTTAGTTTTAGTTAAGAGTTTAGAGTTTTTAGCATAGAGTCTTAGCTTAGAGATTTTGTTAGAGTTATAGTTTAGTTTAGTTTTAGTTAAGAGTTTAGAGTTTTAGCTTAGAGTCTTAGCTTATTGTTTTTGTTGAAGTTCTAGTTTAGTTTGGTTTTAGTTAAGAGTTTAGAGTTTTAGCTTAGAGTCTTGGCTTAGAGTTTTTGTTAAAGTTGAAGTTTAGTTTAGTAATAGTTAAGAGTTTAGAGTTTTAGCATAGAGTCTTAGCTTAGAGTTTTTGTTAGAGTTCTAGTTTAGTTTAGATATAGTTAAGAGTTTGGAGTTTTACCTTAGAGACTTAGCTTAGAGTTTTAGTTTAGTTTTAGTTAAGAGTTTAGAGTTTTTTAGCTTAGAGTCTTAGCTTAGAGTTTTTGTTAGAGTTCTAGTTTAGTTTAGTTTTAATTAAGAGTTTAGAGTTTTTGACTTAGAGACTTAGCTTAGAGTTTTAGTTTAGTTTAGTTTTACTTAAGAGTTTAGAGTTTTTGTTAGAGTTTTAGTTTAGTTTTAGTTAAGAGTTTAGTGTTTTTAGCTTAGAGTCATAGTTTAGAGTTTTTGTTAAAGTTCTAGTATAGTTTAGTTTTAGTTTAGAGTTTTAGCTTACACTTAGAGTTTTAATTAGAGTTCTAGTTTAGTTTAGTTTTAGTTAAGAGTTTAGAGTTTTTAGCTTAGAGTCTTAGCTTAGTTTTATTTAGAGTTTTAGTTTAGTTTACTTTTAGTTAAGAGTTTAGAATTTTACCATAGAGTCTTAGCTTAGAGTTTTAGTTAGAGTTAAAGTTTAGTTTAGTTACAGTTAAGAATTTAGAGTTTTAGCTTAGAGTCATAGCTTAGAGTTTTACTTAAAGTTACAGTTTGGTTAAGTTTTAGTTAAGAGTTTCGAGTTTTAGCTGAGTCTTAGCTTAGAGTTTTTGTTAGAGTCCTAGTTTAGTTTTAGTTAAGAGTTTAGAGTTTTACCTTAGAGTCTTAGCTTAGAGTTTTTGTTAGAGTTCTAGTTTAGTTTAATTTTAGTTAAGAGTTTGATGTTTTACCTTTGAGTTTCAGTTAGAGTTCTAGTTTATTTTACTTTTAGTTAAGAGTTTGGTGTTTTACCATAGAGTCTTAGCTTAGAGTTTTAGTTAGAGTTCTAGTTTAGTTTAGTTTTAGTTAAGAGTTTAGAAATTTAGCTTAGAGTCTTAGCCTAGAGTTTTTGTTAGAGTTCTAGTTTATTTTAGTTTTAGTTAAGAGTTTAGAGTTTTTAGCTTAGAGTCTTAGCTTAGAGTTTTTGTTGAAGTTCTAGTTTAGTTTAGTTTTAGTTAATAGTTTAGAGTTTTAGCCTAGAGTCTTAGCTTAGAGTTTTTGTTAGAGTTGAACTTTAGTTTAGTAATAGTTAAGATTTTAGAGTTGTAGCTTAGAGTCCTACCTTAGAGTTTTTGTTAGAGTTCTAGTTTAGTTTAGATATAGTTAAGTGTTTGGAGTTTTACCCTCGAGACTTAGCTTAGAGTTTTAGTTTAGTTTAGTTTTAGTTAAGAGTTTAGAGTTTTTTAGCTTAGAGTTTTATCTTAGAGTTTTTGTTAAAGTTCTAGTTTAGTTTTGTTTTAGTTAAGAGTTTGATGTTTTACCTTAGAGTCATAGCTTAGAGTTTTAGTTTAGTTTAGTTTTAGTTAAGAGTTTAGATTTTTTTAGCTTAGAGTCTCAGCTTAGAGTCTTAGCTTAGAGTTTTTTGTTAGAGTTCTAGTTTAGTTAAGTTTTAGTTAAAAGTTTAGAGTTTTTAGCTTAGACTCTTAGCTTAGAGTTTTTGTTGAAGCTCTAGTCTAGTTTAGTTTTAGTTAGGAGTTTTTAGTTTTAGCTTAGAGTCTTAGCTTAGAGTTTTTGTTAGAGTTTTAGTTTAGTTTACTTTTAGTTAAGAGTTTAGAAATTTAGCTAAGAGTCTTAGCCTAGAGTTTTTGTTAGAGTTCTAGTTTATTTTAGTTATAGTTAAGAATTTAGAGTTTTTAGCTTAGAGTCGTAGTTTAGAGTTTTTGTTAGAGTTTTAGTTTAGTTTAGTTAAGAGTTTAGAGTTTTATCATAGAGTCATAGCTTAGAGTTTTTGTTGAAGTTGAAGTTTAGTTTAGTCATAGTTAAGAATTTAGAGTTTTTAGCTTAGAGTCTTAGCTTAGAGTTTTAATTAGAGTTCTAGTTTAGTATAGGTTTAGTTAAGAGTTTAGAGTTTTATCTTAGAGTCTTAGCTTAGAGTTTTTGTTGAAGTTCTAATTTAGTTTAGTTAAGAGTTTAGAGTTCTACTATAGAGTCTTAGCTTACAGTTTTACTTAGAGTTGAAGTTTAGTTTAGTTATAGTTAAGGGTTTAGAGTTTTAGCTTGGAGTCTTAGCTTAGAGTTTTAGTTAGAGTTCTAGCTTGGTTTAGTTTTAGTTAAGAGTTTAGAGTTTTACCTTAAAGTCATAGCTTAGAGTTTAGAGTTCTAGTTTAGTTTTAGTTAAGAGTTTTACCTTAAAGTCTTAGATTAGAGTTTTAGTTAGGGTTGAAGTTTCGTATAGTCTAGTTATAGTTAAGAGTTTATAGTTTTAGCTTAGAGTCTTAGCTTAGAGTTTTAGTTAGAGTTATTGTTTAGTTTAGTTTTAGTTAAGAGTTATAGCTTAGAGGTTTAGCCTAGAATCTTAGCTTAGAGATTTAGTTAGAGTTGAAGTTTAGTCTAAACTAGCATAACCATAAAATTCCACAAAATTGCATAGAAATACCATAACCATAGGTTAGATTAGGTTAGGTTAGAGGTTAGGTTTCTCCACGTTTAAGTTAGGTTAGATTAGGTTAGCTTATCATGAGCGCTCATGATAAGCTAACCTAATCTAACCTAACTTAAACGTGGAAAAACCTCTAACTAAAACTCTAAGCTAAGACTCCAAGCTAAAACTCTAAACCCTTAACTATAACTAAACTAAACTTCAACTCTAAGTAAAACTGTAAGCTAAGACTCTATAGTAGAACTCTAAACTCTTAACTAAACTAAATTAGAACTTCAACAAAAACTCTAAGCTAAGACTCTAAGATAAAACTCTAAACTCTTAACTAAACCTATACTAAACTAGAACTCTAATTAAAACTCTAAGCTAAGACTCTAAGCTAAAAACTCTAAATTCTTAACTATGACTAAACTAAACTTCAACTTCAACAAAAACTCTAAGCTATGACTCTATGATAAAACTCTAAACTCTTAACTAAACTAAACTAAAACTCTAACAAAAACTCTAAACTACGACTCTAAGCTAAAAACTCTAAATTCTTAACTATAACTAAAATAAACTAGAACTCTAACAAAAACTCTAGGCTAAGACTCTAAGCTAAATTTCTAAACTCTTAACTAAAAGTAAACTAAACTAAAACTCTAACAAAAACTCTAAGCTAAGACTCTAAGCTAAAACTAAAAACTCCTAACTAAAACTAAACTAGACTAGAGCTTCAACAAAAACTCTAAGCTAAGACTCTAAGCTAAAAACTCTAAACTTTTAACTAAAACTTAACTAAACTAGAACTCTAACAAAAACTCTAAGCTAAGACTCTAAGCTGAGACTCTAAGCTAAAAAACTCTAAACTCTTAACTAAAACTAAACTAAACTAAAACTCTAAGCTAAGTCTCGAGGGTAAAACTCCAAACACTTAACTATATCTAAACTAAACTAGAACTCTAACAAAAACTCTAAGCTAGGACTCTAAGCTAAAACTCTAAAATCTTAACTATTACTAAACTAAAGTTCAACTCTAACAAAAACTCTAAGCTAAGACTCTAAGCTAAAACTCTAAACTATTAACTAAAACTAAACTAAACTAGAACTTCAACAAAAACTCTAAGCTAAGACTCTAAGCTAAAAATCTAAACTCTTAACTAAAACTAAACTAAACTAGAACTCTAACTAAAACTCTAAGCTAAGACTCTATGGTAAAACACCAAACTCTTAACTAAAAGTAAAATAAACTAGAACTCTAACTGAAACTCAAAGGTAAAACTCTAAACTCTTAACTAAAACTAAACTAAACTAGGACTCTAACAAAAACTCTAAGCTAAGACTCAGCTAAAACTCGAAACTCTTAACTAAAACTTAACCAAACTGTAACTTTAAGTAAAACTCTAAGCTATGACTCTAAGCTAAAACTCTAAATTCTTAACTGTAACTAAACTAAACTTTAACTCTAACTAAAACTCTAAGCTAAGACTCTATGGTAAAATTCTAAACTCTTAACTAAAATTAAACTAAACTAGAACTCTAAATAAAACTAAGCTAAGACTCTAAGCTAAAAACTCTAAACTCTTAACTAAAACTAAACTAAACTAGAACTCTAATTAAAACTCTAAGTGTAAGCTAAAACTCTAAACTAAAGCTAAACTATACTAGAACTTTAACAAAAACTCTAATCTATGACTGTAAGCTAAAAACACTAAACTAAAACTAAACTAAAACTCTAACAAAAACTCTAAACTCTTAAGTAAAACTAAACTAAACTAAAACTCTAAGCTAAGTCTCTAAGCTAAAAACTCTAAACTCTTAATTAAAACTAAACTAAACTAGAACTCTAACAAAAACTCTAAGATAAGACTCTTAGCTAAAAAACTCTAAACTCTTAACTAAAACTAAACTAAAACTCTAAGCTAAGTCTCTAAGGTAAAACTCCAAACTCTTAACTATATCTAAACTAAACTAGAACTCTAACAAAAACTCTAAGCTAAGACTCTAAGCTAAAACTCTAAACTCTTAACTATTACTAAACTAAACTTCAACTTTAACAAAAACTCTAAGCCAAGACTCTAAGCTAAAACTCTAAACTCTTAACTAAAACCAAACTAAACTAGAACTTCAACAAAAACAATAAGCTAAGACTCTAAGCTAAAACTCTAAACTCTTAACTAAAACTAAACTAAACTAGAACTCTAACAAAAACTCTAAGCTAAGACTCTAAGCTAAAACTCTAAACTCTTAACTAAAACTAAACTAAACTAAAACTCTAGCTAAAACTCTAAGCTAAGTCTCTAAGGTAAAACTCCAAACTCTTAACTTTATCTAAACTAAACTAGAACTCTAACAAAAACTCTAAGCTAAGACTCTAAGCTAAAACTCTAAACTCTTAATTATTACTAAACTAAACTTCAACTCTAACAGAAACTCTAAGCTAAGACTCTAAGCTAAAACTCTAAACTCTTAACTAAAACTAAACTAAACTAGAACTCTAACGAAACTCTAAGGTAAGACTCTAAGCTAAAACTCGAAACTCTTATTTAAAACTTAACTAAACTATAACTTTAAGTAAAACTCTAAGCTATGATTCTAAGCTAAAACTCTAAATTCTTAACTGTAACTAAACTAAACTTCAACTCTAACTAAAACTCTAAGCTAAGGCTCTATGTTAAAACTCTAAACTCTTAACTAAAACTAAACTAAACTAGAGCTCTAACTAAAACTCTAAGCTAAGACTCTAAGCTAAAAACTCTAAACTCTTAATTAAAACTAAACTAAACTAGAACTCTAACAAAAACTCTAAGCTAAGACTCTAAGCTAAAAAACTCTGAAACTCTTAACTAAAACTAAACTAAAACTCTAAGCTAAGTCTCTAAGGTAAAACTCCAAACTCTTAACTATATCTAAACTAAACTAGAACTCTAACAAAACTCTAAGCTAAGACTCTATGCTAAAACTCTAAACTCTTAACTATTACTAAACTAAACTTCAACTTTAACAAAACTCTAAGCCAAGACTCTAAGCTAAAACTCTAAACTCTTAACTAAAACCAAACTAAACTAGAACTTCAACAAAAACAATAAGCTAAGACTCTAAGCTAAAACTCTAAACTCTTAACTAAAACTAAACTGAACTAGAACTCTAACAAAACTCTAAGCTAAGACTCTATGCTAAAAACTCTAAACTCTTAACTAAAACTAAACTAAACTAAAACTCTAGCTAAAACTCTAAGCTAAGTCTCTAAGGTAAAACTCCAAACTCTTAACTTTATCTAAACTAAACTAGAACTCTAACAAAACTCTAAGCTAAGACTCTAAGCTAAAACTCTAAACTCTTAATTATTACTAAACTAAACTTCAACTCTAACAAAAACTCTAAGCTAAGACTCTAAGCTAAAACTCTAAACTCTTAACTAAAACTAAACTAAACTAGAACTCTAACGAAACTCTAAGGTAAGACTCTAAGCTAAAACTCGAAACTCTTATTTAAACTTAACTAAACTACAACTTTAAGTAAAACTCTAAGCTATGATTCTAAGCTAAAACTCTAAATTCTTAACTGTAACTAAACTAAACTTCAACTCTAACTAAAACTCTAAGCTAAGGCTCTATGTAAAACTCTAAACTCTTAACTAAAACTAAACTAAACTAGAGCTCTAACTAAAACTCTAAGCTAAGACTCTAAGCTAAAAACTCTAAACTCTTAATTAAAACTAAACTAAACTAGAACTCTAACAAAAACTCTAAGCTAAGACTCTAAGCTAAAAACTCTAAACTCTTAACTAAAACTAAACTAAAACTCTAAGCTAAGTCTCTAAGGTAAAACTCCAAACTCTTAACTATATCTAAACTAAACTAGAACTCTAACAAAGACTCTATGCTAAAACTCTAAACTCTTAACTATTACTAAACTAAACTTCAACTTAACAAAAACTCTAAGCCAAGACTCTAAGCTAAAACTCTAAACTCTTAACTAAACCAAATAAACTAGAACTTCAACAAAAACAATAAGCTAATACTCTAATCTAAAACTCTAAACTCTTAACTAAAACTAAACTAAACTAGAACTCTAACAAAAACTCTAAGCTAAGACTCTATGCTAAAAACTCTAAACTCTTAACTTAAACTAAACTAAACTAAAACTCTAGCTAAAACTCTAAGCTAAGTCTCTAAGGTAAAACTCCAAACTCTTAACTTTATCTAAACTAAACTAGAACTCTAACAAAAACTCTAAGCTAAGACTCTAAGCTAAAACTCTAAACTCTTAATTATTACTAAACTAAACTTCAACTCTAACAAAACTCTAAGCTAAGACTCTAAGCTAAAACTCTAAACTATTAACTAAACTAAAATAAACTAGAACTCTAACAAAAACTCAAAGATAAAACGTCAAACTCTTAACTAAAATTAAACTAAACTAGAACTCTAACTAAAACTCTAAGCTAAGACTCTAAGGTAAAACACCAAACTCTTAACTAAAACTAAACTAAACTAGAACTCTAACAAAAACTCTAAGCTAAGACTCTAAACTCTTAACTAAAACTAAACTAAACTAAAACTCTGAATAAAACTCTAAGCTAAGACTCTAAGCTAAAAACTCTAAACTCTTAACTAAAACTAAACTAAACTAGAACTCTAACAAAAACTCTAAGCTAAGACTCTAAGCTAAAAAACTCTAAACTTTTAACTAAAACTAAACCAAACTAGAACTCTAACAAAAACTCTAAGCTAGGACTCTAAGCTAAAAACTCTAAACTCTTAACTAAAACTAAACTAAACTGGAGCATTCAAAAAGCAGTAAAGTATAGTTGTGGGTGAAAAAGATAAGTACTTCAAGTTGGAAAGTGGGTTTAGGAGGGGCATTAAGAAAGTGACTTGCTCTGAAATGGTCTTTGAAAAGTATTTCTTGGTGTTGAGGTATCCAAAAAGCTGTAAAGTATAGTTGTGGGGGAAAAAGATAAGTACTTCAAGTTGGAAAATGGGTTTAGGAGGGACATTAAGAAAGTAACTTGCTCTGAAATGGTCTTTGAAAAGTATTTCTTGGTATTGAGGTATCCAAAAGCTGTAAAGTATAGTTGTGGGTGAAAAAGATAAGTACTTCAAGTTGCAAAATGGGTTTAGGAGGGACATTAAGAATGTAACTTGCTCTGAAATGGTCTTTGAAAAGTATTTCTTGGTGTTGGGACAGTCAAATAGCTGTAAAATATAGTTGGGGGTGAAAAAGATAAGTACTTCAAGTTGGAAAATGGGTTTAGGAGGGGCATTAAGAAAGTAACTTACATGTCTTACTCGATTACGTCATTCTATGCCCATAAATGGATTCCCGTCATGACCTTCTGATAGGGTTCTACCGATTATGTAATCAATTTCTCAGAAATCCAATTGTCCTAGTCGATTACGTCATTCTATGCCCATACATGGATTCCCGTCAGGACCTCCTGATAGGGTTCTACCGATTATGTAATACATTTCTCAGAAATCCATTTGTCTTAGTTGATTACGTCATTCTATGCCCATAAATGGATTCCCGTCATGACCTTCTGATAGGGTTCTACCGATTATGCAATCAATTTCTCAGAAATCCAATTGTCTTAGTCGATTACGTCATTCTATGCCCATAAATGGATTCCCGCCACGAGCTCCTTATAGGGTTCTACCGATTATGTAATCAATTTCTCGGGAATTCTCTCTCTTCGATTACGCAATCAATATATCTCTTCCCCACCTTCCCCTTAGAAACAACAAATTAATTCCCCTTTCTTGAATCAATTATTCCCCTTAGAAACAACAAATTAATTCCCATTTCGTGACATATCAATCAATCGTGACATCACCTGTCAGACATTATTAGACTTCGCCTGGAAACAATTTGATTAATGATTGACAGTACCTGTCAGACATTATTAAACTTTGCCCGGAAACAATTTGATTAATGACTGACAGCACATGTGTTCCAAATTCCCAATCGCTTTAATTAACCACGTGTTCTCCCTAATGACTCTATGCACATGGCCAAAACAACAACAACAAATAGTCTTTCCTGACATCATAACATTCTTCCCTAGCGGGCACTTGGCCAAAAACAACAACAACAAATACTCTTTCCTAGATCATAACATTCTCCCCTAGCGTGCCAAAAACACACCTGGAGAAAGAGGTCATTGACCCCATTAACCACGTGTTCTCCCTAGGGACTCTATGCCCATATTTGGTGCCCCGTCACGAGCTCATGAGGCATCTCTACTCCCTACCGAAAGTTTGTTTAATCAGGTATTTCTGGTTTCTACCCCACAGCCATAGTGGAGCAAGATTGTTAATTCGTTTAGGTATTTATTTGTTTATCCCGTTCTAAAAATTTTCCGTGACTCCGGGTTATAGGGGAAATCTGACCTTGCAGTTTTTCAGAATCTGGCCTGTATTTTTCCCCGTGTCTATGGTCTTTATAGCACAATTTTTCTTAAGCACCAGTTCTGGAACAAAATGGTCAATGAGGCATTCCTGTCAATGAGAAAAGAAGACCTATCACATTTTGGAAAAAATCTTTAATTTCTAAATATCTTGAGAACTGAATAAAATGGAAGAAAACGAATTAAAACAAGCGGAAGATCTTTTTCAGTTTTATGGGGAGTATGTAAATCCAGTTTTGCTTTCAGAAACATCAGATAAAGACCTGTGAATTATATTAGTATAAAATACAGGTGCGGATCCAGGATTTTTTGTTGGGGGTGGGGCGCAAAATTGGTTGATCAAAAAAAAATTAGGGGGGGGGGCAAAATAGGTTAATCCGATAACTTGCGTTAGGAGCAAGTTTAATTAACGCAAACTTGAGTTCATTAAGTAGATTACACTACTTTAGACTACGCCAGGGGGGGGGGGCACGCCCCCCTCTGGATCCGCCATCGATAAAATAGTTGGTAGTCTAAGGATAAGAAATTTGAAAATTTCAACACCTCAGCAAAATTTCATCAGCAACCGGAACAGCTTTAACCGTGGTTATCAAGTATCAAGAAATTAAACAAAAATTAATTGTTGTTGTAACCTAATGTGATTTTTTAAATAGACTTAGATTATACATTTGCGCACAGAAGTAAGGGGGACTAAGGGAGCACCCATTTTCTGACACCTGATGTATATCTCAAGAAGCTATGTGTGCAGCAAAGTTCTGCCACGCTTGGCACAATTTTTGCCAGACTGGGTGCAATTCCCACCATATTTGCCAGTCTCCGCGACGCTGGGACAGTTTCCACTATGCCTGGCACACTTTTGCCACGTTTGACAGTCATCACTTGCTGTGGGTGATTTTGAAAGTTGTTCTTCTCCCCAAGGTTTTTATTTAAAGTTTTTGACAAAGAACACTCAAGTCTCAGCAAGGGAAGGACTGTCCCTCCTAAATCCTAAATTGTCTTGAATCTCTGGAAACTCCTTTCTCAAATTAGTACATAAAATTTCTATGTTTACTATTATAATCCCCTCAAAATTGGCAGCATTGCCCCCCACACTCGAAAAAAAATGAGTTCGTGCTTGTACCAATCACAGGCTTCACCATTGAAATTGACATTTATGGGTACAATTAATTTTGTTTTCAGGACTCAACTAGGAAAATTTTACAGATTGTTGCATTTGTGGAATCATAGTTAATTGATTTTTGCAGAGCTGTATATATTTGATATATTTATTTAAAATTAACAAAAATTTACATAAAAAATCAATATGATTCACCCAAACCCAAACGGTTGATGTGGGGTGAATCAGGTAAAAAAAAACACATACATGTAACATCTTTTAAATTCACTATAATGAGAAATAAAGAAAAAAAGGATAATAGAAATAATGTAATTATAATACTAAATAAATATGATATTTACACCGGCTTATTAAATAGTTTCAGTAATATTGGTTGCATCATAAATGATTTGTTTTTGTGAAAAGCTTATGCCAATTTTCTTATAATCCACTTAAAAATTTTGGAGTTGATCTTTGATGTTGCTGATTACATTGATGTTGCCGATCGATAGCATAATTAGAAAAAATACAAAAACTAATTTGCAACTAAATAATAACATAACTAAATGAATCATTGAATGTCACTTTTATGGACTTTTTTTTTTGTTGTTTTTCACTTTTTATTTAAATCACAAACAGTTTATTTTGCTTTTTTGACGGGAACAGATCCCTATCAGTGGAGGATCTAGGGGGGGGGGGAGGGGGTGCCCCCCTAACGTAGTTTAAAGTAGTGTAGTTGAATTTGCTCCTAACGCAGGTTTATCGGATCAACCTATATTGCGCCCCCCCCCCCCCTAAAAAATCCTAGACCCGCCCCTGATCCTTATTGATTTAGAATCCGTTTTGTTTTTAATGGTATACACAACAAATCGATAAATTACAAGAGAATTTTACCTACAATCTCACCATAGAAACAAAATTATAAATTTACAATAGCATAAAAATAGGGATAGCAGGGGTGACGATTCGTGAAAATATAGGGGGATGGCAAGAAATTCGCAACATTTTTTCAAAAGAAGATACAAAACAAGGCATTTTCAAAATCCAAGGAAGGAGGGGGAAATATTGCTTTTCCAATTTTTTTCAATGAACATACTAAAAAAATGAATTTCAAAATGTAGGAGGGAGCAATGAGGTCCAGAAGGGGGTAAAAATTCAAATCTATTTCGCTTGGAATTTTATTTTAATAGCCTCCCTCCTTAAAAAAAGTTTTTTGCACGTCTTCCAACAAAATTTTCACACCAATGGCTGTGTTATCACAAAAAAAAAGAAAAAAAAGAGAGATAATTCTCAGTGGCGTCCAGCCAAGACCATAATTAACCTAAAGAATGCCTTAAAAGATTTCATTCGAAGTATGTAATGAACACTGTTAGTCGCTAAAGACCGGAAAAAACTAACATCATTATATAAATTACACACCGCTTACTTGCTATTCCAAACTTTCCATTATTTAATAACGTTTTATCACCCCATTAGACGAAACCAAATAGAAAATAATACACACCCTCATCTCCCCGAAATATTCATATCACTTAATAGGTTTTTGTAACAAGAATAGGCATCTACGTCAAAACAAGACTTGTAGCAAGCATGAATCGTAGTATTAATAAAGATTCTTGATGGTAATTGAAGAGTCTTGTTTCAGGAATCTTTTATTATTGAATGTACATCCCCTCAAAATTCGATTAAGTCGTCACTAATCGTAAAAGCCTTAGTAGCGGTAACTTTACTCTCTTATTACTCTATCAGATTCAAGACAATCTAATCGCAGGTTTTTGATTGTCAATTACACCTTCACAAATGAATAGTTGCACCAGCCCCAAGGCGTCAGGGTTAACAGCAACGTCAAATTAAAATGACCCGGATTTTTTTCATCAGCTCCAAAGGCTCTTTTCAATTAACAAATTCCTATTTGATGTCTTTTTTTTGTTCGCACATGCGCTTTGTAATAAATATCAAAATGCACGTGTCAGCGTTCATTCGAAATGTTTTCATTAATTCAAGCCAAGTAAGAAATCAGTAATTAGAATAAATTAAGATCGCCAGCTCAATTAAAGTACAGGACAACCAATTCCTTTGAGGAGAAATGATTCATGTGGCCAAGTAAATGCTTTATAATATTAAATTCTAGCTATAAAAATTCCGTTTGACATTAATGTCTATTGGCCATAATTAAGAAGGCATTGTCGAAATTTGTCTCTATTTCCCTTTCAGTAAAACAATTTCAGAGTGAATATACTATAGACGAAATGATTAATATGGCATCCAAAGACGTCATTTCGGTCTCCTTTGAGGCAATGACTACACAGGACAACACTTAGTGAAGGGATAACCTCCAAACCTCCTGGTTATTACGATCTTCTTCGAAAGATATGCTACTTTCTTTTACTGTTTCTATTAAGTTAGACCTCTTTGAAATAAACTATATTGTAACCTTGACTTCAAAACACCCTTTTGTTTCTTTTTTAAAAAGGAACCGGAAACAACCTTAACCCCCATCCCAATGCATTTTCACAAATTGGCACCATCACTGGTGGTAACCTTTCCATCTGGATGAAAGGGCTGTAGTAGGAATTCTCACTTTTCCAGAAAGGTTAGAAAACACCTAGAAAGTAAAGTTTTGACAACTAAGTCAGGGCCGTATCCAGGATATTTTCAAGGGGGGAGGGGGGTTACAAAAAATCTAAAAAATGCGTCATAAATGTATTTTTACATTGTAATTACGTTCTTACGAGTCGGACAAACATTTCGGGGGGGGGGGGTCTCAAACCCTCTAACCACTCGCCTAAATACGTTCTTGAACTACGAACAAACTATAAACGGACAAACTAATTTCTGACAGACGACGTTAAATCTGCCCCCTAGCTTGCTGGTTGCCCTCACCTCTAGTTAAAATTCTTGGCTGTTCTTGGGGATAATGCTTGCACAATGAAGAAAAAAGCTAAAATGAAGAAAATTATCTTATGTGGACTATAGATTTTTATCACAAATGGTCCTTGTTTAGGCCGTAACTAGCGAGTGGTTAGCGAAGTGGACTTGCAATCCTGTGTCCTTAAGGGCAAGGTTTGAGCAGTGGTGTAGCACGCTTAACTTGTGTCCAGGGTACGATATCCTTATAGCCCCCCCCCCCCAATTAAAATCCGTATAATATAATATCTAAAATATGCTTTTATAACACATATTTCAATTGAATAGAGGTCTTTATTGAAGTATGGGACTGCAAATGTTACTCTGCAGCTGGAAAGAAATCAGACCTAAAACTATATTAGAATTTCTTACTTTTATAATCTCGTATGGAGAAGATGTTTTTCCAAACTCGAGAGTGGTACTTCCAATACTATCTCGGCACCGGTTGCTAGTTGCGATCGTTCAAATTAAAAATTAATTTGGACTTATCTACGGTCAGCAATGTTATAAGATTGCCTTAGTGACCTAGCATTATTAAATGTAGAAAGCGAAAGATTTGATATGATCAGCTTTTATGATATTATTGATAAATTTGGTTTATCAAAAGCAAGGAAAATTTATACATGGTAATTAATTTTATTGATATATTGTAGTCGTATTATTACTAAATATGCGCATTTCCTTACAGATACAAAAATTACTTATTGTTTTGAAACTGCGTGTTTATAAAATTTTCTTTATAATTATACTAAATAAATAATAGGTATCTTTAAACTAATTGATTATATACATTTCAAAAACTAGTCTTGTTTCTCAACTACATTTTTGGTCTGAAATTCAAATGCTAGCTTGAGTCAAGTCTTAATTTCTTTCACTTATTTATTAATTTGCGAGTATATTCTATATGTAATATTATATAGTTCTCTAATGGGGGGGGGGCCTATAAATAATTTGCGCCTTGGGCGCGAGTTTAGCTGGCTAACAACTTTTTAGTGTTTCTTCTACATTGTTAATGTACTCAGTCAAATTTGGTGTTAAATTGGTCCAGGCATGACATATTGGCTTGTCAAAGAGTATGCAGCACCTCAGCTGCTCTAGCTGTTTGTTAAGTTGTGCAGTATAGCACAATAGCCCTGAACCCTGAGCCCAGTATATCCCTGTTCGTTACTAATTGCTAAATAATGTCATTGTCTTTATATGTCAAAGCATAAAAGATTATGCTTATTAGGCTGGGTGTTATAATAATAATAATACTTTATTATAAGCCAAAAAAACTGGCCATACAGCACAGTATTCTTAAATGCACTCCACAAGAAACAGATATCAAGTTTCACTCACTGATGTCAACGCTTCATTTACATATTTAAATAACAGCCCGATTGTCCTTTTTACAGTCGTCTGCAGGAGGTTTTATTTCATTAGCATTAACCAAACTTCACTTTTCGCGTGTCTTCCAGCTAATAGAACTGTACAGATAAAACATATGGGTTTATTTGTTGTTGTTTTTGTCTTTTTTTCCAAGAGATGGTGCTTTCGAAGATCCTTGTCCTAGATTTCTATTAATAGAAAATTGATTATAAGGAGGGCCAGATAACGCCTTTTCAGTTACAGCTGCTTAAATGAGATACCAAAATTAGCGCTAGCAGAGATTGAATGGGCCAAAAATGTTAGGGGGGTGTGCGTTGACCGGCTTACCCTTATCTTCAAACATATATAAGAACAAATTTATTTTAAGAAGTGGTTAAGAGATAAATCACACCCAAAAAATTTGTGATAGAAAAAAAAATCATCAGCGTTGCTTCGCTTTTTCCAAGCATAAGAGGTAAATACAACATTTTCATTCATTGACAAAAACGAATGTCTATAAGGGTACTATTCTTCTCCTCAAGTATAAATATATTCTTCATTTTTTGGTAGATTTCCATTGATTTGTGAGGAGAAGAATAGTACCCTTATAGACATTCGTTTTTATCAGTGAATGGAAGTGTTAATTAAGATGTGAGTTTAATTCCTATTTATTTAATTATATTTCTTTTCTTTTCTTTTTTCTCTCTCTTCGTGTGTTAGTTGTGTTGTATTTCGGTGTATATTATTTTTTAAAGAACGTTTTTTTTCGTTTTTTTTTCTTCTGTTGATAAAGGCTCCCGAACGTGGGGCCGAAATATTTGGAGTGTTTTTTAATTAAGTGTTTATTTTGTTTGTTTATACACTACTTTAATAAAATTAAAACCCGTTTTTCTTGCTGAATTTTTCGTAAATGGAATAGCAGTGTGGTCTAAGAAATTATTTAGCTAATAGAACAGTACCGTTTTATCTCCCTTCTCGGACAAAATGCACCGTTCCACTGCTTCGTAGATAGGAGCCAAAAAACCACTGAAATAGGTCCGCAATATAGGGTTCTATTCATTGAAATGCACTTGATCGATGGATTTAAACCACTTTCCTTTTTCTTCTATGGATGTTCAAATATTTAATATTTTATTTAATCCAATATGCTCCTTTTTTAAAGCTGCAAAAATGGCTGGAATGTATAGCTTATTCGCGAACAACTGTTGGGCAATATTGATCGAAATGCCCAAAACGTACATTTCAGGTTTTTCGTTCTTCTCCAAAAATTTGTAATATGTAACTTACTGCCTTTTTAGTTTTGGCAACCGCCTTAATAAATCAATTTTGTGTGTACCACTTGTCTCTAAAATAGTCTGGCCTTTTTTCTACAAAACATAGGTCCATTTAGGGGTTTAAATTCGTAAAATTGAAGTGGGGAGGGGCAGCATACATTTTAGAAAATCTAGTGGGAATGAACTTGTTCTTTTTTTTGTTTTTTTTTCATGCACAATACCAAAAAAGGCACTTTTCATTGAAAAGACCGAAAAAATGTATTTTCGAAATCAAAGAAAGAAAATCTAGAGGCATATGCCCTCTCTCCCTCCTCCCACATGTGACGCCACTTCTAAGTTTATAAAATATCGAGAGCAGATTTTCTTTATTTATTAGCTCACATGTTTTTCAAATTTTATAGGAAAAAGCAATGGTCGTAAAATCAGTGGCGCACCCATTATTTGAGTCTGGACTGTGGAGGGAGTGTGCAATAGGCTATATCGAGAAAGCCTTTCTTTCAAGAAATATAACAGAAAATAAAAAAGCTTCACATTTCTACAATTTTTGATTATTAAGCTTAAACGATCAGTGATTTCGAAATATTTTTTCATAAAAAAACCATAAAAACTCTTCTCTTTAAATCACTGGTCAGAAAATTGCACGAAATGAGAGAGAAATGTTGCTTCTAACTACGATCAGGTTGTGAAGATATTAAGGTTTCATTTCATGGATCGTTGTGTTAAAAGACCACAGAGGACGTCGAACATTTTAAATTTGGCGTGTTAAAGTTTTGTAAACCCGAATTTAACTCTGATGCCACTTCACATAGAGAATTTCGAGAAGCTTTCTTTTTCATCAACAAACTCATAGACCAGAATTTAAAACGGTTTTAGTTTTTGTTTTTTCGTTTTTTTATTTTACTTAACAGATTCACAAAAATACAAGTGCAAACTGGCACAGAAATAAACTTCACCAAAGTCAGGTGTCTTCCAGTCTCATAAAAAAACTATGTATATTTAGGAATAGGGAGGAGGTAATAATAAAAACCAAGACAATGAAATGTCAAAAAAATAAGAAAATTTACACTTCTTGTTTCTGAAATTAGTCCGCTAATCCTTTTAATTTTGGGTTTATACATGGTACACTTCCAAGTAAAGCAAGGGCCACTAATTTAATCTGCTACTCGGCTTCTTCTGCTCCTTAAAACATTATTTCATTATGAGAGTAAATGGGTTTGTTCAAAATTTATTTATCATTAATTATATGTAGTTACCTTCAATCTAAAATGGCAGATGCCAACAAATTTAGCCCCCGATATACTTATTCTACATAAAAAGGACTAACTTCATAGTTAGGCTATATCTACAGTTCTAGTTCTTTGTTATAACGTTATGGGTGTGCACTTACTAATCGCATACAGTTTTGTGCTAGTGGTTGTCTTGGAACGAAAATAGCACGAAATAATAATTAATTATACATTATTAAATAAGTAATTAAATGATTAATCTTCATTAATGATAATTAGGTTCTAGAGCACATCCAGAGTCTAAGAAATGTGCCGATTAAATTTTTAGCAATACCAGCACGACATATTTTTTAGTTCGCTGAAAGTGTCAGGTTGTCTGTTCCAAAACTATAAAAAAAGACTTGTGGATGGAAAGTCTTTATGGTCTTTCACCCGATGTGTTTTCACCCACACATAAATGTTAAGGACTGATTGTCGTAAAGATAACTGCAAAGTGTGTCACAACAAAGGTTACAAAGGATAAGTCAAATTTCAAACATCTCATTGGTTGGGTAAGAAACACCTCTGGTAAGTTGGTAAGAGGAAAAAAATAAGACAGATATCCTCTGAGCCATTGGTTGATACTTAAACTTATGTGAGCTATGGTCGTAACCGACAGCTATGACAGTGACCTAGTTCTCCGTGTGTAAATATCTCTGGGCACGATTTTGTTCTAGGTGCATAGGAATCCGAAGACTGAGACAAATGTTATCTGTTCCAATAATGAAGGGGGGGGGATATGTCGATATCTTATCTAATTCGACGGACTTTCGTTACCCAAGTATTAACTGCGTGTTTACAATTTTCTGCTTGCAGTTACAACGTTCTTTTTGACCAATTTCGTCCCTTATTTTAAGTTTTCCTAAGTAGACAAACTCATGAGTCCAGATAATATTTTGAAACCTGAAAGTGGTATCTTATACAAATTGCAAAAAATTTTTTTTTGCTTGATAGGTCGTTTGGTCGATAGGTTGCGTAAATGTATATTTTATCTTTATTGACACATGTCACCAAAAAGGAATTTGCGTTTCCTTTCTAGCATAAGTATCATAGATTCATTACGACAAGTCTATAAAATAATTCTGTTCCATATTCAAATAATATAAAATACCATAAGAACAAAGAAAATTTTTAGTATGAAGCTTTCCACCGTCAATAAAGAGGTAATTTTGCGGACAAACTTCCGCACAAATTTTTATTCTCGTCGATGAGTATTTCAACGAAGCAGTCATTAGTAAGTCATCTGGAATTGACCTGGTCTCAAATGTAACACACTTCTTCTTTATTTTTTAAATTGGTTTAGGGCACGCGTCTTTAAATAGGTTCAGAAGACTTAGAAAATCTTTTTAATATTTTAGCTAAATTTTGGTATTTTACTGCACTCTCATTGTCATTATCTCGTATTGTCATTATGGGTGTCAAGACCACGTGATCCACCTTTTTCATTTAGGACCAAGTGACCCGTCAATATCTGTGCCATCTACAATCACATTCAGAATACAGTGTATTCTTTATGAGAATGCACGAAGATAGTGTTAGAAATTAGTTATTTATTGCAATTTCTCCTGCAACGGTTCGATAGTGCTAAAAGTGCTGGTGCGAAACGGTGCGAAAGTGCTGGCCTCTTTAGGCCAGCTCTAATGCTTCGCTATCGCATTCATCCTTCAGCTTTAAGGAATCCAGAAGTATTTCTGGTAGATAGAATTCCAGCACTTAGCAATGCATTTTGTTCGGTTGTGATTGCAAAGTTATTATCCAGGTTTAGATGCAGAGCTTTTCGATCAGGATTTGGGCTAAAGATTTTGACTGGAAATTAGCTCATAAACTTTATTAATACATTTGAAGGTTGTATACAATAAAATACATTGGAACAAAATATAAAAGTTTGACTAGGAAGAATGAATTAGCAAGATGAACAAGTACTTAATTGCATAATTTTCCCTGGGCACTTTGCCGCTTCGCATTGATTAACAATAAAGGCATACCCAGAATTGTGTTTCTGAACGGTCTAACTAATATCGGGGGGGAGGAGGGTCTAAATAATAAAAAAGTGGTCATTACATGATCCAAAACTATGTAATATATATTTATTCTTTTAAACAAGAGGGGGGGTGGGGGTCTGCAGCTCCCTTTGGCTAAATGGCTGACTTCTAAAATATGATCATTTTAAACCTTAAATGATTTGATGAAATTAACTATAGTCAACTATAGTTCAGATGTTGCCATAATGCAATGGCATTGACAACAGCCTACCTTATTAATATAATCATACCTCAACAGGATTCGGGAGGTCATCTATGAAATATCCTGTTCTAAGCCCAATTTTGCCTTCAGTACATAAATGTACAAGCGAAAAGGGGAGGGAGGCTTTAGGCCTGGACCCCCGCAAATAAATATAAAATAAATTTTATATGAGTGTCTAAATTTTTGTAGGTTTCATTTACTCTACTCTTAGCATTCAAAGGTAAAAAAACAGATAAATAGGAAAACATAGACAATGATTAAAATTAATTGATTTTTCGTTTGAAAATCATATCTGCTAGTGCTTAAGTTCCAACCGGTGGCATTTATATGAAAGCCTGGAAAAAGACTGAAAATGATGAGGGGAAGGAAGGCTAATGCAAAAAAAAAAAAAAAAAAAAAAAAAAAAAACAGGGATTAGGCTTTGTAAGAATTCCAGGAGAAAAGGTTTGAAAAAAGCTTCTTTCGCTTGTGCATTATTTTTTTAAATGATAGAATTTTTTTTACTTTCCATAAATGTTAGGTGGTCCAGGGGATTCCCACTCTCTTCCTCCGCTCTTGCGCAGATAGAGCTGCCGAAAGAGAGTAGGGCCCGTGCTTAGAAAAAGCCAAGGATTCTACCTTGTTTTTTTGGGGGTTTTGTTCCTCCCCAATATATTGTCTTTCTCCGTAAAAAAAGCCTATATACATGTCTTATAGCCAGGGGCGTCGTTTGGGGGTGGCAACTGGGGTCAGTTGTCCTCCCCCCAATAATGCTGAGAAAAAATAGTATACATCCCATGCCCTTTGACTATCCAGATATGGACCCCTCTCCCCCCCCCCCAAAAAAAATGCTGGAGATTTGCTTCTGCTTATAGGAAAGCAAGTGGAATTCCTCTCTGGGCCCCAGGAATGGCACTATTTCCAAGATCTCCCCCATGTTTACTTCTATTTGTTCTGTGATCTACCTCAATAGGAGGGTTTTTATTAACCCCCCTCTCCCGAAAAAAATCCTGTATAAATGAATGAATCACATTATCTACTAAGATAACTGAAGATTACAGGTGAAAATTCTTATAATATAATTTCAACTCTAGAAGGAGAAATTTAATCAACTATCGGTGAATATTCTAATTCTATTGACAGTTTTGAGAGAGTTTTTGGGTTTTCTTTCCTATTAAAGCCGTATCGGCAAATTAATCTAGTTCCATATATTAAACAGTTTAAAAGTTATAGTCCCCTTAAAGAAATTTTTGGGTAGTTTACACTACAAATGTGTACTTTGTTTTCTCTTTTAGTTTGTTGTTACAGTTTTGTTGTCCTCGGATTCTCTGTTATTGTTTTATTTTTCTGCATAAAAAAGCAAACAAGTTTGATCAACCCATATTCTTCGAATTCACAACACCCAACGAAATGATAGCCTCCTTAGTTACGCTTACTTAATTCCAGAGAGTTGTTTTTTTCAGAGAGTAAATTAACATTTATCAAAATTAAATAAATACTGACCCCAAGAGAAGATGTATCTTGTTTAACAATTCTACGAATATAATAAAAACAAAAAGACAAAAAAACTACACATATACATTTCAGAACCCAAGTTTCATAAAGGCAAAGCCCTTCCCGAGCTTTGCTGGGACGAGCCTTAGCCCCTTAACCTCCCTGCACTCTACGCCTAAAGTTCAACTGATCTACTTTTTAGAAATAGATACTCCGAGAGCTTGAACGATATAATTAATAATATCAAGGTTTCCGATATAGCACGACAATTAAGTAAATGTTGTTAAAGGTTATTGTAAAATGTATAGTAGAAATAAGGGTTGCGGATAATCTTAATTCAGTAAAGTTCAAATTTTTAAAGTACAGCCGAGATGTATGTTCGTAGCAACGATAATGCGAAACAGCACGTTGCCTTTTCATCGTAGAAATAAGAAAAGACGAACTCTGGGAGTAGTGATTTTGTAAACAGTGTATAAGGCTAAAAACATTCAGAAATTGGATGTTTGGGGCACATGATCAACACGCATCGTTAGCAAATGATTTTCAAGAAAGATATAAGAGTAAAAATAAAAATTCTTTTTTACAGAATTGCATACTTCCCCAACAACTAAGCAACAAAACTTCAAAATTGTTAATCATTATCTATTTCTTCCGTTTTTCATCTTTTGCTAATGACAGACATTAAACATTTGGCCTTGGTCGTACATTTTTTAAACTTTATTATTTTATTAACTGTCTAAGAAAGCTTCATTCTCTAGATCATCCTTTCTTATTTATATATGTAGGAAAAATAACATTATCACATCAACGTCCAAAACTGCAGGGTTCATACAAGAAAAGGGCAAGATTTCATTTAACAGTTTCGATCACCTTCTTTTCCTCAATATGCAGAGCCTAGTTTTTTCACACTATCTAGCAATACTACACTGTTTGGTGGAAGGCTTTTAAAAGAGAAGAATAAATACCCTCTACGAAATAACGAAGAGCTCTATTTCGGAAACCTCTATAAAAAAGAACAAAAGAACTATATTATCTAGCGTTGGCAGAAAGTAGACTTTCTATAGAAAATGAGGTTGACTTTTTCTCATTTTTTGTTTCATTCTCAGATTTAGCCTCTTCTGATCTTGCACTTGAGGAAATTCTGTCAAAACTTAAGTTATCAGCGAAATCACTCGCACTACTTAGAGCTCTATCATCAAATTCAACACCATTGCCATCACGTGTTCTTAATTCATATTCACTGCGCAGCGTTGCAATATCTACGTGAATACCCTTAGCAGCTAATTTTTTCTGCTGCTTTTCAAGTCCTTTCAAAAGTTTTCGTTCTCTCCGGTCTTTCTCTTTTCGTTCTAACTCGTCAGGGGGAATAGGATCTCCAGAGCAACTCTGAGGATGTGCATTGTGAGCAGGTCGTCCTGGACCTTTTTTCGTGTGCTCCTTCTTCCTCCATTTCGCTCTTCTATTCTGGAACCACACCTGAAATTAGTAAATTATTTTTAGTACCTTTATATTTGGTGTATCGTTATCGTCTTATGGGAAAAGATTTTGCTTACTGCTATTTATGTTTTATTTTTATGTATATATTTTGCTCTTTTTGCTGGTTTAAAATTTCACATAAACGAGCCATTCAAGCTTTGCGTTTTTTTGGCAGCTCAGAATTAAATTTAGTAACAATCGGCAAATACAATAGCAGGTAAGAAAGGTTGAATTATTCGGCTTCCCTTTCTGCCATACGCTTAAGGAATAGTGTTTTACGAAAATACGTCACAAAAACAAACAAGTGGAGGTAAAGAATAGTTCTTAATACGGAAGTACAGGATAATCATCTCTCTATTTTTCTTTTGTGCTATCCACTTTGGTTTATCATTGGCGGCAGTACCTACCCAATGACTAAAGAGGAAGGAAAAAATAAAATATCACTAAAATTAAAAATAGTGAGAGATCTGGTTTTGCTTTGAAGTCTTGGCTCTTCTGTATTGGAATTCGCTTTCTGTGAGTGTTAGGGTGGCTGAGCACCAGGAGTTTAAAAATAGATTAAAAGAGTATTGCTTGGGGAATTAGTTAGTTGTTGTTGTTTCTTCTTTTTTTGGGGGGGGGGCATGATTGGGTTGTAGGGCTAGATGGAGGAGTAGGTGGATGGGGTGGCTGTAGATGTATTTTGATGATTGTTGTTGCCCTGGAGGTATGTGGTAGAAGGTGATTGTTTTTTTTTTTTCATTGATACACTAATTTAAGATGTTCTGGGAATGTTTATGCGGGCAATCGCTACGCATTAGCAAAAATCAATTTTATTTTTCCCTAGCGTAGTGATTTATATTTGCATTGGTTTATATTTTTCATTAAGTTAAATAGAAGTAAAAAAGTGAAAAAATAACTAAATAGAAGCGTAATTTATGGTTTTTCTCCTTTTATTAGAGAGAGGGGACAAAACCAAAAGATTCAAGGGGCCTACCAAGGTGGAAAGCACTCGATTTTGAGAAAATATGATTAAAAAAAATTAATACAGCTATTTCATATTAGTAGCGATAAACGCATATTTTATCTTTGGGCTCTCTAAGTAAATTGGGATATGAATATCGTACGTTAATCTCTAATTTCCTAGCTGGTCAAAATATATGCTTGAAATATTTTTGAGCTTGTGTGCCTCCTATCGTCTTTCCTCTATACGAATATACACTATTCTATTAAAATATATTTTGATTAAAGTAATTCATACAATTTTTGCAGTATAGTTACACGCGTAAAATTGGCGTAATGTTTATTCTTGGCGTGGTTTATAGACCATAATGGGCAAGGCTATGTCCGTCAGACTTAGCTGGAGTTGATCTTTAGAAAGTAAGTATTTCATGTCCTTTTTTAATCTAATCGATCAGTCTAAGAACAAAAAAGAAACAGAAGAAGAAGAAGTTACTTCTCGAATCACAATCTTAATAAGAAAAGGAGGCTCTTGTTTTTGCTTTGAGCGTAGGCTACCCTTACATAGTTGAAACTAAGTATTTTCTCATTTGTTTGTGAAATTCATGATTAGATAATGTATAACAGCTGATACTGATTAGAGCGTTTGGGGAAATTTTTCACCAAGTTATCAAATCAATGCCTTATTTTTTGATTAAATAGAAATATAATGAGTTTTGGCTACGTAGGGGTACGCTGTAATTGCAACTTTGCTTAGGCACTCTCCTTTGCTACTTAAAAAGGGCACTAGAACTTTCAATTTGCGTTTGAATTCCATCTCCCAACGTTTTACTACCACCGCACCGGTTAGAGACGATCACTGCTGCTGAAAAAAAAGTATAGCAAAGACACATCCATTTCCATTGGAGCAAAGACACATCCGTTCCCTTGAAAAATTCGAATTTCCGTACTTTTTCAGAAAAAGGCTTGAAACATTTGCTATTTGGTCCTCCAATGTGCTATGTTTGATGGTGTAATTTTCCTCAAAACTGCCCCCTTCTTAGGAGTGTTTTACCCTTATTTTGAAATTATTCAGATTGTGCTAACCTAATAATTTCTTATGGGTAACATTAAACTTGCTGAATTTTATACGGAATTATCATAAAAATCGGATTTCTTAAATTTTGTATTTTTATCGTAATTTCGTTTTTCAGAATTTTTGCTTCTATTGACAAAGACTTCTCTTAACTACTGTTCATTACGATGGATGGTTTTATCTAACCTTCTATTTTTAAAGCGTCTATGCTCTACATGTTTCCTAGAAATCGGTTTCCATAGCGGGCATTCCCGCTTCGCAGCTGTTGGACATAAATCGCAAAATTCAAATTATATTAGATATGAACCTCCACACCTAGTAGCTTTTTAGGACGGAGCCTCAGGGAGATTCTTTTCAGTGCATGTCGATAAACTTATTTTAAACATGAACCAGTTTTCTTTTAATTTCAAAACCAAGATTGATGTTTAAGCTATGGCAAAAAAACGCAATAATTAAAATCATCAAATTAAAACGATATTTTTAGCGACGAATAGCATTAACTTGACAAGTTTTGGTACATAGCCAAAGCAAATATTTCATCACTCTATTTAGATTATTAAATAGACAGGATTTTTTTGGAGGGAGTGGGACTAATAAACGTACAAAATGGTCAAATTGAAGATGAAATATAGGAAATTGTGTAGAAGTCAAATAAACATTATTTTGAAGGCGTCCTAGCACTGTGCGTTCGATTCCGAGTAAATAACATGCAAACTATTTTTTAATAGATATATCTGAACCATTCAGAAGCTAAAAAAATTACCCCCCCCCCTCCCTCCCTCACAGAACGTTTTTGAGATTTAGAGTCAGAGTAGCCTACTTCCTCGACTGTTAAGATCACATCCGTAAATATAACAGCTATTAGCTAAGAGTTTAGATAACAAAAAGCTCTCCTGATTCTTAGGATAAATTGAGCTCGTTTTGAGCTCGAATGCCATGACACAAGTAATTTCAGCATGTTTTAAGGTGAGGTGACACCTTAAAAATCAATCTGTGAGTCATAGCGTTAGCTGACCGTCTCAAAGACAAGCGATCCATGAGCGAATATTCCAAGGGAGCTAGCTGTCATCAATAGCTGTCGAGAATTTCTGGTTTGACTGTGAAATTTGACTGAAAAGACAGTGAAATTCTATTTCCCTTTTTTTGCAAAAATCAATCTGCGAGTCTTAGCGTCGGCTGACCGTCTCAAAGACAAAGGGTTAATTAGCCAATATTCCCAGGGAACTAGCTGTCATCGAAAGCTGTCGAGAATTTCTGGTTTGACTGTGAAATTTGACTGAAAAGATAGTGAAATTTTATTTCCCTTTTTTGGCAAGTTTTTCAAAAAACG
The DNA here is from genome assembly GCA_027921565.1 of Artemia sinica. Classification (NCBI taxonomy): domain Eukaryota; kingdom Metazoa; phylum Arthropoda; class Branchiopoda; order Anostraca; family Artemiidae; genus Artemia; species Artemia sinica. Next base: position 25,609,342 of record CM051260.1, read on the forward strand.
CTGGATGACACCTCAGAGAACTCCTGACGTGGCCAAATTACTCAAATGATAATTCTTTTGCATTGTTTTTAGCGTTTTGTCCGAGCAGGTACGCTAAAACACTTTTAGGAACTGCCCTTTTCTGTACTTTAAAAAGAAATTCTAAATCAATTCTAATTTAATCTAATTTAATTAAAATTCTAAATTAATGGAAAAAACTAAATTCATGCGTATTGATAATATATTTATAAGTTCCACTATAACTAATTATCTCTATCTCCGGAAAAAACGAGGGAGTTAAGTAGTTTTTGTTTTTAGTTCTCAGTTTCATAATAGTTTTCTATCATTTTTTAGGATCTCTTATCCAAGCTCTGCCAATTAGGCCTATGGTACGCCCGCCTAATCAATTATAAATAGTTTGCTCACACAAACTAAAAGTTTATAATGGATGACAGTGGGCGATTCTTTGAGATATCGAATGACCTTAAGTTGCAACATCGCTCTTTACTTGCATGACAAAAATTTGTTGGGTAAAAAAAAACTAGCTGAATGCAATTTTGTTAATTCGGGAGGCTGTTGAGCTAGGTGAATAAAACCTCTAAAATGAATCTAAATCCCTAACTGTATCCTATCCAAGGTATCTTACGATCCTACTTGTGACAGACTCTTTTTTATGAGTGTCGTATTATATTCAGATAATTCGTAATTTTTTGTGTTCTAGAAAGTTTGAATCCCCCCTAATCAAAAGAAAAAAATTCCTTTATACTTGCCTCTATTCTTGTAAAATTGCGGAAATGTTGTTTGGTTGAGGCTTGCTTAGCGAAACCCTCTTTGTCCCCAAACTGTATGATAAGTGTTTCAGACCAATTACAATTCATTTCATTTTTCTGAAAAGTTTGTTTTTTGTAATAAGAAATGCAATTGGAAATCTCACGTTGAAATTACTGTAAAAACGGTAATTGTTTTTGGACCCCAAGAAAATTACTCATTTTAGACAAGTCATCTAATAGAAAATACAATCCCTTCCGCTCCAAATTATCCACTAGAGATATGCAATAATTGTAATCCCGTTCGACGTTTATGCTTTTTCTATTTCAGTACTGTCGATTCAGCAACGTTTAGTAAAAAGATGGCACCCTAGAGGCCATCACAATCCGGCCAACTGTCGACCACAAGGATTGGATCTGATCTTCCCCCTAACCACACAGTTTGTGAAAAATAATTGAAATGAATACTCGCATGAATACAAGATGAACAGGGGGAAATCAGAGGGTGATAAAAAGAACCATCAAAACGGATATAACGATACTGATAGAACTGTGTTTACACTTTGGGAAGGATATGAGAGTGCTTTGATAACAATTCAGAAGGTTTATGAATCGCTGTTGTATTGAATGGACTTGCAAGCATTTGGAACAAAAGGACAAACCCAATGCTTTCAAATGGTGTTTTTGAGTATAAGCAAATTCGTACCTAATAAGTTGATTCAGGGACGGGGTTATTTCAGGAAAGAAAGAGGGGAGAGGCGTTAGCCCGACTTTGGGAATTTTCTTCAGGTATTTTTCTGTCATATGTTTGAGCAGGATTTTATATAATTTTTCAGATACAGAGGGCGGAGAATGCCCATCGCGGTAACCCTACATAGTATAGTCTTGTATTTAACATTATAAATGGTAAATGTTGGGTTACCTTCAGAAACAGACCTATTAATTGACCTTGAGACCTCACAGCTTTTTGGAAAATCACGTGATCGAAAAGCATTCTCACAATCTAGCGATAAATACCGATATTCTGATTATTGCTGATTCCAAGCAAGTTTTGCGGTACTGTTCTAAAATCCGGGAAACACACGATAAGTGAAGTTTGGTTTCTGCTAATGAAATAAAACAAAATAGGATAAAAATATAATAGTTTATGAACAAATTTTCGGCAGAAACACATTTTCGGCTCTAATTTGTTATCAAATTCTTAAAAGTGCATTGTTAGCTCGAAAAGACAGATTTTTGGTTAGTAGTATTTGAATAGTAGCATTTGATTTAGATAAAATTTGACATTTTTATATGTAAATAAAACCAACAGTGCTCCTAGTGCAATATGTAACTATGGAATCTACACCAGTTAGACCCAAGCCCATAATCTACTGGATATGTAAATGTAAAGGAACGCTGAGTAGAGATAGACACATTTTTAGCTCTAAATCGTTAGCAAATTGTTAAAGGTACATTGTTAGCTCCAAAATGTAGATTTTTGGTTAGTAGAATTTGAACAGTAGCATTTAATTGAAATAAAATTTGATATACTGCATATGTAAATAGAATACGCATTGCTCCTAGTGCTATATATGGGATCTACATTAGTCAGACTCAAGCCCATGATCTACTGGAGATGTAAATATAAAGGAGCATTGATTAAGGTTAGGCATATTGTTAGCTCCAAACTGTTAGAAAATTATTAGAGGAACAAAGCTAGCTTCAAAACGCAAAATTTTGGTAAGCAGAATTTAAATTAATAATAGATCCAAAAATGGCGCATTGTTCCAATGAAAGAAAGGGTTCAAGCAGATCTATTTAAAACAGATTCAAAATTCACATTTTTCCCATGACTTCAAGTCCTGAAACGAAGATATTAAGTTGAACTGGTGGTGTAAACTTATAATTTGATTTGCAAGACTATCTTATGATTTTAAGAAATCTCTCATTTACATAAATAACTGAAGAGTAGAGGACCCTTCTCCCTCAACTAATTTTGTTCGTAAGTCTGTTTTTTCCCAATTTGTTTGTTTACTCTGTGCAGAAAAACTTTTTTTTTACTCTGAGAAACTTACCGCAACGCGAGATTCTTTTAAATCTAACCTAAGTGCTAAAGCTTCGCGCATGAAGACGTCTGGGTAGTGACTAGAATTGAAAGCTCTTTCGAGTTCTTCCAATTGCCAAGCGCTGAAGTTGGTCCGCGATCTTCGACGCTTGCCATTAGAATCTTCTCCATCTGAATCTGCAAAAGAATAATAAATTGTTTAAAGGCCGTGAGGACGTGAGGATTTATTATAGGAGGGGTAGGGGAAAAGTTAATATAAAATAAAGGTTGTAAATATCTGCTGTCAATTGAGTATTTATGTCAATTTAAGTAAAACCTAATTCGACACCTAGGTCCATAACTGAAGTACATTATGGAATTCATTTAACTGGTAGATAAAATGAGATTTTCACCCAGGAGGGGAAATCAACGCCTGACATCCCAAAAGCTCCGTTATGTGTGTGCTATTCCCGTTAGTTTCATTAATTATGATTCAAATAATCTATTTCAACCAATTTAGCCCCCCTACCCATCAGCGATTTCTCCTCAAATGTGTGGGTAGATATTGTAGACATCAATTCTAATCAAAGTTCAAAATAATGAGCTTCAAAAAAATACGTCGTGCATTCCTATCTACTTTTGATAATTTCAAATGAGAGCAAAAAAGTTTTTAAGCTTATCACGAAAGCAATTTTTAAAAGGATATAATAAGACAACTCCACAACAATTACAGTGTAGCTGAATAACATGGCTTGGGTTTTGCATACAGTGCCTGAAATTATGTAAAGTTAGCATACTCCATGCTAGCGGTATTGAAAGATTTATGGTCCGATCCTGGTTAAGGTCCCCTGCCTCATATGAAGTATATACTCCTCCACAAACGTGACCAGTAGAAACCATCGAGAAATTTCCAACCTTCGAACTCACTTTCAAAAAGTGGTCTTTCCATTTAAACAAGCCGAACATTTACTGAAAGAATTGAAAATATAATACTGAGTCACATCACGGAAAAAGATACTTCATGTAACTGTGACGACTATATAGTTATTTTAATTCAAAAGGTCTTAAGTGACACTTTGGTCAAATGTTATTAGTACTTAATCTTATTAAACTAAATTTTCTTGATTGGTTTAGTTTTGAACCTATACTATTTGGGTCTCAAGGTAATTAGGAGGTTCTTTTTTTCAAAATATGTGTAATTACATTTTAAATTGTAGAAATAGCTGGTATGTTAATCTTTTGGCTAAATAATTGTGTTTGGTTTACATTGAAGGCTAGACAAAAACCTTTATTTGCAAAAAATTGTTCGTTCAACAATAAAAAAATCCAAAAACTACCTGGGTTTTCCAAAAAAAGAAAGAACAGCCCCTCCCCCAAAGGGTAAATGATCTTAATGAAAATTGCCCCATAAATTTTTTTAGTTGATCAAAGAATCCTATTATAGAGGTTTCAAGCTCCCATTTACAAAATAGTGGAATTTTACTCTTTTTTATAGATGGAAGATCACGGATGCGTAATTATTTATATGTTTGCTTTTTTCCTCAGAAATTATCGTGTTTAACCAATGGTCCTAGAAAAATAGAAGAGGGCTCATTCAAACATAAATTAAAAGCTCTAATGCCCCATTTAAATAGCCAAAACCATTGCGCTACAGCAAAGTGGCGTCTTTCGGGGGTGGATCTAGAGCAAAATCTTGGGGGAGGCCCAATGTGACAAGGGTACCAATGAGCAAAATCTTGGAAAGGGGGGCAATATGACAAAGGTGCCAATAATTGACCAAATAGACGAATTTATTCTAAAAAAAGAGTGAAAACAGAAAAAAAACAAAAAAAGAGGGCACCACAAAAAATCTTGGGGGGGGGGCCTATGGTCCCTCTCTGGCCCCCTGGATTCACCACTGGCGCTTTCTGCCGTATTATGGAGCCGGACTATAGTTTTGATCCAAAAAGTTCGAAGTGAAACAGATCAAAAATTTTTGAGATAGCCAATCAATTTAAAATTATTGAAAAAACATGTGTTAAGCTTTCCAGTTTCAAAGGCAGCAGTGCCGAACGGTTGTACATTCGTTCCTACAGGGTCAAGTAGTCCCATGTAATATAAACGGTCAATATAGACGGTCAATAATAGGTCAATATCTTTAATTTACCCTTATCTTCATTAAGCTTGAATATCGGTAATGCTGGGGGATAGCTCCCTTCTTATTCAGAAAAAATATTTTCTTTGAAACATAGAAGATTATTAATATACTTATGCCAGCACAAAAGATGTAGAGGTTGATGGGCATCTTGAGTGTCACCAGGGAATATTTTATGAAGGGGGGGCTGAGTATTACTAGGAATTTTCTTATGGACACTGAAACGAAAATTATGGATTTTAGGCAAATTTTTTATATATTAAAAAGTTGTGTGGCAACGAGTTATAAACAAGGAGGCAATAGGGGGTTTGTGGTAGCAGCAGCCCCCATCATATCTCGGACTTATCGAGGCTTGACTTTGAAAATAATCAAAATTAAACAAAAAAGTAGTTTTACTCCAATGAAAGTAAGGAGTGTTGTTAAAGCCTTAAAAATACAGATCGTATTCCTCATATGAGGAGAGCTACCCCCTCACCAGCCCTCCACTCTTTACACTATAGTTTGAATTATTTTCTTAATTTTTAAAGAACGGCTGCTAAAACAAAAGGGCCGTTGATTTGGAATAAGACGCATTTTGGTACTTTCGCATTATATGGGCCTCTCTAAAGAAGTCATATAAGAATGCTAGATGCTACAGTCAAACGGGCGTTGAAAAACCCGTTTTGGTACAAGATGATTCAAGACACCGCTGAGAGAAATACTTTGTCTAGCGTGGTTTTAATTGCGTATACGATATTAAACTGTGGTTTTTTGGAGTTTAGATGGGGAAAAAGGTACCTAGGTTAGGTTAGGTTAAAGTTAGGTTAGGTTAGTTAGGTTAGGTTACGTGTTTAATATATGCAATGCTTTGCCCCCACCCCTCCCCCCTAATGTGCAAATATATGGCCCAAATTTGTTCCTAAACAATTATATAGTCATCCTATTTTATTTTATTTCATTAGCATTAACCAAACTTGACTTTTCGGAAAGGCCCATATAATGCAAAAGTACCCGCATTTTTAAAGCATTAGAAAATGTTAGCGTGAAGAGGGGAAGGTTGAGGGCTCCCTTTATATACGGAATACTTCATGTTCGCTTTAAGTTTTAATGTCACTCTTTACTGTCATTTGACAAACACTTTTTATTAATTATTTAACAAAACTTGTATAACGAAGAAGTAAAACCCTGGGACAAAGGGATCTGATGCAAAAAACTCACTATCCCTATTTATTAAAAATTTTGTTTTGTCTTTTGTTTTTTAAACGGAGAGGCACTGAAAAGGAAATTGATAACATGGGCTAGAACAATGGTATTACAAAAATAATCTAAATTAGATATTTAAAACTGTGTAGTCCCCAGCGAATAATTTCAATGATCGCATACTAAAAAAAAGAAATAACATTCAAGATAATAATTAAAAACAAAAGATGTCTCCCTAAAATCATTCCCCCCTTACTAATTTAATCTAGGGCCGAAGGAAAAGCAGGTCGTCCCCGAATGGGTTGAGAGGATGTCGTAAGGAAAGATTTAAGGGAAATGTAAACTTCTTGGGAGGGTGTAAAGAGGGAGACTTTAAATAGATTGGTATAGAAGAGGAGCACGCATAGCTATGTTGGCCTCAGGTGGCTTGGGCTGCAGTGAGTTGTTAGTAGTAGAAGTTGTAGTAGTAGTTAACATACACGCCTATGCATAACTTTGAACAAATATTTAATAGTGACATCCGTAATTAAAATTTTCAAAACTACGAAAGCTGTTTTCAAAACACTAATTGTAGCTGTCCTACCCAAGGTATTACGGAAGCCCACTAATTGAAACTTGTTTTTAGCCGTTAAAAATCTTAATAGCATATTTTTGGGGTGTAGTAATAGCCGTGGATATAAGCAGTATTTTTGTTTCTCAAGCGCCGTATATAATCACAGAAGAGGTTTTCTCAATTATAGTTTAAAGAAAGCAATCACAAAGCAAGGCTAGGTCGTAATTGTTTTACTTTGAAAAAGATTATTATTTAAATATATGTTACTCTTGAATAACTGTTTTTTACACCTTGGGGTGAGAATTATTGAGACTAAGCTTTCTTCCCGCTTTCATATACTTATAACTCACTACGAAGTTGTGGCTTGAATGACCGCTGTATAAGATAAAATAAAAAACAAAACGAATGGAAACCAAAAATTTGGACGAATTTAGCTATTGGCGTACCAACAAATTCATAGCATAAATGTTAATAAATGACCTAGATTTCCATTACCTAAACGTTTATATTCCCTCTGAAATGTTCAATTTTACGACAAGCTTAGGCTATATCTGTAAGTTGTTCCAAAAGGACAAGATAGGAATATCATTGT
>CM051260.1:25621571-25626571 GCA_027921565.1 Artemia sinica
TACACAGGAGTGCTAATTATTATTCATTAGCCTTTAGTAGGCCTAAGATGCTATTTTTAAAACAAATTTGCAGGATCTTTTGAAAAGAGCCTGAAACCCCTTGAAACATGAATCACAGAATAACGAAAAGTAAAAGATACCATTGGAATCACCATTGTTGAAACCCTAATTAGGAAACTTACTACCCCCACCTTGAACAACAAGAAGAAACCCATTTTCGGATGGGTAGCACTGATACTTCCTATTTTTCTTTTCTTGTTCTGTTTTTTCTTTCTTTCTTTGTTGCTAACTGGGCATTGAAACATCATAGAGAGTTGTTTAAGGAAGGCCTCTTTTAAAAGCTAATTTTAATATCTAATTAGTTTTTAACTAATTTTTTAACTTCACAGCATAGTCGAAAAATTATAGACAAGGTTATCTTTCCCTTTTGTGGCCCATTAATGGTTCAAAATTGAGTTCGCCCCAAAAGCAATTATTGAATTCGGGAAGGGCATAAAAAAGGCATCAAGTGATGTGCTCCTTTACTCATAGCTAAATTATACGAATGTACGATTTAAGACCATCCAAAACCCTAAAATTTTGGAATTTCAATTCCATATTTTTGCACAGACCCAATGATAAAAAGAAAAGTGCGCCATGAAAATAGCAGTGGACTCGTATCGAGCGGTCGCCTTCTCTTATAAATTAATAAAAAAAAAAAAAACAAGTTTTTTTTCACTGAAAGTAAGGAACGACGTTAAAACTTAAAACGAACAGAAATTATTCCATATATGAAAGGGGCTGTCCCCTCCTCAACGCCTCACTCTTTACGCTAAAGTTTTTTATTGTTTAAAAACATAGAGTTGTGAGAAAGTCAAACTTTAGCGTAAAGAGCGAGGCGTTGAAGAGGGGACAGCCCCTTTCATATACGGAATAATTTCTGTTCGTTTTAAGTTTTAACGTCGTTCCTTACTTTCAGTTAAAAAAACTTGTTGTTTTTATTTAATTTTTGAACGTTTTTGAATTAATGCAGGTTTTGATTTTTGCTCACCGTACATGAATAATTAAAACAAAATTTGCATATTAATTTTACTTTTATTTGGTTAAATGGCTTTCTCAAAACTTGTTTAATTTTATTTACGAACGTTTTTATTAGTAATAAAAATACGTAACTTACAAATTAACTTACGTAACTAACTTCTATATTCATATATTTTTAATACATATATTAGGGGGTTCGCCCCCTAGTCGATGCCTTGCTCTCTAAGCTAAATTTTGAATTTAATAAGCTAAAATTCGAATTAAGGAGGGGCAGCTGGCCCTCTCCTATAATTTGGGCAAAACTATAATTTATTAAGTAGCTTTAAGACTGTTGCTTGTTTCAAGTGTTAAATTTGCTCTTTATTTTGAGCAGATAATTTTTTTTGATTAATCCATGCTAATTTTTAACACAAGGAAAACGAGAAAAATAGGGCTCCATTACATTTTATAATATGTTCCAAATTAACATTTTTCCAAATATATTGCCTTTGAAACCTTATCATCAAGTAAAAATATGAGCCTAGTTAATGGCAAAATTGAAAAATGTTCTATGCTTCCTGTTTTGCCACATTGCTCAGGTCAATTTTTGCCCCTGATATTTAAGGTGCTTTTACTTTCCAAAATCTATCAGTTCAACATTGGATTTTCTCGTTTTAAAACTTTCAAAAGTGGAAATGAATACACCTACATCTGCAAATAGGACAGAAATGAAATCATTGAAGAACGATGGAATCATTAGCGCAATCATGGAATGGAAATGGAATCATTGAAGAATGAATAAGACTCAATACTTTTATAATGATATTTGCACTATAACTAGATAGGCCAAATCAGTTATAGCTTTGGTTATGAAATTTGGCAGAGGGGGATACGCTCCGGGAGTAATTTAATTGTTTTAATTTTTATTTCCAGTATTTATTTGAAACTCTGATTCTCTTATTTATCACTGAAATGCCTAATAATCACTGATAGCGTCCTATTCCTTGCGTTTAGGATTCACATACTGACGCATGTATATTGAACTGTCTCTATATACAATACCATGATGACTTCTCGCTATTTTCGCTTTTCTAAATATTTCTTTTAACCAGCCCCCCCCCCCCAAAAAAAAAAAAACTGACATAAATATGTTAAGAATTATGACTGAAATTAGTCGCATTTCACTTAAAGCCAGCGCTACTTGTGGGACATTTATCTTTGCATCAGCATGCTGTACGAAATGTCTGCTGAGAATAGAATAAAGTGAATTTGTACAAAATATGTATGTATTTCTCACGAAGTCACAATTTAGAAATGTTATGTGCACGTATAAGCGGTACTAACCCATTCTCTTTTTCTATTGTTTTCAGTTTAATCATGCAGAACTAGGAGACCGTTCTTTGTTTGTGAAGCAAATTATAGACATAGAAACGATATTCAGTTTAACCCCCTCTCGAAAAGCATGCCCCCCATACCCTGATTTACACAAGAAAAACTTTTGTGTGATTCTGATAGACTTTGATTTTTTTTTTTTTTTTTTAATAAAAATACAAAGGAGAAGGTAATTTTCAAACTCTAGGAGTCAATTTTCCCTTCCAATTGGCATCACTGGCAATTTTTAATTAATTTAAGGCTGCTGCCGCAAGGATGCCAAGAATTGATCAGATTTTCTGGATATTCTTTTCAAACAATGCCCAACGGATAGGTTAATAATTCTAGCTTTATTCTTCGAATACTTTCAAATTTGAAATATAGTCACTATTTAGATGTGGGGGAATATGTCACAATATAATATTTCAAAACCTGTGATAATGCTTTGACTTATCCTGTATCTTTACTCAGACAGCGCTATTGAGCTGCCTATGATTTTTTTTCCGGATTTGGTCAACTGATATAAATGCTATTTATCAATATAAATCGGCGAACCCGCAAACAAATCAATTAAAAAAATCACAAATAATATTCTAATAAATCACGTATATAAGTTTAGTACAACAAACTAAATCTTACAAAGTCAAAACCCATTCAAAATTACGAGCAAATAAATAGTGCGATGCCCGGGGCTATTACAATAGAGCATGGTTCAATTATGAGATTGAGCATCCTGTGCTGGGCCGGGGGATTGGGGAAATGGAGGTTGGATGTGTATGGCAGCATTAGTGGTGAATCTAGCTGGAAAATACGACATTCACCTTCGCCCATCCGAAAGCTTGTTTACGCTATACTACTATCGTCTACAGCAGCTCATTGCTGACAATTTCAGTAAAAGCCAAGCACCAGCACTTATACTTACTTATAGTGTTTATTGTGTGTTTATTGTTTTTAATGTATTGCGTAATGTTTTTAAATTCTCCAAATAGCGTGTTTGTTAAATACCTACTTTTCTTCACTACCGCTTGAATAGCACCTACTTCAATAGCACCCCCTCTTGTCCTCCAATGAAAATACTGTAGATGCGCCACTGGCAATATGTGAATTTAGATTGCTGATATACAAGGCTGCTTTTCCGGGACATAACTTTCCAAACTCAGCAAACTTTCGAAAAAGTTTAATTTAACACAAGTTATGGTACACGTCGGTTATTGGAGACACATTCAAGAATTACGCTTATGTTACATCTCAGAAAACCAGTTTCATAGGGACAAAAACAAGTGATGGATGATACAATGCATTGGATTTATATAATTTGGGCTATGTATTTGCCCGTTAAGGGTGGGTTTGGGGGTTAGGTTATGTTACGTTAGGTTTAGTTAGGTTACGTTAGGTTAGGTTTCAATATTTTTATTTCTAAAGTATTATTTTATCACCATGTTTTGTTTTTTCTTCATTCAGATTAAACCAACTTCAATTTTGGGTGTGTTGCCGACAAGTACCCAAGTTATTACTCTCAATAAAATTGAAATTTTCTCAGAATGCGAGGCTGAGCTTAGGCAACCAATAGGTACTATTTGAAAGATGAAGATGGCATTAAACGATTGTTTGCCTGTTATTTCAAGCAAATTAATTGTCCTATGTCAATTCTAAATTCTTGGTCAACCTTCCTAAGACCATAGGCGGGCGTGCCTTGTTTGCCTCTCATTCCAGGCAATCTAATGGCCCTATGTTAATTTTAAATTTTTGGTCAACCTGCCTGTGACTCTATTTAGGCGTGCCTTTCCAAAAACTGACAAACAAGTATTTTTCAAATAGGAGAGTCGTGATTACTCCTGCCATTTACCCGTGCCACAGCCATTTAAACATTTGCCTCTCAGTTATTTCGACTATCTGTCTTGGCTTTTCTCTTTCTACAGTTAACCATATCTTGATGCAACCTACTGCAAAATACATGATAACTTCAATTCAAAATCAACGGAGACCTTCAAAAGATGGGGAAATGGGCGAGACCCATCCCTTCTGCTGGTATATGATTCAGAGAAAGTAAACGATGTTAAAACTAAATGTTGATAAGGCCTGAATTAGCTAGATTACACTTTATTAGGATCGATTGCAGCTTTAGAGTATTAGTTGAATATTCCTTTAAAATTTCCTTGTCCCAGTAATGAAGAATTGAAATCTATTCTTCTTCCTAAAAGCTTATATTGATTTTATGTTTTAATTTGACTCGAGTTGGCTCAAGTTGACTCGGAAACTTTGTTATTAGGTCTTAAAATAAAACTTTTAAGCCAAAGTATGCGACCAGGATTCGGATAATCAATTTCCTTAGAAGGGCAGATTGCAGCCAATATCACACCTTTGCTGGAATTCTGGAAAGTCTGGGTAAAAGATCTTTGCTTCGTGACTACAGTTTTAAGAATACTAAGGCATTTTTTTTTTTGGTAAAAAACGAGTTTTCAACCACTTACGAGACATACGTACATCCGAATGAAAACTAATATTTCGCGTAAGAAGAAATTTTTAGTGTATTTAACCACCTTGACATTTTGTTCGGTTACTACCAATTCGTTTTTGTGCTCTTTTCAAGTTTTAATGTCAAAATTCAATACAACTAGTTTCATTCAAGT
>CM051260.1:25631571-25695773 GCA_027921565.1 Artemia sinica
CTGAATTCACTTAAAACATGACGTAAAAGTACCAATTCTGTTTCAGGACAAATATAACATATACTGGAAAATTTATATTAATTTACCTGAACCATCCCCATCATGACCGATTCTGGAAGGAGATGGAGGAGGACTGGTTGATAGTCCCGGTGTATCACAATATTTCTGAAATCCAAAACCTGGAAACACTGGTAAAGGTGCCGTCGGCATACGGGCTTTGATCTCACTAAGTGCCGCTTGCTGTGTGCGATAAAAGTTTAATGCCCAAATACTGGCAGGGGAATTAACAATAGCCGAAGTGTGAAGTAGCTTTTGCTGATGGAATAGGGGATTTTGTAATTGAGGTAAGTTTGCAAAAGGAAATGCCTGAAATGGCAGGCGAAGCGCCTGATGGAAAGGCGGCAAGGTAAGTCTGTCTTCGTGGAATGATTTAAGCATATCCTGTTGCTTAGCTAGCATTACTGCATAACTGTCTTGTACACTTTGTTGGAAATGTTGTTCCATATTTACAAAACCAATCCACTTTTTCACTCTTTTTCTATTAACCTTTGAGAAATCACTGATCTTCTTACGCTATTTCAACTTCAGGCCATGGCTGAATTGTAATAAAATCAACTTCCTCAAGTGAAGAAGTTTGCCGCAAAATTGAAGAGCTGACTCCGCCCCTGCGTGATGATTGGCTAATTGTTTTCGATCTTTTCATTTTAGATCTCAGTAAGTTACTAAACGGAAGCCTGTTTTATGAACAGCCAAGCACAATCAGAATTGTTTACTTTATATGCGACATATGGTTCAGTTGGTTCAATTTGGGGCTATAAAAAATCCCGAACTCCTATATTTATTGCTCATCTCTTATATTTTGAATAATAGAATAACTGAAAATCTGATTTTGGGTATTTTCATTGAAAAACGACAAATTTGACCCCTATGTGTAGAAAAATACATTTCGCCTCCCTAAATTTTCAGGAAACGACACCACTGACACGTTTTAAAACAGCTTAGGCTAATCCAAGGTTCTACTTAGTAGATTTAGGTACGGATATGGTTTTACATAGTTGTAATTTTTATTGAGAATAGTGTTATGCAAGCGTAGTGTGTCCATGCATGCAAGCTTCAGAAATTGCAATCAATATAATTTTTTTATGGAATAAATTTTTTTCAGGGCATTTATCTGACGACCATATGATGACAACCCGATGAAAAGCAGGCTAGTGTGTTAATTGCAATTTTCGACCTATCGGCGTCGGTCATCTGACAAGAAATCCACAAAAAGGTCAACTCGAGGAATTCGAAGACCAACAGAAGATCCTTAAGAACATAAAAACCTTCAAAAGATTTTCTATAAAAAAAAACAAAGCTGAGGTAAATTTCTATGCAAACCCTAAAATGCAAACCCTGGGAAGGATTTGTCAAGTTACCGTCTATACTCTTTCCGTACCTCCAGGGCTTAGACAATTGCGTTACTGATAAGTCTATATACTTATCTAATCTAACGTCTAACAAAAATAAAAAAGATTAGCTTAGTTTTGGGTTTTCAATCTCTTGTTCATTGACTCTAGTTTTTCAAAATGTAAGTCCTATTACTACAGTAGAATTTTGAGCCACATCTAGGGTCAGAATCGTTCCTAGGGCTTGTGGTGCCCGGGATAAAATTAATTACAGCAACCCCCTTCCTACTCAAACAAAAGCAAACAAATCCAAATCAAAGTGACAAATTTCGTCAAAATGGGCAACCCCAACTGCGGTCTCTTCGCTTGCCTGCCCCCTTTGAACGGCTCTGTGAACGTTTTTTCCATAATTTGAATAAGACCTAAGAGTCTTTAAAACCTTACAAATAAGAATTGAGCAAAGGTATCAGGCTCAAGACACTTTCCTGTGCCTTATTTGAATAGTAGATCTATTTTTCAAGGTTTTACATGAGAAATAGATGGTTTAAATATAAAATCATTCTCTCCTGATCTATTTCTTATAGTAAAAGATCATCGAAGTTCTGTGCCCTTAAAACGGCGAAGAAGTAAAGGTAGATACTTGAAAATACCTTCCGTGAGACCATTATGGAGTTGTAGTCCATTCCAGAGAATTTAATTCACCTATCTCAACTATTTTCCAAGATCAACAAAAACCATTAATCTAAAAAACAAACAACAAGTAAACAGTAGGGAATTTCTAAGACAGCGAAACTTGCTCTAACCTCAAATGAATATATCGGACCTACATCCAAAATAAATTTTTGACCACACTGCTCTTCAATTTACAGAGTTTAAGAGAGAAAAAACTGGTATAATTTAAATAGAACAATGGAACAAAAAACAAAAACGACAAACCTTAAATAATAAAAATTCGAATATTTCGACTCCTCGTCCGGAAGACTTTATGGGGAAGAAATGAGGATAAAAATTTAAACTTTAATCTTTTTTTCCTGTCGATAAAGACACCAGACGTGGAGTCAAAAAATTCGTATTTTTATGATTTAAAGTTTGTTGTTCTTTTTTTTTGTTCCACTGTTTTATTTAAATCATACCAGCTTTTCTCTCTCGTGCCCTATATCCATGGGCCGTCCTCAGCAAAACACACATAAATAGAATAAGACTTACAGTAAAATGTGACCTTTGAAACTGGAATCAGAAATCCAAACATTCCTGGAATCCTTGTCTTAAAGCTTCCCTAACTGTCTTAAAAATTCCCCAAGTTCCCTGTCTTAAAATTCCTTGTCTTAAAAATTCCTGTTTTACTTGTTGTTTGTTTTATGAAGGAAAGAAAGTCTGGTTTTGTCGTTATTTAACCCCCTAATCTAGAATTTCACCAAAAAAAAATAATTCCCATGATATTAATTCCTTAATTCTGACAAGAAAATTTGAGAAAAACTATTTTTGAAAAACTAAAAAAAATCTAAAATTTGAAAATTAAAAGTTTCCGTCTTTTTATGTCAAATTTACCTACCTTTGGATAATTTTCAAGAAAATGCAGCCATTTAACACGGAAGGGACTTTTGAACGGAAAAAAAATGTGTTATACCCTGGATGGCCAAAAATCAAAACGCATTCCATGCCATAAGAAGAAGGAAGGAGAAAAAACGCTTTGAACTAGACGCACTATCGTAACATAAAATATCGGCCCAGCTGCATCAATCGGCAACAACCAGAAAATCGCTCGGTCCTTATCATATTTATCCTTAATGGAAGCCAAGTGTTCGTTATCATTCCAGAATTGCTGAAAATTTGCTAATTGTAGGGAAAGTGTTTTGATTTCAAACGGCTTATTATGAGACATTTATCAGAAATTGGTTTGACGGAGTATTCGATTCTCTTTACAAGCTGCAAATTCCACAAATGTCAACTCAGAGACAGAGAAGGAGAGGGTAGCAGTGGTGGATCCAGGGGGGCGAGGGGGCAAGCGCCCACCTAGCATAGTCTAAAGTAGTGTAGTTTACTTAATTAACTCAAGTTTGCGTTTATTAAACTTGCTCCTAACGCAAGTTTCTTCGATCAACCTATTTTTGCCCCCCCCCCCTAAAAAAAGTTTCGGATCAACCTATTTTGCCCCCCCCCCTAAAAAAATCTTGGATCCGCCCCTGGAGGCTAGAAAGAAAAACTTGAGTCTTATCCCGTATGAAGGAGGAAAAGTGTCCCTCCGTGCCTTTTTAGTCGGGATTACTGCCATGGCAAAACATGAAGTGAGATTGAAAATGAAAATACTTATTCCAGTGGGAAATATTGAAATGTACAAAACAATATTTCTGCAGGCAATCTCCCTGTAATAGCCAATGAAATTAGATAAAATTTAAATAAAAATAAAGATCGACATTGAAACTTGAGAGGGTGCTGCAGCCCTGATTAGTTCCACTCTTTCCGCTAAAGGTTGACTTTTCCCTACCAGTGATTCAAAGACAAATTCTTTAATGCAAGAGCTATAATATAAAAGGGCCTTATTATTTGTGCTTGGTTTCAACAATACAGTTTTCTGTTAAGTGTTTTAAAATAACTGTCAGTGACTAAAGCACTTGCAATCGCCAACTCGATGTATGTTTAGAACTCTAAAAAACTTTTAATTAAGCATTAGTTAGACTTCGGCGTAAATAGAAAGAATTTAGCGGTTGCCACTTCCTCCTATACAGGATAATTTCGTTCGTTTGAGTTCAAATCTCGCCCTTTACTTTCATCTGAAAAAAAAACTGCTGTTTAAAGTTAGTTACGCTGGATTTCTAAGGGCAAGATTTCTATGAGATGTATTAGCCCAGATGACCGGACAAGGCTTCAAGTGAAAATTAATGTAATAGAGCCTTATATGTATTTTAACCAGCATTTCAGAGATGGAATGAATGAATGATGTTAGAGTGTGTCTATGTTTGCGAATATCAAACAGTTTGTGATAATGAACTGTAAGTAGGAAGCGGTTCGGCCCAATAGTAACCGAAACTGTAAAAACAGAATTCTGATAGCAATAGATACAGCAAAAGAACTGGGATTATTATGCTGATTCTAAATGTGTAAAATTTAGTAGGCTTAATATTACCCATCAGAAGCTAAGAGCCTGAATAAACTTGCCTGAAAATTTGATTTGGTCAAAGTCTATATTACTTAAAAAACAACATACATTGCGGCAATACTTGATGTATTTTTACTTTTTTCTTTATTGTATGAGAACTTAAATCATCCGTAGCCCCTCCCTCTTGAAATTTTGTCCGACTCGTAAAAAGGTAGCAAAAATGTCCATAAACTAATTTTAAGTAGGTTTTGTAAAGTTTTTTTTTGTAAAACTTCGCAAAAAATGAAAACCATCAGATGTTCAGGGGCCGCTTGCGAAAAGACCCCCTTCCCTATTTGCGTACCTAGGCTGCATATGAAGAGACATGTTTTGCAAATCTGTTTGTCACAGGGAATTCTTTCTGTTGCATTGAGCCAGAGACGTCAATTGGGGAGGATAGTTTTTTGACCCCCATAAATTTCGGAAGATAACTTTTTTCATTAAAAAAAAAAAATGCTCTGTTAAGTATGCTGATTGGCAAACACTATGAAAAACCACAAACCCACCTCTATATTTTTAAAGTGTACTTTGCTTCACCCCCCCCCCACCACCACATCACCTTGAAGTGACGCCACTGCATTGAATCAAAGCCTTTCGGTTGCAATAAAACTTATGATCAATTGCTTTGTCATGATCACAGTTTATAGATTCTATAAACTGTGGTCATGATGTCAGTATACTATGCTCTAGAAGATTATCAGTGTCTGAAATTAACGTCCCCTTAAATATCATTAATCCACGCGATTTTGGCAAGGATATTTCATAAGATGTTATGTGATGTTTAAGCTTTTTTAACGTTCTGAAATTTAATTTTTCTTTAAATACCAATAATATAGATGATTTTCGCTGCGGTAATCCAAAAAAACGCTGTGCAATGTTTTTTCAGTTGAAATTTAAATATATTCTCTTAAACTCAGCACATTCGATCGATTTATCCAATCCCTTCTTACTATATATTTTATTAGAACTTGTATGATATTTCGACCACACTCAAGCTCGAAATATCATAAAAATACATCACACAAGTAGAGGGGTAGATCTAGAGCAAAATATTAGGGAAGGCCCAATGTGACAAGGGCGACAATGAAAAAAATCTTGGGGGTTGGGCAATGTGACAAAGGTGCTAATAATTGGCCAAATTGACAAATGTATTAAAAAAAGTGAAAAAAGAAAAAAAAAGGATACGAGGGCGCCAGAAAAAATCTGAGGGGTGGCTCCCCTCCCCTGGCCCCCTGAATCCGCTAGTGTACAATTACTATGCATCATATTGAAATGTACTACAATCTGATGAAAATATAATACTTTAATAACGAAATTATGTAAACTACAACAAAGAATTATGGATAGAAGGCCGCCCAGAACGCATTATATTAAATACCTAATTTAACCTAAGACCAAAATACCAACTCTATATATTAAATATTTAATTAAAATATACCTGAATTGTAGTTTATCTCACTATGCCTAAGCTATCATCTCCGAATACAGATGGACAAACCGAATTTGCACAGATCAAATTTCTTGAGTGTGGTAGATGTATCATACAAATACCTTTTTATTATCTTTTGTTTTCTATTTATCCTATTTTTCGTTTCTTCTACTAGCCTATACGTCGTAATTCGTTTTCTCTTTCACAAGGATGGTTGGAAATTTGAGCTTTTAGTGTCGAAATTATTCAAGCCATTTTTTCGGCTGCCTAAAGAATTCTTTCTGGTTAACGTGGTTAAAAGCAATAAAAGAAACAGAAATATATAATTTTTTTTTATTCTCGTTTATACTATATAGTTTATATTATGTAGTATAAGACCTTTTGAAATGTGAGGTATGTACCAGAGTTCAAGGTGAGTTTTGTTATCGTTTTTTTATCACCTCTGAGGTTCAATCTCAATTATGGTTAGTAGTGCCTATCTCGTTATTTATTCAAAAAATTGTAGGATCGTATTGATTCCAGTTTCTACTCTCTACGTATGTATCAGAGGGAAAGGGTTTATACGTTATGCGTTATATACGTTTATACGTTGTACGAATTATACGTTACTACACTCAGTTGTACTAAGTTGGGGAAGGGACAGAGTGCATCTGCCGATTAGATTTTTTTGCCCCAGGGTTTGAAAATACCTGTTTGTTTTTGTTTTGTTTTTCTTTTTTTTTGGGGGGGGGGGAGGTTAATTTCATTGAAGAATGTCTTTTCTTTGTATTCTAGTTGAAAAATCTTATATAGCTGGCGAATTTTCCCCTAGACTTTGAACAATATATCTTGCTATCCTAATGTCAGTGTATTGACGCCAGTGACTACTCCCAGCAAAAAAGGAAGAAAATGATTGCGAAGAAGTATGCCATCATGACATAATAGAACAAGAAACTAATAGGAGATAAATAAAATAAATAGGAACTTGAAGCCCTCTTCCCCTCATGCCCCCAACAGCACCTGAAGGTTTTAAAAAACACCCCCTAAGCTGTTCGCGAGACATTGCAGATGTGCTATTTCAGCAACCTGGCTAAGCAAAGTGTCTTTCGGTTTACTTCTACCCCCTCCCAAGTTCAAAATTTGAAGTCCATTTGACCCCCACATACTTTTATCGTTTTATTATGGTAAAATTATATAACGATAAAACACGCACTTTCTATTATGCAACGGCAGCACACACCACAAATATTTTATAATTGAACCCCTTTCCCCTATCTGAACCAAAATTCTGGATGACGGCCCTGTCATCTTTGTTATAGTTGTAATGTAGGAGTTTAATCTATTCAAGCACTTATAACTCATCCAAAACTTAAACATAGCACATTCTCAATTGTTTTAACTGGTTTGCTCGATCCAAATATTTCCATGATTCTCCTGAGATGCCGTAAAAACAAAAATTTAGTAAGATTCTAAATAGCAGCCAAGTGTCGAGCTGTTAACCAATAGCATTCAAAGAATACTTCGCTGACATCTAGAAGCCGGAGCCATTATTCAGAGATTTAATAGCTTTGCCTCTCCTACA
This sequence comes from Artemia sinica, assembly GCA_027921565.1. Taxonomy (NCBI): domain Eukaryota; kingdom Metazoa; phylum Arthropoda; class Branchiopoda; order Anostraca; family Artemiidae; genus Artemia; species Artemia sinica. The sequence goes on from CM051260.1 coordinate 25,639,086, forward strand.
AATTACTTTGCCTTGCTAATACCCCTTGTTCATACTTAATTCCTTTATCAGAACTAATGGTTATTAACACGTCAAATTCATTTGAAGGTTTTAAGACTTTGGAAATTATGCTAATATTGTGCATAACAAGACGAAGTTTGTTAAAGGATGTTAATTATGAAGGAATTGAAATTTTTGGATAATAAATCAAAGTTTAATTTATGAATTAGACAATGGAAAATGAGAATAACGACCTGAAGGAAAAATTGTTGACCTTATAAGGGTCTGTTGATTAGTTACTAATATAAACACCAACAAAAGTGTTTCTAGTGAAGACGCGATTTTACCGTCTTCGCGTTAAATAACAAAGTCGTATGCGATATTGAAAATCTTAACCAAACAAATTTTGGTTTAAGCAGGGTCTACTTGAATAATACAAATAAAATAATCAGGGCAGATGAAAATACATCCTATCTATTAAAACTGCTTATGTGCAGGATTTTACTTCAAGAGGGGGGAGGCACAAATTATAGTAAAATTTACATTGAAGTGATAAGAAGGACGACTCGATTTTATGCAGAAGGAATGAAGACATGGGCGCCCATAAGCTGAATTCCAGGGGGGGGGCAAGCCTCGTCTAATTGGCACTTTTAATGCTATATAATAGAAATCTCAGAAAAAATATAAAAATAAGGCAGCATCATTCAGCCAGGGGGGTGGGTGCCCCCTGCCTTCCTTATGGGCGCCCATAAATGAAGACCCCTGTACCGACATTGACACCTGAGGTGTATACCTCACCTGTAAGTGGACTGATTAAGAAACATTCTGCTTAAATAATGAATCTAAAAAGATTTTAAAGAACTAGCACAGTTTGTTGTGCAATGCTTCACCGAGAATGGTCACCTTTATATCACCATCGGTCTTAAATAGAGGTAGTACTCTGGGAGGCTTGCTGAGACAGCTGTCAATTAAGAATTAGCTAAGAAGGGGTTGATCAAGAACCTATTTTATTTATGAAAAATATTTGCACTCCCCTATACCTGATTTGAAACTCTTTCCTTAAAATCTTTGTGTTTTACAAACACCTCTTTAATTTCCTCTTTTTCATATCATTAGAATCCCGTTGGTGTCTTCTTTTTCTCAAATCTCCCCCTCCCATGGCTACCAAAAAGTATCCTTTTCCCAAAATAAATTTAATTTTACATATCATGGATGGACACACATTAGTGAGCAATTTTTCTGGGATTTACCCTTTCTCATCTCCAGAAGTAGTACAAATACTTTTAAATCTCCCGTGGAATAAATAAGCTGGGTGAGTGAAATTCGATTTCATTTTTAGTTTTGGAACATACCAAAGATTAAATGCTACGTTTCAGGCGAAGAAGTAAACCGAACGAAAAATGTCATTTTAAAAAGGGCTCAAGATTGTAATAGCAAAGCAGAATGAATCGTTCTAGAACGGCATAATTCTTTTCTTTTAAAAAATTATTCTGGAATTGGGCGAAGGCTAACATTGTAGGTTGTAAAATTATTTTAAAATTAATTTAAGGTTTATTCTATTTTATTAAACTTAATGTTAAATTACGAAAATTAATTGTTAAGTTAATGCTGGAATATCGAAAAACACAGAATAATCTGTTTGGAGCTCCGCCCCCTCGTACAGGAACAAACAAATATACCAAAATTGTTTGTATAATGACCAAATTTGGTATGTCGAATCCAATATAATTTCGTTATTAGAACAATAATTATTACCATAAGAACACATTGTTTTGCGTGAAAAATTTACTTCTGTGAAAATTTGATGAAATTGTTGTTCCTTTAACTCTATCATAGGCATAAGAATATATGCTTTCTTTTAGACAAAATTGTAATACATACGAAAAATGTCATTTTGGGAAGGGCCTCAAAAAATTGTAGTAGAAAAGCAGAATAAATCAAAGCAGAACTATGTCAAGCGTTGCAAGAACTGTTCCAAGGGAGATACAAATGTTCCACGAGTGGTTGAACTGTAGGTAACACTTGACACTCCGAGATGTACAACGGGTGACACAAAGTGGATAGCCGATCGGGACAAATCTAAAAAATACTGACTATGCAATGATATATACTTATAAGAATGAAAGAATTTTCTACGGCTTGTGTTATAGTAAGGCTAGGTTAATTATATCTTATACGAGTTAAGCGTTTTCATTGAATATTTTGGTTTGTGCGAAATATGTGAAGGCTCATTTCACATAATTTTGCCTAAAAACAAATGGCTTGACCACTATCTTTTTCCTGAAATGTGCCTCTAAAAGTGATTTTCGTGTCTTGAAACAAAATGTGTGGGCACAATTGGTGGCACAAATGGTAGGCACAATTACTGAGCCACGTTCCTTCATAACAGATAGGGAAAGGAGTAATAAAAGGGAATAAAGCCTCTAGCTAATTACTGGCTCACTAGTTCATTACCTCCTGGTCAAGGATTACCAAAATAGTTATATGTATTACACAAAAAATAAGCCGCAACATTCAGCCACCTATTTCTGTTTTTATTGATTGTTTGTTATAAAAATAATTACAAAAAACTTCTTCCCCTGAAAACCATCAGTAACTAAGTTTTTTCTCTTGTGCACACTTATCAAAATATTATTTACGGCATTTGCTTACCCACAACGATATTATTTTCTTAATTCAAGTTTTAAGTTTAAAAAGAAGCTTAAAACAAAAATATGCAAAATGAAGGATTCAAGGATGTACCAGTAAATAAAAAACAACCAAAGGGTGGCTCAGACTCAAATGAGAGGGGGAATGTTAAGAGTCATATTCAGAAAATGTCCGGAGAAACTACAGTTTCTTGCAAACTTTCAGATTTGTTTAGATTTTATTCGGCTACTTTTGGGCCTCTGACAAATTAGGTACTTCCCAAATCGATTTTCCTTTCCTTCCAAGGCTCTAGTTGATTTTCTGTCCAATAAATTTTGAGTTTCTGCTACAGCTGGGATCGCCGTTCATGTGTTAAAGAACAGATAAACAACAATTTACCGCTTTGCGTTGTGTTGGGTAGGAAAATTGAAGATTGGACTTTTAAGGCTTAAAAGTCATTCAGCAAAAATTTTGAGATAATCATTGGTTATAAAACCGTCAAAAACCCCCTTACAGAAAACCTTTCAGAATCCAAAGACATACAACCCCACGGTCACACAATTCGTCTAGTCTCTTCAGAAGTAACGGTTTTGTAGTTTAGCTTAAACCTTATTTGAGTGAGTGAATAATCATATATAGCAGGGACGTACACAGGTAGACCTCAGGCCCCACCAAAGTCCTAAATTGTCTTGAACTTCTGGGCGCTTCGTATTCACACTATCAAATAAAATTGTTTTTTTAATTATTAGGTCTCCCGCCAATCCTCTTTTTTATCCCCCCCCCCACCCTCACTGAAATTTCCTTGTGTACGTGCGTCATAGATTCCAATGATACATTTGGAATAGTTTTTTTCTGCCAATGGATGAGGGAGGGGATGAATTTCAAAAGATTTGTTTCATGACGAAAATCTCCAATCCAATTTTTCCTTTGTAGATAAATATTTTTCAAAGGAACGGGGAGCAAAATAGTTTAAGAAGCCACTGCCATTTATTTCTTAATTAAATGAAAAAGAAAAAGTTTTCAACTGAAAGAAAGGCGTAATATTAAAACTTAAAACGAACAGAAATTATTCCGTATATGAGGGGGTTTCCCCCTCCCAAAGACCTCACTCTTCGCTCTAAAGTTTTCTTAATACTTTTGAAAAAGTTTTCTTATTCTAATTAAATTGCTTCCGCAAAAGATTCTCCGATGGAGAATTTTCCCTGCGGAAATCCCTCCTCCCACGTAAAAATCCTTCTGACAATTCAAACTCTACTGAACATTTCTCGTGGATAATTCCCCTTTAACACATCTCCACACTTAAAATTGAGCCGGCAAACAGAAAGTAAGATAAAAAAAAATAATTTCATATAGGAATTCTGGAAAATTCTTTAGTAAAAACTTTCAACCCGGGAAGCTTCCTCCCATGGAAAATTCTCCTCGTTAAAAACCTCTTATGCATAAAATTCACCCCCCCCCCCCTCTTCAAGAAAATCTCTATACTTCCCAAAAACAAATACTGTATGTAAACAATAGTAGGAACCCTTCTCTAATTCCAGGGGGACACCATATATGGACATTGAATACTGACGGGACAATGCACATGCGCACTCCAATGAGGTAGAATACAGGGGGGACAGGATGACAGCCAATCAGAGGCCTACAATCCTTATATATACAAGACCATATCCTTTTTCTAGGCCAATCAGAGATGTTTCTAAGTGTATTGAATACAGAGGGGAATGACGCAGCATTTCTAGGAAATTTTTGCCTAGATTTACGTAATAGGCTATGATGGAAATCAAGTTACACAATTCTATTTTTAATAAGGCTTCCTCTAGAATCAGTTGTATAAGTGCATTGTATATCTGCGATATTGTAGCAGTTCCTATTTAGCTATTGAACAATAAGCGCTATGGAGAATATTGACAATATTGTTAACCAATTATATACTGTAAAATTATTTTGTAAATAATCAATTGAGATATTTCGGTACTGTTGCATTATAACAACAGTACCAATAATTTTGGTAGTTTCCCTCTGCTTAAACAGCGCTTTCCAGACAGTGAAATATATGACTTACTGACTTGTAAAGGCATATATGCGTGTGACTATTACTGCTCTGGCTCAAGGTTAGGTGAGGAAAAACTACCTCCCATTGATGCATTCTATAATTCACTTACCGATAGTGAATGCACTGACGAGGACGAATTTGCTAAAAGGGTATGGGCTAAGGGTGGTTGTAAAAATGGTTGGGATTATTTTAGAATGTAATTGGCCAGTGATGTGTTAACTCTTTTATATATTGTCTGCAAGAACACAGACCAATTTTTTCAGATTTTGGGCTAGACATTGGCTATTATTTTTCAACACCGCACCTCGTCATGGACTTAATTCTAAAAATTAGTAGGGAGGCGATAGGTTTGATCACCGACGTGGATCAACACCTATTTGTAGAAAGATCTATTCGAGGGGGGTATGTTTTTCATGGGGATCGCGTCCTAACAAGGGATCCAACTGGCTAGAACTCTGCTGATGGTGTAAATTCAATGCTGTTTTTCTTGACATGAACTCGTTGTACCCCTCGGTGATGTCTCACTATAGTTTACCATGTGGCAATTACAAATGGCTTGAAAATCCTTGGGACATCCCCGAAATTCACACTGTCGCTGAAAATGGTACACAAGGAGGGTTCTTTGAAACTGACAGGCACATACCATTGGAACTTCACGACGCTGTAAAAGATTTTGTTTTTCCGTACGTGAATAGACCTGTGACCAAGGAGTCTTTGATTCTATACAATTGGTCTTTGGTCGAGGATATGGGCATGCATTGGACCCCCTCCAAGTAGAAAGTAATTGTAGATCTGGACCCTAAACAGACTGTTGTTGTTCACCACGTCCTTTTGCGGTGGATGGTGAGCAATGGTTTCAGGGTCACAAAAATACAAAGGGCCCTGCAATTCGATCAGAAACCCTACTTGAAGACTTTTATTGACACTTTTGTCAGTAAACGCTCACAGGCAAAAAGTAAAGTCGAAAAAGAAATATATAAGCTTATTCTAAATTCAGTTTTTGGAAAAATGTGTGAAAGCGTACAAAACAGATCACGTTGTGACGTCAGTAACTTGTCCCGAAGAATATGCACGAAATATCGCCGACCCCAATTTTACAACATTCACGAGCATAGACCCGAATATGGTTCTGCTACACAGAAAAAAAAGAAATGTTGTTCTGAATAAGAATATTTCGGGGGGTTGTTCAGAACTTGAAATTTCCAAGAAACACATGTTGTCTTTTTCTTACAATGTGTGATATGTACAATGGCCAGGGATGGGGAGGTTCAAGTTTACTATGGGGACACAGATTCTCTGTTGTTAAAAGTTAAAACAGGGGATTTATTAAATGATTTGGAAAATGGGGTGCACATTGGCCCGCGGATGGATTTCACGAATTGCAATGAGAGCATCTACCCTGAGTTGGTGAAACACCAGGCCCCCAATCAACTATTAATGTTAAATTCGGACACGGGGAGTGATATAATATCCAATGGGGTGTTCCCCAGTCCCAAAGTTTACTGTGAGGAAACACAGGGCACGGATGTAAAACAGGCATGCAAAGGGGTGCCTACACACTTTGTAAAAAATAATTTCAACAAGATTGTCTACAAAACTGTGTACACGGTTGTCTAGTACCAAGTGCAAAAGTGCAGGCAATTCGTTCTTTACAGTATAGGAACTATACTGTTAGAGTTAAAAAAAATGCCATTTCTTGCATATCCGAAAGGGTCTTTGTGCTGGAGATTGGTGTAAGAGTACTCCCCCACGGTCACTATCGAATTTCAGATCGAGTTGAATGTGTGAAATATCGAAACCAACTCGGTCTGAATAAGTTAACTTAAAATTCAAAAAAAAGTACTTGGTGGGTGGGGGGACAACAATTTCTCACTCATCATCATCATTTTACTGCAGCAGTTGCCATTGTAAACAGAGTTTTTTTCCACTTTCCGCCCCCGTACGGCCCGAGGGGTGGGGGGTCCCTCCCGTGGCGCCGGAGGGGTGGGGGAAAGGGACCCTTGGGGGGATTCTCATTTTTTAAATGTTGTAAATTGTGTTTTTCTCATATTTTCTATCTATTCTTAGTCTACAAATGTGCTGCTATTGCTATTGCTGTTGCTGTATTTTAAGTTGTTTTTGACAATAAATGAAAAATAATGTTGTTGTTGCTATTGTTGTTGCACAAAAAGTGTTGTTAATAAATGAAAAATATTGCTATTGTTCTTGCTATATCTTAAGTTGTTTTTTTTCAATAAAAAATGTTGTTGTTGTTGCTATTGTTGTACAAAAAGTGTTGTTAATAAATGAAAAATATTGCTATTGTTCTTGCTGTATTTTACTTTTTTTGTCAATAAATGAAAAATGTTGTTGTTGTTGCTGTACAAAAAGTGTTGTTAATAAATGAAAAATATTGCTATTGATCTTGCTGTATTTTAAGTTATTTTTTTGTCAATAAATGAAAAATATTGTTTTTGCTATTATTGCAATTGTTGTTGTACAAAAATTGTTGTTGTTAATAAAAGAAAAAAAATGTTTTTGTTGTTCTTGTTGAATAACGTTTAGGTAGATCTAAGGGAAAATTATTATTATTATTTATTCATTAGACAAGTATGGTTTACAGTTAGTTGTAGTCCAACTGTTGTCAACAGCAGTATGTGTCAATTTAAAACACCATTCAGATCGTTTCTCTGTGGTCCGTCAATGTTGGGTAAAACGACACTTTTAGCTAAAATAATTAAAAATTGTAATAAAATGTTTTTGGAAAAACCAAAGAAAATTTACTATTGCTATAGTATTATGCAGGAGTCCTATGATCAAATAAAAGCTATTGTCACTGCCACGTCCATGCCAATACAATTCATACGGGGATTTGATATTTTCAATAGTAATGAGTCAAACTCATGGCTAATTATAGATTATTTAGCTGAATCAATTGAACAGTTCTCACAGGAAAGGCTACAGCTGTTTACTGTTCGCTCTCATCATGAACATATTTCCATATCCCTAGTTCTACACAATCTGTTTCATCAGAGCAAGTGCATGAAACCCTTGCTTTGAATTGCACCATCTATATTATTTACCGAGTTGTTCGTGCTTCAAGTTCTCTAATAACTCTCAATAAAAAATATATCCAGATGCTCCCAAATTTGTACTTTCAGCGTACAGTCAGGCGACAAATAAGCCCTACTGGTACATTTTGCTAGATCTTAATCAGAATAAACCCGAGGATCTACGTGTAGTCACAGATATTTTCGACAAAGAAATTACTGCATATCTTCCGGTGTAAAGTAGAAAAGGCTGTTAGTTGACATCATGACATTGAAGAAACTACACGAAAATAGACATTTTTTCCTGTTCTAGGCACTTCTAAACCCCCATTCAGGAAGGCTATACTCAAACATGGTGTTGACAAAGAATTTATTAATCGAATATTTGAAATTTGTTTAAATTTAACTGAGGGCAATGTACACTTGCCAGAAGGCTGTAGACAACAGACATAGGAACATCGTTCCACTGTACGTGCCTTGGCTTGCAAAAACAAAGGAAAAAAATTTAAAAGAAAACGTCTCCTTCAAGCCGGCGGTAGCTTTTTTACACCTTTACGGCCAATAATCACTGTAAACAGTTTTCTCTAGATAGCTAAACCCTATAATTTGACTCCAATAGAACTTGTCCTCTCACCCGTGGAACACTTTGAAGACAATCTAGGCAAATTCATTAATGATGAAAATATTGCCGATGATAAAAGCTAGTTTTACGTCAAAATGCATTGCATCATGTGGACAAACATAGACCTTATCGTAGAGAACCGCCGCCGTCGTCACAGATCCCCCCAAACAGGAAACATCTCCTCTAGATTCTGCAGCAGCGCAATCAAAGGAGAAGGAATTCAATTCCATAGTGACATCAATTGGAAACCTATTGCCAGTGACCTATCGAGAGCAAAGTAAAAGAGTATTAACATATCTCATGTTGGAAAGTGATGGTGATTATCAAGTTCAAGTCGATAACACAGGGAAACGGATTATAATTCAGGGAAAAAGTTATAATCTACTTGATTTAGTTTGTGATATGGTGACAAATCGTAAAGGACTTTTATCATTTGACAATAATCTATACACCTTTCTAAATGCATCAAACTTCCCCAAAAGTCTTATTGGTAATAGGCAAATTCTAAAGAAATTAAGAGAATATAGTAGAGGTGTTAGTCCTCTAACAACGCCAACAACAACAACAACACTATTTAAAAAAGAAGAAGAAGAAGAAGATTTTAAATATATCTTGGAAAATACTAGCACTCCTAGTAGCAGCAGAGCAATGATTTAATAACACTAACGATGATGACGGCTAGAAAAAGCGAAGACGAATTGATATCAACTCATCGTCACAAGCACCACCCTCCAGTGTGCAAAAGGGGAGTGGACATTACACTACGGGTTTGCGTTCAAAATGGATGAAGTTTTAAAACATGTCTATGAAAATATTGGTGAAGTGGGAAGTCTAAGTTCCCCCACAACGCTTTCTAAAGTTGCCTCTGACATAGGTGGCAGCACATTAAAAAAATGCAAAAGAGTATCTAGAAAATGAACCGAGTTACACTCTGCATCGGAATCGCAGGCTTCGTGGCAAACAATATCGACAAGCTAAATCCTCTTTCCCTCTGCATAAAATCCAAACTGATCTTTTAACTCTGCATGAGATTCAACGGCGTTACAATACACCCTACAAATATATTCTAGTGGTAATCAGTGTCTTTAGTCGCTACGCATACGCCATTCCATTGCGATCAAAGAAAGGTGTTGAAGTTGCTCAGGCTTTAGAAAGCATTCTTGAACAAGATTGCTACAGAAAAATTCAACCGGATCGCGGTAGCAGCGAATTTTTTAATCCTCATGAGCAAAAGGTTCTATTGAAATATAAGACAAAGCTCTATCATAGTCACAATCCGATGAAGACTGCATTGGCTGAACGATTGATAAGAACGATTTGTCTATTAATTTCAAGGTATTGCACGCTTAAAAATACTGCTGCTTTTATTCATGATTTAGATAAAATCATACAAATATATAACCAACGACCACATCGATCTCTGTCCAATGTTAGCCCTCGGGAAGTTCATTGCAGTGAAAATAAATTTAGCGCTTTTCTAATGAAATAATCAAGTGAAAAAACGACAACAAAAAAATTGTGAAGAAGAAATTCATTGTTGGCGATACTGTTCGAATTAATAGAACCACCAATACTTTTAAAAAGGGGAATTATTTATGGAGCACTGAACTTTTTAAAGTGTCCAAAATCCTAGACACTGAACCCACGAAAAATCGGCTGCGAGACATCAAAAATGATGAGATCCTCGATGTTTTCTTATGAATATGAACTACAAAAAGTTAGAAACAGTAGTGAAATTTATCAAATTGAAAAGATATTAAAGAGCCGTACTTGCAGGGGCAAGAGACAGTTGCTTGTTCGTTGTCTAGGATACAAATCTGATTTTGTTCTTGGGTTGCAGTTGAAGACATTAACAATGCCCAATGATTTCTATGTGACATTCATGTCCAATTTCTCCGATCCTCTCTACAATGATTTGAATAGAAAAAGTTATTTTTGGACGAAACTCTCACCTACTATCAAATTCGATTGCACGAATGAAGTTGCTCTTGTCGACTGTATTCTCAAAAACACATATGACATCCTGAGAAAAGATCGCAAATATGATATAAAAATTAGACCGTATGATTGGTCGCCACCACCCGATAGCGAACACCATAAATTTCAAATGATCAATTGGATGGATTATCCATATGTTCAATTACCATACGAAGAACTCAGCTGTATGAATGATTTATGTCGTTCTAATCGATGAAAGAATTTCCGTTCGTAAAAAAGGAGCCTTTCATTTCAACTATTCAAAGGAAGAGGAAGATCTACATTAGATCATCCATTGCCGATGAAAATGTTATTCTAAATGATAATCTAAAAGATATTCTTGGCTTTAAGCTCAATATAATCAATGGTTAAAGTGCTGGAAACACTAATTTTATTTTTGCTGACTACCCACCTGCCTTCTCCACGGACACTTGTATATTTCTCTACACCTCATTTGCTGAAACATCCAGAGTTGGCAATAGCAATATCCCCCTCCTACGAGTTCTTGAACGAAAAACCAATCAAGAACATATTCATCATTACAATATAAAGCATCTTCAGTATATCCCCGTAAACAATTTCTATTTGGAACTCTGCCAGTTAACACTAAGAACTGAATTAGGTGATAACCTAGCAATATCAAAAGGTTTGGCTGTGATTACATGCCATTTTCGACCCGTCGTTGTCGGTGCTAAAGAAAAACAAAATGTCTAATAGAAAAGTAGTATTCATTTGTCCTGATATTGACTGCTATGTTAATACTCTTGGCCCAAGACAGCTGGGCAATGGAATGGACTATTACAAAGGTCGCTCATCAATGTCTGGCTGTGGTCTCGGCAGTCGGTTTGCTAAGCTGTTTCGCTCTGCACTACCTCTGGCTAGAAAATATATTGTACCGGCTGCAACAGATTTTGCATCCTCTACACTATACGATTTGAGCTCTGACAAGGATGTTTAAAAAAGTGCATCAGAAAATCTTAGGTCCAGTGCGTGAACCCTTGGCAAACAATTGAAATCTTAACAAAATGGAAAAGGTTTAAAAAGGTAAAGAAACAGTGAACCACTCATCAGTCTTTACTCAGTTCAGGAAGAGGATTTTTAGATCAAAACTAGATTTCTTTTCATAGACTGAACAATGGCATATCTACCGCATAAGGATTCCCAACCTTCAATCACTTCATCTTTAAATCTATTTAATGCAGAAAATGTTGATGTGAGTGTAAAACATGGATACTATGAACAATTTTATCCACAACAACCCCTCTCCGATAATCTCCACTTTCAAATTCATTCCAATGAAGACTACTTTATGGACATGTCTTCGACATTCATAGATTTACAAATGAAAGTCTGGAAATCCGACAATACATTGCCAATTCTTGCCGATGGAATATCCTATGAAAATTGTAGATTACATAATTTATTTCGTCAAATCAGTGTCTACATAAATGGCACTTTGGTGAGCACAAGCAACAATCTCTCGAATTATACAAGCTATATGCAGTTCATATTGATGACACCCAAGTCATACAAGGAATTGAGAGGCACCTCCAATGGATATGAATATATTACTGATACTAATAGTACAGATGCATTTAAAATGCCACAACTAGTGAATTACATCTAATTGGAAAAGTATATTATGAGATATTTAATATACCTCAATGGCTACTACCCAATATTAAAGTGGATATAAATTTGACGCTTGCTCCATCCAATTTCATTCTACGAAAAGAACTTGCTGTCAATCCTGATCTAACTCTCTCCCTCACCTCGGCAATACTAAATGTACGAAAGCAGCAGGTTATGAGTTCTGTTGCTTTGGCAGTGGAAAAAACTGAGAGCCAGTGGAAATAATATTAAACTACTTGTTCCTCATACAATTACCAATCAACAACATATTGCCACAGGCTCACGTACCTTCACCGACTCATCCTTTATCACTGGCGAAATTCCGTCAAAATTAGCATTGGCTTTTGTAAAAAGCGCCAGTGCAATAGGATCGTGGACTGGCTGCCCACATAAATTTGAGATATTTAGGCTTTCATCTCTTGTCTGCAAAGTAAATAAAATCCCACTCTACAATCTATCTTTTGATAAATCCTATAGGACATTGTATGAGTTGACAATGCAAACCCTAGATCATGACTCACAACTATTTGAAAATGGTATAACCGAAGAAATATTCGCTAAAACACACGGTATCATTGTAATAGACCTGTCTGGCACCCAGGATATGAGTATAGTACGAACGGGGAGTGTGCATTTAGAGTGTACATTTGCTGACCCATTACCTGAGAGCATTGCAGTAATCTCATTAAATCAATTTAAAACCTATTGGGAAATCACTCCCGAAGGCAGTGTTCTACTAGACCTTGCACCATGAACGCCTGTCAAATAATCAATATATTTAATATGGACCCCTACATGTCCAAATACAGATCCTATTGTCTACCCTCGGACTTCCTTGGAAAAATTCAAAGTGCAAACAATACCCTAATCATTGTTAATAGCAGTCCGTCGACTGTGAATACCGGCCATTGGTAGTGTATCTTTCAAACAATGAAGACGATTGAATTTTTTGATCCTCTCGGTATACCCTATACATTCTACACTCCACACATCAGCAACTATATTGAGAGCAATGGGAAAACTATTATTCAAAATCGGAAGAGAGTACAGGATCTGACGACCAAAAGCTGTGGTTTTTATGCGCTACTATATTTTGTGTTCCGATGTCGTGGCTATACTTACAAGCAGTTTCTCAAAATTTACGTAGACAATCCACGTCTGAACGACTTTATGGTAGAAAATATCCTCTCACACCTGTATAATATCGATTTTAGTTCCCTACGAGTAAAGTGCTTAAAAAATGTATGTGAATTTGTTGATTAATAAAGAAAAATGTATATCTACAACAATGTGTTTATTCTACACTTTATATTTCTTCTTCTTCGGTGTATAGGTAACTGTCGAGAACCACTAATGCTGGTAGATCATTTGAATTCACTGTATATTGATCTTGATTGGCTGCAAAGTCAAGGACACATTTTCTACAGTACAATGTAACTTCACTCTTGTCGTTTCTCTTTGTATAGTCAGTGATACTATTATCATTCATATTCTGAAATTCCCTTGTTTCAATGTGTCTATTTGAAGCAGTATCACATACAGTGTTTTCAAATCTTGAATCACATTCGGTAACTGCTAAATAAAAATCACTAGGTTTATAGTCATAATAAGCAGTGTTGTCACAACGATGACGTAGAAACCAAATTGTCTTGCTACTCCAACAGTTGAATCGTAGACCTGATTCTTCCTCACAAAATAATTTAAAACCACGACGATACAAATCTCGTAAATATAAACTAAAATCAAGTTAGGAGTTCTTTCCAATCATACCGGGATAAGTATTATCCTACTGATCCCATTTGTCATAGTGGTAATTGGAGCATAGTTGCCCTCTAGGGTGAGAGTCACAAATCTCTTCAAGACATGAATTACAGGCTTTAATTTGTACTGCATATCCTCTATGCTATTTACAGAGATTGCATAATTTGCAATTTTCATTATATTCATCAATAATTGTACAATTCTCACATAATGACCAACTGCCAAGAGTGTGCATACATAGTGGACATGTATAGAACATTTTTGTTTGTTTCCAATGTCAACTCTCTCACATCTAAAAAAAAACGGATCCTCGTTCGATAAATTCAGAGGGGGGTGGGAGAGGAGTAACTCTGTGACGTTAAATAACCTCTTTTGAAGGGGGAGCCATCTGCATAGAATCTATGGCAATGTTTTCAAAAGTATATCCACGATATTATTCTACTTTGTTTCAATTATTATATCAATAAATTGAGTAAAAGCATTTGAGTCACGTCTTAAAAGCTTCATATAATAGTCCAATGGGGGAGAGTCAGTTTTCAATGTATTGTCAAGTGTCCCATCTTAGAATATCTTCCGTTGAAGTGATAACTCGAGAAAATCGTCATCCAAAATCAAATGTTTTTCCATAATCACAAGATTCGACCTAATTCTCTCTTTCTCAAATTTATTCATTTTTAATCCTAACACTCTCACTGCTGACTCTAGACTAACCACAATTCGTCCTACTTCAAGAATATTCGATAATATAAAAAAATTCTAACAAAAAGAAAGGGGACATTTTCGATTTCAAAACAATTTTATTGAGCGTGTATAATTACAACAATAATATATATTACACATATACAATTACCGATATAACTTATTATCCTCTATATACTTCACTATTGCATTTAAAGCACTTTGAAGTCTATTCACAAGTGCTACGTCAACTTTTGCAGCGAAGCATAATTGGTCCTCCATTGTAAATTTTTCTCAAAGAAAAACACATATCTTTAATATACTTCATCCCATTCAAGACAAAGCCGTGATCCTCTCGTGATTTCTACCGCAATGTTTGGTGCTCTTGTATCGTTGCTGCTGCTACCAACTACACTATCAACTTCTAATAGTGTAAACATTCCACTCATTCTTATGCTAATACCTTGTCAAATAATAGAGTATGAATAAAATCAAACTGTTCTTACTCCTTGAATTCTATTCTCACACTAATAAAAACCATAGCCAAAATCCTTCCTTATATCTTTTGCGTCATTCCCCTCTGTATTCAATAAACTTAGAAACATCTCTGATTGGCCTAGAAAGTGGATATGGTCTTGTATATCTAGGGATTGTAGGCCTCTGATTGGCTGTCATCCTGTCCCCCCTGTATTCTACCTCGTTTGAGTGCGCATGTGCATTGTCCCGTCAGTATTCTATGCCCATATATGGCGACCCCCTGGAATTAGAGAAGGGTTTCTACTAACAATGGGCTGCTTCATTTCTTACAGCCCGTTCTCCAGGGGCTGTGGGGTTTATGCTACACCCAAAGGCATAGCTGCTGCTTCTTATAACTATGTTGAACAAAATGGCTATTTCCACATTTTTATCTGACAAACTTGGGGAAAAAGGGGACAGTCACGGTCACATCTAATTGAAGACACATGCTCATCTAGTCGCTGTCGCAATTTCGGGGAATCGCAGTCGCAAGAAGTTGGAAGCGCGTGTAACTAGGGAGGCGTTTCTAATTACTAAACTTACATAATTTATGCAAGATCACACACCTATTTTTTAGACCAATCAGAGGGATACCATACTGCCGGGTGTTACATCAGACCGGATTTCCAGGATTTTTAGCATAGACCTGCGCAATAGCAACCGCGACTAATATAAGAAAGGATTGTAAGTACAGTTGATATTAGTCTGAGAATAGAATTCAAGAAGTGAGAATAGTTTGACTATATTCGTTTATTTATTTTGCAAGATATATATTTGCCATAATGAGTTGAATTTTTACACTATTAGAAGTCAACAGTTGCGCTGGTAGCAGCAGCAGCACCAGCAATGGTACAAGAGCACCGTACATTGAGGTAGAAATCACAAGAGTATCTCGACTTTGTGTCGAGTGGGAAGAAATATATGTAAGATACGTTATATCTTTGAGTAAATTTAAATTGGAGGACCAATTATGCTTTGCTGCGAAAGACGATATAGTGCATATACATAGACTTTCAATTGTTTTAAATGCAATAGTGAAGCATATCAAGGAAAATAAGTTACATAAGTAATTGTATATGTGCAATATATTATTGTTGTAATTATCCTGACACACAATAAAATTGTTTCGAAATCGAAAATGTCCCCTTCCTTTTTGTTACATTTTTTTAAAGTTAGTTATCAAATATTCTTGAAGTAGAACGAATCATGGTTAGCCTAGAGTCAGCAGTGAGAGTGTTTGGATTGAAAATGAATGAATTTGAGAAATTGAGAATTAAATCGAATCTTGTGATTATGGAAAAACGTTTGATTCTAGATGACGATTTTCTCGAGTTATCTATTCAACAGAAGATATTTTCTCACGGAACACTTGACAATATAATGGGGAACGATTCTCCACCGTTGGACTATTGCATGAATCTTTTACGTCGTGACTCAAATGCTTTTACTCAAGTTATTGACATATTAATTGAAACAAAGCAAAATAATATCGTGGATATACTTTTGAAGACACTGCCGTAGATTCTATGTAGATGACTCTCTCTCTGCAAAAAAGGTTACGTAATGTCAAAGAATTACTCCTCTCTCTCCTATCCCCCTGAATTTATCGAACGTGGATCAGTTTCTTTTTAGCTGTGAGAGAGTTGACACCGGAAACCAAAAATGTTCTATACATGTCCACTGCGTATGTATATTTTTGACAGTTGGTCATCATGTGAGAATTGTACAATTATTGATGAGTATAATGAAAAGTGCAAATTATGCAATCCGTGTAAATTACATAGAGGATATGCAGCACAAATTAAAGGCTGTAATTCATGTCTTGAAGAGATTTGTGACTCTCACCCTAGAGGGAAACTATGATCCAATTGTCACTATGACAAATGTGATCAGTGGGAGAATATTCATCCTGGTATCAGCGGAAAGAACCCTAAACGAGATTTTAGTTTATTTCTATGAGATTGGTATCGACGTGGTTTTAAATTATTTTGGCAGGAAGAATAAGTTCTACGATTCAACTGTTGGATTAACAAGACAATTTGGTTTCTACGTCATCGATGTGACGACACTGTCTATTATGACTATAAACCTAGTGATTTTTATTTGGCTGTTACAGAATGTGATTCACCACTTGAAAACACTGTATGTGATATTGCTTCAAATAGACTAATTGAAACACGTAAATTTCACAATATGAATGCAAATAGTATCATTGACTATACAAAGAGATATGATAAGAGTGAAGTTACATCGTGCTGTAGAAAATGTGACCCTGACTTTGCAGCCAATCAAAATCAATATACAGTGAATTCAAATGATCTACCAGCATTAGTGATTCTCGACAGTTGCCTATACACAGAAAAAGAAGAAATCTAAAGTGAAGAATAAAGACGTTGTCGTTGTGTATATACATTTTTTTTATTAATAAACAAATTTACATACATTTTTAAAACGCTTTACTCGTAGGGCACTTCAATCAATATTATACAGGTCTGAGAGGATATTTTCCACCATAAAGTCGTTCAAACGTGGATTGTCTACGTAAATGTTGAGAAACTGCTTGTAAGTATAACCGTGACATCTGAAGACGAAATATAGTAGCGCATGAAAACCGCAACTTTTAGTCGTTAGATCCTGCCGTCTCTTCGGGTTTTGAATAATAGTTTACCCACTGCTTTCAATATATTTTTTGATGTATGGAGTGTAGAATGTATGGGAGGGTAGGCCAAGAGGATCAAAAAACTCAATGGTCTTCATTGTTTGAAAGATGTACTGCCAATGACCGGTATTTACAGTCGACGGACTGCTATTATTAATGATCAGGCTATTGCTTGCACTTTGAATTTTTCCAAGGAAGTCCGATGGTAAACAATAGGACCTGTATTTGGACATGTAGAGGTCCATAATAAATACACTGATTATTTGGCTAGTGTTCATGGTGAAAGGTCTAGTAGATCACTGTCTTCGGGAGTGATTTCCCAATATGTTTGAAATTGATTTAACGATATTAGTGCGATACTCTCAGTTAACGGGTCGGCAAATGTACACTCTAAACGCACACTTCCTATTCGTACTATACACATATCTTGAGTGCTAGACAAGTCTAGTACAATGATACCGTGTGTTTTAGCGAACATTTCTTCGGTTATACCATTTTCAAATAGTTGTGAATCATGATCTAGGATTTGCATTGCCAACTCATACAATGTCCTGTAGGATTTATCAAAAGATAGATTGTAGAGTGGGATTCCATTTACTTTGCAGACAAGAGATGAAAGCCAAAAACATCTTAAATTTATGTGGGCTGCCAGTCTACGAACCTATTGCACTAGCGCTTTTTACAAATGCCAATGCTAATTTTGATGAAATTTTGCCGTTGATAAAGGATGAGTCGGTGAATGTGTGCGAGCCTGTGGCAATATGACGTTGATTGGTGATTTTATGAGCAACAATTGGTTTAATATTATTTACACTGGCTATCAGTTTTTCCCCTGCCAAAGCAACAGAACTCATAACCTGCTGCTTTCGTACATGTAGTTTTGCCGAGGTGAGGGAGAGAGTTACATCAGGATTGGCAGGAAGTTCCATTCGTAAAATGAAATTGGATGGAGCAAGCGTCAATTTTATATCCACTTTAATATTTGGTGGTAGCCATTGGGGTATATTAAATATCTCATGATATATTTTTCCAACTAGATGTAATTCACTAGTTGTAGCATTTTTAAGTGCATCTCTACTATTAGTATCTGTAACTATTAGTACTATTAGCATCCATAGTATCCAAAAATTGTTCATAGTATCCATGTTTTACACTCACATCGACATTTTCTGCATTGAATAGATTTAAAGATGAAGTGATTGAAGGATGGGAATCCTTATGCGGTAGATATGCCATTGTTCAGTCTATGAAAAGAAATCCAGTTTCGATCTAACAATTCTCTTCCTGGGGCTTCTTCTTCTTGTTCTACGGTTTATTATAGTCGTTTTTTCCTTCTTTTCTTTGACAGGAGTGAAGTCTTTCATTTCTGACCTGAGTAGAGACTGATGAGTGGTGCACTGTTTCTCAACCTTTCAAAACCTTTTCCATTTTGTTGATATTTCAAATACTCGCCAAGGGTTTGCGCACTCGACCTAAGATTGTCCGAAGCACTTTTTTTTAAATCCTTGCCAGAGCTCCAATCGTACAGTATAGGGGATACAAAATCTGTCACTGCCGGTAAAATATATTTTTTTGCCAGAGGTAGTGCAGAGCAAAACAGCTTAGCAAAGGAACTGCTCTAGCATGGCCAGAAATTGATGAACAATTTTTGTAATAGTCCATTCCATTGCCCAGTTGTCTTGGGCCAAGAGTATTAACATAGCAGTCAATATCAGGACAAATGAATACCATTTTTCTATTAGACATCTTGACTTTGAACACCGACGACGATGGGTCGAAAATGGCATGTAATCACAACCAAACCTTTTGATATTGCTAAAGGATCACCTAATTCAGTTCTTAGTGTTAACTGGCAAAGTTCCAAATAGGAAGTGTTTACGGGAATATAGTGAAGATGCTTTCTATTGTAATGACGAATATGATCTAGATTGGTTTTTCGTTCAAGAACTCGTAGGAGGGGAATATTGCCATTGCCAACTCCGGATATTTCAAAAAATGCAGCATAAAGAAATATACAAGTGTCCGAGGAGAAGGCAGGCGGGGAGTCAGCAAAAATAACATTAGTGTTTCCGGCACTTTTACCATTGATTATGTTAAGTTTAAAGCCAAGAACATCTTTTGGATTATCATTTAGAATAACCTTTTTACTGGCAATGGATTAACTAATGTAGATCTTGCCCTCTTCCTTTGAATAGTTGAAATGACAGGCTTCTTTTTTACGAGCGGAAATTCGTTTATTGATAGAACGACGTAAATCATTCATACAACTGAGTTCCTCGTATGGTAATTCAACATACGGATAATCCAACCAAATGATCTTTTGAATTTTATGTTGTTCACTAACGGCAGGTGGCCAATCATAGGGTCTACAAATATACATAGGGTCTATCAATCTAGGTTATATCAAATTTGAGATCTTTTCTCAGGATATCATAGGTATTTTTGAGAATACAGTCGACAAGAGCCACTTCATACGTGCCGTTTAATTTGATGGTGGGAGAGAGTTTCGTCCAAAAATTCACTTGTTATATTCAAATCATTGTAGAGAGGGTCAGAGACATTGGACATTAATATCAGATAGAAATCATTGGACATTATTACTCTTTCAACTGCAACCCAAGGATCAAAATCAGAGTTCTATCCTAGCCAACGAACAAGCAAATGTCTCTTGCCTGTGAGAGCACGGCTCTTTAATATCTTTTCAATTTGATAAATTTCACTACTGTTTCTAGCCTTTTGGGGTTCACAATCATAAAAACCACCGAGAATCTCATCATCTTTGGTGTCTCACAGAACATATGTCATGGGTTCGGTGTCTAGGATTTTTGGCACTTTAAAAGTTCAGTGGACTATAAATATAATTCCCCTTTTCAAAAATATTGCTGGTTCTATTAATTCGAACAGTATCGCCAACATTGAATTTTTTCTTCACAAATTTTTTTCACTGTACCCTTGTTTAATAAAAGTATCAAATGTATTTTCACTGCAATTAACTTCCTGAAGGTTAATATTGGACAGAGATCAATGAGGTATATAATCGATATATAATCGTTGGTTATATATTTGCATGATTTTATCTAAATCACAAATAAAAGCAGCAGTATTTTTCAATGTACAATATCTCGAAATTAATAGACGAATTGTTCTTAACAATCGTTCAGCCAAAGCAGGCTTTATCGGACTATGACTATGATAGAGCTTTGCATTATATTTCAATAAAACCTTTTGCAGATGTGGATTAACAAATTTGCTACCACTATCACTTTGAATTTTTCTATAGCAGTCTTGTTCAAGAATATATTCTAAAGCCTGAGCAACTTCAACAACTCTCTTTGATCGCAATGGAATAACATATGCATAGCGACTAAAGACACTGATTGCCACTAGAATATATTTCTAGGGTGCATTGTGCTGTCTTTGAATCTCATCTAGTGTTAAAAGATCTATTGCATTATATGCAGTGGGAAAAAGGCTTTAGTTTGTCGATATTGTTTGCCACGAAGCCTTCGACTTTGATTTAGAGTTTAACTCCGTTCATTTTCTAGATACTCTTTTGCATTTTTCAAAGTGCGGTTGACATCGACACTGACGACTTTAGAAAGTCCTGTGGGGAATCTTCGACTTTCCATTTCACCAATATTTTCATATACATATTTTAAAACCATCCATTTTGAACGCAAACACGGAATGTAATACCAGCTACCATTTTGCACACTGGAGGGTGGTGCCTGTGACGGTGAGTTGGTATCAATACGTCTTCGCTTTTGACTAACCGCCACCATCGTCGATGTCTTCAAATCATTTCTGCTGTTTCTGCTAGCAGTGCTAGTATTTTCAAGATTGATTTAAAATCTTCTTCTTCTTTTTTTTTAATGGTGTTGCTGGCGATGTTGGTGCTAGAGGGCTGACACCTCTACTATATTCCTTTAATTTTTTAGAATTTGCTTATTGTCAATAAGACTTTTGGGGAAGTTTGATGTATCTAGAAAGCTGTATAGGTTATTGTCAAATGATAAAAGTCCTTTGCGATTTGTAACCATATCACAAATGAAACCGAGTAGATTATACTTTGTTCCCTGAAGTATAATTCGTTTCCCGGTGCTATCAACTTGAACTTGATTATCACCACTTTCCAACATGAGATATGTTATTACTCTTTTACTCTGTTCCCGATATGTGTATGGCAGTAGGTTTTCAATTGATGTCACTATTGAATTCAATTCCTTCTCCTTTGATTGTGCTGTTGCACTTGCCGCAGAATCTTGAGACGTTCCATTTTTTTTGGGGGGGGGGATCAATGACATTGACGGAGGGTCTCTCACGATACGATCTATGTTTGTCCACATGACGAAGTGCATCTTGAAGTAAAACTAGCTTTTTATAATAGGCAATATTTTCATTATTAATGAATTTGCTTAGATTGTCCTCAAAGTGTTCAATTGGTGAAAGGACAAGTTCTATTGGAGACAATTTGTAGGGTTTAGCCATCTATAGAATACTATTTACAAGTCCTGTGATTATTGGCAGTAAAAGTGTAAAAAAGCTACCACCCGCTTGAAGGAGACGTTTTCTTTTAAAATCTTGTCCTTTGTTTTTGCAAGCCAAGGTACGTACAGTGGAATTATGTTGCTTTGACTGTTGTCTAACACCTTCTGGTAACTGTACATTGAAAATATCTGTGACAACACGCAAATCCTCGGGTGTATTCTGATTAAAATCCAACAGAATGTCCCCGTAGGAGTTATTTGTTGCCTGATTGTACGCTGAAAGTAGAAATTTGGGGGCACCTGGATATATTTGTTTATTGAGAGTTATTAGAGAACTTGAATCACGAACAACTCGGTAGATAATATAGACGGTGCAATTCAAAGCAAGGGTCCTCATACACTTGCTCTGATGAAACAGATTGTGTATAACTAGGGTTGCGGAAATGTGTTCATGATGAGAGTGAACAGTAAACAGTTGTAGCATTTCCTGTGACCATTGTACAATGGTTTCAGCTAAATCATCAATAATAAGCCATGAGTTTGTCTCAATACTATTGAAAACATCAAGTCCTCGTATGAATTGTATTGGCATAGATGTAGCAGTTGCAATAGCTTTTATTTGGTCATAGGACTCTTGCCAAATACTATAGCAATAATTTAGTTTCTTTGGTTTTTCCAAAAGCATTTTATTACAATTTTTAATTATTTTAGCTAAAAGTTTTGTTTTCCCCGTTATTGACGGACTACAGAGAAACGATCTGAATGGTGTTTTAAATTGATACATATTGCTGTTGACAGCACTTGCACTACCACTAACTGTAAATGATGCTTGTCTAATGAATAAACAATAATAATGATTTCCCCTAGAGCATCATCTACCTAGCAAGATTTTCAACAAGAACAACAAAAACATATTTTTGTCTTTTATTAGCAACACTTTTTGTACAACAATAAAGACAATAGCAAAAGAACAATTTGAGAATCATACTTTTCATTTATTAGCAATAACAAGAACAAGGACAAAAATAATGTGTATTTTAAATAGTGCATACAGTACAGTATTAGCAAGAACAAAAGCAGCAGCACAGTTGAACATATTTGTAGACTAAGAGAAGAGAATATAAAACACTATTTACAACATTTAAAAGATGAGAACCCCACCCGTGGGCCAAGGTCCGGGACCATCCCCTCAACCTTTCGGGGAGCCAAAGGGTGGGCCGGGCCGGAGCTGAAGGCCGGGACTCCTCCTCCCCCTCCCCCGGGCAAGCAAGCATGGGGGCCGAACCACTGCGGTGGAAAAAAACTCTGTATACAATAGCAGCAGCAAAAGTTAAATGATGATAATGTTAATGACGATGATGGCAAAATAGAATTTATATTATTGGGAAATTGTTGTCCTCCCAAAACTCATCCATCAAGTAGTAGAAGTATTTTTGAATTTAAGTTAGTTTATCCAGACCGAGTTGTTTTCGATAGTCCATACATTCAACTCGATCTGAAATACGGTAGTGACCATGGGGGAGTACTTTCACACCATCCTCAAGTACAAAGACCTTGTCGGATATGCAAGACATGACATTCCACTCGAAGAGTATAATTTTTATATTGTAGAGAGCGAATTGCCATTACTTTTGCTCTTGGCACTAAACTACTTTCCACACAGTTTCTGTAGACACTCATGTCGAAATTATTTTTTACAAAGTGTGTAGGCACCCCTTTGCACGCTTGTTTTACATCCTTATCGTGCGTTTCAACACTTTTGGACCGGAGAACACCCCATTGGATATTAAATCGCTCCCCGTCTCCGAATATTCAGAACAACATTTTTCTTGTTTCTGTGCAGAAGAACCATATTCAGATCTATGACAGTGAATGTTGTGAAGTTGGGATCGGCAACGACTCGAGCACATTCTCTGGGACAGGTTACGACGTCAAAACGAGATCTCTTTCGTTCGCTTTCACACATTTTCCCAAAAGCTGAATTTAAAATAGGTTTATACATTTCTTTTTCAACTTTACTTTTTGCCTGTGAACGTTTACTGACAAACGTGTCAATAAACGTTTTTAAGTAGGTTTTTGATCGAATTGCAGGGCTCTGTGTATATTTGTAACCCAGAAACCGTTGGTCACCATCTACCGCAATAGCACATGGTGAACAACAATATTCTGTTTTGGGTCCAGATCTGCCATTATTTTCTGCTTGGAGGGGTTCCAATGCATACCCATATCCTCGACCAAAGACAAACTGTATGGACTCAAAGAGTCCTTGGTCACCAGTCTATTTACACACGGAAAAACGAAATCTTTGACGGAACCGGGGAGTGCCATTGGTATGTGACCGTCAATTTCAAAAAACCATCCTTGGGGACCATTTTCCTCAACTGTGTGAATGTCTAGGAAATCTAGGGCACAAGAATTTTCAAGCCATTTGTAATTGACATATAGTGAACTATAGTGAGACATTGCCAAGGGATATAATGAGTTCATGTCCAGAAAAACAGCATTGGACTTTGCACCATTGCCGTCAACAGAGTTCTTTCCAGATGGATCAGTTGTTAAGACGCGATCCCCGTGAAAAACATATCCCCCCGTCAGAGATCTTTGTACAAATAAGTGTTGATCCACATCGGTGATTAGCTCCCTACTGGTAGACCCATTTCCTCCCTACTGGTTTTAGAATTAAATCCATCACTAGGTCTGGTGTTGAAAAATGATAGCCAATGTCTAGGCCAAATTCCGAATAGATTTGGTCTGTGCTCTCGCAGAAATTATCTAAGAGAGTTAACACATCGCTTGCCAAGAACGTTCTACAATAATCCAAACCATTTTTACAGCCTTCCTTAGCCCATACCCTTTTGGCCAATTTATAGTCTTCGGCACTTCATTCACTATCGGTAAGTGAATTATAGAATGCTTCTATGGGGGGGGGGTTATTCTCACTTAACCTTGCGCCAGAGTTGTAATAATCATTTGCATATATGTCTTTACAAGTTAGTAAGTCATATGTTTTATTGTCGGGAAAGCGCTGTTTAAGCAGAGGAAAACTATCGAAATTGTCACTTTTCTGCACTTGAATCAGTTGGCTGACAGCTTTGGGGAAAAAAAATAAGAATCTGAAAGGCGGATTTTATTCCAACATGTACGCCCATTATCCATTGCTTGCCAATTGAATTCTAAAAGCAATAACTTCTCAGCTGATTTGGGTATAATGTAGCTAAATGAGTTATCTACCCATGGGCTATCTGCAAATTTCTCCCTGTGCATACGTGCCTATGCCGGTATAACAAATTTCAAATCGTAATTTGAATTGTGAATGAAAACCGGTACAAAGAACTGCTAGTTCACATTCACATTACCCTATTGATGTGCTACGCCACGAAAATTACTACCTTCGATAATATTTCCTGCCATTTTTGATCATGGTCACGGACTTTCCCCTTCCCCCTTAGTCAATTCCCCCTATTCCCTTTCCCCTTAGTCCCCTCTTCAAATTCCCCCTTACATACCCAACATATTTTCCTATTTTTAATTGCCGGAGGATCCTCTGCTGATAGAATAATTGAAATAATGTGTATGTCTCAAGTGGGAGATAGCCCCATTCACTGTGACAATTAATTTAGTCAATGTTTGGACCATACAATCTTCCTCGTCCAACATCTCAACTATTTCTAACAGACGCATAGTGTTACTGCTGTCTCTCTGCGCATGGGCATGGGAAACTGAAATAGCTTGATGTTATTTGATACGATTTGGATATTCGGGGTCGTTAACATCTATGAGTCTAGCTTCACAGTCTAAACTTATTTTATAACTTTGCATAAGTGTACTCTGTAAATTTCTAAATCGTAAAATTAACTGGTCACCAACAAATGTCTCCACAGATTGATAAACGTGTCGTTTGCAGTGTAACATGTGATTCTCTAGCTTTAATTCAGTCCAAAATCTAGACAAACCAATTGGGCAATGGTAGCGTACCCCGCACCCCTTCTTTCCCTCCCCCAGAACTCTACTAATAACCGTAATGGGATTTAAATGACCAATTGAATTAGGTTCACTAGATGGTGTGTACAACACATCTAGCCATGTGGTACAACACCATCTCTTGCCAAACACAATGTTTCACAGATTCAATCGACGGGGCCCTTACTCTGAGTAATGTCCCTTTTTAGTCCCTTTTTATTAGAACGTATCCCCTCTTCAAATTCCGTTTCGTATTGTAGCACTGTAACACCAATCTTTAAATGCGCGTTTGCCCGTTCAAAAATTTCTATTCCTTTGAGTGTTACAAGAAATGTGTCTGTTAAACAAGTGAAATCTACTCGGCGAAATCAGACCCTTCTTTTCCATGTAGGGCCCACTGTTCCAAATTTTTCTTTGTAGCTTTATTTTGTAGAGGTCGGAAAGCCGATATGAGAAATGCGTACATGAAACTGTTTTGGCCTGTTTCGAAACAGATTCTTTGGACACCCTTGCATCCATCTAAATCAGGATTAGATTTTAAAACTATTGCCCTCTCCCCGCCCCTCACCCTCTTAAAATAAAACCTTTGTTTAAATTTACATATATTTACACTTAAATTTTCAACAAATAAAACCACTGAACCACTACCATTCTCATTATAATTATTCAGATGCTTGACAACATTGTCTACCCATTACATGAAAACGTTCTCACAATTCCCCAAATGTAGGTGCAGCACCAACATTTCAGTGTGCACATAATGATCGTAGACTTCACCATGATCTTCATTTAAATTGAAAATTTTTAAAACAATTGATGCTTTTATGCTGTCTCGTCCCCACACTGTTGAATTTGGTGTTCAAGGAGTGGTCCGAATATTATCCACATATGCATGGATAATATTTATTGGGTCACTTATAATATTTCCACCTATCAATGTATTAAAGGGGTCACCAAAAGGCGCAGTAAAAACGTCTGTCCTATTCAGAATTGAATTCGTTTGCTGAAATTCCGGTATTGGTGAGATTTGTATATCATCACTACCTACTCCCCCTATCCATCCCCTACTTTGTTCATCAATAGGGCTGGTATGTGGAGTGAAATCCCCCAGTTTGCTTAAAATAGTCTCTAACGTGTTAGGACTATGTGAATCAGTGCCAACGAATTTGTTTTCTTCTTCTTCAATTAAATTAAGTTGAAATGAGGTTATATTCATAAATCTATGGGGGAAGGGATCTTCATTTAACTTACGACTAAAATTATCTAAAATTTGTATGCTGTTAGGACTCAGCCAAGGTAAATCACTCTATACCAAATCTTGTTCTGAGCTAACTTCATTGCTTTGTTCAACTGTACTAGCGTGTACATCTAAAGAATTGTTACCAACACTGAAATATTTTCCCAAAAAGTTATCTGTCCATTCAGGATGATTAATAATGTCAGCAGGTATATCATCTAAATTATCACCACCATCATAACACTCCCGTAAAAATTTACCGTACCGTTCACTAATAGTTGGTGTTCCAACGGCGACTTGAATAATACAAAACTGCATTGGTTCTTCAATTGAAATCGTTTCGTCAATGAGGTCACATAGTTCATGACTTGTTTCTTCGGGTGAGGGAGAAGGTAGTGATGATAATATGACATCCGTTCTAACCTATAAAGAAAATAGACACTTATTTTCTAAGTGTATAAATCACCCTATTTTTTTTAAAAGTCGAAAATTGGATTATTAGCGACTATATTTTCAAGTCATTTAAAACACCTGCATTATAATAAATAAAAAAACACGCTTAGTAGCAATTTCTGTATGCAAATACTTTTCAGACTTGTGTTTTTTTACTATACTGTTCAGATGTCTATTTGACCAAGTCCTAGGAACGCTAGCGTGGATTTACGCAATAGGCCATGGAATTCAGAAATGAATCTAGATCTAAAAATCGATAATGCATGGAAATATATTAGGATAAATCACTGGTTATGGCTTCCTATAGGGTAAGTATTGAAGCCTTTAGATTGCTGTATATGCGATATGCAGTTAAAAATTCTTTAGGCTTAGAGATAAATTCTGGAATTATTTCAAAGCCCTCTATAACGCAACTTGGCATCCATATGTGAAAGTAGAAATGAAAAACGGTACAAACCTTGTCCTTCAAATTGACTATTCCCATTGGGAGAAAAATCATTAGCAAAAATATCGATAAAATTAAAACTTGCATTATTTGTTCCTTGCAAGGCCATCGGATTCATTGTCAGTTTGCTTTCTTCTATATTGAACGTAGAACGTGCAACGTATTTAATTATTAAAGGACGTAAGTGATTTCCATCCTCAATCGGGCCTTTTTTTGGCGGGAGGGGCATATTCTTCAAAATTATTCTTAAAAAGAAATTAAATTATAGTTTTTTTTAATGCAATAGTGAAAAAAACTCACCCCCCCCTTTTACACAGCCCAAAATAAAGTAACGTGTTCAGAGAAAAATGCTAGCATGATTACAATTAATATTTGCTTTACGCAACCCCGACCCTCCCACACAATCTGCAAATATGCACCCCCAAATTTGTTTGTAAATTATTCTTCATCCATTCTTTATTTTATTAATTAAACTTTTTTTCATGTGTCTAAAAGCTCGTTAACATACACAAACAGCCTATAGGCCTAAAATTTACATCAAACGACATTTCCACTGCTAGCCTAGTAGACCCCAAATAAATTAATGTGTTCAGAGAAAATGCTAGCATGGTTACAATTAACATTTGCTTTACGCAACCCCGACCCTCCCACACAATCTGCAAATATGCACCCCCAAATTTGTTTGTAAATTATTCTTCATCCATTCTTTATTTTATTAAGTAAACTTTTTTTTCATGTGTCTAAAAGCTCGTTAACACACACACACACACACACACACAGGTTATAGGCCTAAAAATTTACATCAAACGACATTTTCAATGCTAGCTTAGTAGACCCCAAATGAATTAGTGTGTTCAGAGGAAAAATGCTAGCAGGGATATAATTAATATATAGGCTTTACACAACCCCGTCCCCTACACAATGTGCAAATATGCACCCAAAATTTGTTTCTAAAGTATTTTTCATCCATTTCTATATTTTCTTAAGTAAACATGTCTTTTTGCATGTGTCTAAAAGCATTTTAATGACACACACACACACAGCTCATAGGCCTAAAATTTACATCAAACGACATTTCCACTGCTAGCCTAGTAGACCCCAAATAAATTAATGTGTTCAGAGGAAAATGCTAGCACGGTTACAAATTAATATTTGCTTTACGCAACCCCACCCCTCGCACACAATGTGCAAATATGCACCCCAAATTTGTTTCTAAAGTATTTTTCCATCCATTCTTTATTTTATTAAGTAAACTTGTCTCTTTTCATGTGTCTCCAATATAATGCAAATATCTTAATTAATTATTTATGAATAAAACTTACGATATAAATTTGCGTTGCAATATCATCAATATTCTACATTTTAGATAGTGTCTATTCCTCAATGGCTTCAAAAGAACTGATACAATAGGCTTGAAGCATAAACAACTTATACAGTCGGAATTATAACAAAAACAGATAATGCGCAGTTTCGACATCATCCTATTACATAAATCCAATGCTAATCGATTCTCAGAAACCTTGTCTGATGTAACACCCGGCATTATTGTAGCCCTCTGATTTACCTAGAAACAGACGTGTGGTCTTGCATATATTATGTAACTTTAGTAATTAGAGCCGCCTCCCTACTCGTGTAGTCTCAATTTTAAGCAGTTCAAATCACAATTTTTCACATTTTCAAGGAGACACGGTCGCAGGTAGTTGCAGTCACAAGTCGTAGTCGTGAGTAGTTTAAGTCGCAAGTAGTTATAGTCTTGGTTGTAAGTAAGAAAGCACATAAAAAAGCAACGTAAGTAAGAAAAACTAAGAAAAAACTGTTCGTCCTTTGGATATCCCATTTCTTCTTATTAGTGCTTTAAGTGACTTCCTTTCAAAGCCCTTGTCCGACGTTTTCAACGAGATTACCGAGTCTGGGTAATTTCCGCAAGACTGAACGCTTCATTTTAAAGGTGTTCATCCTATTTCTTTCAGTCCTATATTCTCGAAACTGGTGGCCAGCGTTTACCCCCCCCCTCCCCCTCCACCCGGGAAATACTCCCCTCCGAAAAATACCCCCCCCCTCCTCTCCCCGTGGAACACAAGGCTTTCCAAATTTTAGAATTTTATTTGAGTTTAACTTTTTTTACTTTATGTACTTGGAAGGAATTTTGGTACTTGTGTATTATGCGCCTTTCACTCAAATTTATACGCTGTGTACAATTCGAGAACAGGCCGGTTTTTTCGTTAGTTTCTTCTTTACTTTAGAAATAAATTTGGACTGCACATTTGTACATTAAGGGGGGGAGGGTAAAGTTTAGTGGATCTGCATGCAAAATGTGTTTGGTACAATTATTCTGCATATTAGATAGGTAGATAGATAAGTGTATTTTAAAGCCAAATATATGGCCATGTATACAGTAGAATAACATAAATGAAATACACAAATAATATAAACTGTGATCAGCAATCACCATTAAACACTTAAATGAAATAATTGTACTTAATACTTGGAAAAACGGTCATTAAAAAAAATTGACACTTGGAAAAAAACACTTAAACGAAATATTACCTTTACTTTATGCTGGGATTTTTTTTTTTTTAGTTAACAAAATTTCCATATACCTTGTTATTCTTCTGTAATTTTTTAGTGGCCATATACCTAGGGAGAATTGATTTTCTGACTTCAAACTATCCAAATTCTTTACCCCCCCCCCCATGTGCAAATATAAAGCCCAAATTATATATTTCCCATGTATTCTGTCACTTGTCTTTGGCTTGTGCTAAGCTGAAAAAAAACTAACGAAGAAACTCTCTCTCATTATGCGTGTGGGTCTGAGAGGGTGCTTGTAGGTTTCAGTGTCCGACTCCGTGTGATTTTGGGTGTTTTGTTTTTCTCTCTCTCTCTCTCTCTTTCTCTCTCTCTCTCTCACTATGCCTGTGTGTGCGGGTGTTTGCATGTTTTTCGTGTCTGACTCTGTGTGATTGTAGGTGTTTCGTCTCTCTTTTTCGCTATGTCTGGGTGTTTGAGCGGGTGTTTGCATGTTTTTTTTTTCTGACTCTGTGTGATTGTAGGTTTTTTTTTGTCTCTCTCCCACTAAGCATGTGTGTCTGAGCGGGTGTTTGCATGTTTCCATGTCTGACTCTGTGTGATCGAAGGTGTTATTTTTTTTCTCTCTCTCTCTAACTATGCCTGTGTGTCTGAGTGGATAATTGCATGTTGTCGATGTATGACTCTGTGTGATTTAAGGTGTTTCTCTCTCTCTCTCGTCTCTCTCTCTCTCTCTCCCTCTCTCTCTCTCTCTCTCTCTCTCTCTCTCTCTCTCTCCTCGCTCTCACTATGCCTGTGCGTTCTGAGCGGATGATTGCATGTTTTCCAGGTCTGAATCTGTGTGATTTAGCTGTTTTTTTTTTCTCTCTCTCTATCACTATGTCTGTGTGTCTGAGCGGGTGTTTTCATGTTTTCCGTGTCTGAGTCTAGGTGATATAAGGTGTTTATACCTCTCTCTCACTATGCATATGTGTCTGAGCAAGCGTTGTCTGAGCGGGTGTTTGAATGTTTCCGTGTCTGACTCGGTGTGATTGTAGGTGTTTTTGTCTTTCTCTCTCTCTCTCTCTCTCTCTCTCATCTCTCTCTCTCCTCTCTCTCTCTCTCTCTCTCTTACTATGCCTGTGTGTCTGAGCAGGTGTTTGTATGTTTCAGTGTCTGATTCTGTTTGATTGTAGGTGTTTTTTCTCTGTTTTTTCACGATGCCTGTGTGTCTGAGCGGCTGTTTGCAAGTTTCCTTGACAGACTCGATGTGATTGTAGGTGAATTTCGTCTCTCTCTCATTAAACCTGTGTGTCTCAGCGGATGTTTGCACGTTTTCTGTTTCTGACTCTGTGTGATTTAAGGGGTTTTGTCTCTATCTCTCTCACTATGCCTGTATGTCTGAGCGGGTGTTTGCATGTTTCCGTGTCTGAGTCTGTGTGACTGTAGGGTTTTTAGTGTCTCTCTCTCTCTCTCTCTCTCTCTCTCTCTCTCTCTCTCTCTCTCTCTTCTCTCTCTCTCCGTCTCTCTCTCTCTCTCTCTCTCTCTCTCACTAAGCTTGATTGTCTGAGCGGATGTTTGCTTGTTTTGGGTGTCTAACTCTGGTTGGTTGCAGGTTTTTTTCTCTCTCTCTTTCTTGTTTGCTTGTTTCCTGTTTTGCTTGTTGCCTTGTCTGACTCTGTGTGATTGTATATGTTTTTTTTTTCTCTCTCTCTCTCTCCTCGCTCTCTCCTCCCTCTCTCTCTCTCTCGCACTATGATTGTTTCTGAGCGGGTGTTTGCATGTTTCCGTGTTCGATTCTGTTTGATTGCAGGTTTTTTTTTTCTTTCTCTCTAACTTTACCCGAGTGTCTGAGCGGGTCTTTACAATGTTTCCGCGTCAGACCCTGTGTGATTGTAGGTTTTTTTTTTCTCTCTCTCTCTTTTTCTCTCTCTCTCTCTCTCTCTTCTTACTATGCTTGTGTGTCTGAGCGGATGTTTTGTTTGTTGTCCATGTCTGACTTTGTGTTATTTCAGGTGTTTTTCTCTCTCTCTCTCTCTGCTCTCTCTCTCTACTCTCTCTCTCTCTCTCTTTCTCTCTCTCTCTCTTTCTCTCTCTCTCTATCTCTCTTTCTTACTATGCATTTGTGTGAACGGGTATTTGCTTACTTTCCATGCCTGACTTTGTGTGATTGTAGGTGTTTTTATCTCTGCCTCACTATACCTTAGTGTCTGAGTCAGGTCTTTGCATGTTTCCATGTCTAACTCTGTGTGATTGTATTTGTTTTTTTTCTCTCTCTCACTATGCCCTAGTGTCTGAGCAGGTGTTTACATGTTTCCGGGTCAGACTCTGTGTGATTGTAGGTGTTATTGTCTCTCTCTCTCTCTTTCACTATGCTTGTGTGTGTCTGAGTGGATTTTGGTCTGTTTACCATGTCTGACTATGTGTGATTGTATGTGTTTTTGTCTCTATCTTACTATGCCTATTTTTCTGAGCGGATGTTTGCTTGTTTCCATGTCTGACTCTGTGTGATTGTATTTGTTTTTTCTCTCTCTCTCACTATGCCCTAGTGTCTGAGCAGGTGTTTACATGTTTCCGGGTCAGACTCTGTGTGATTGTAGGTGTTTTTGTCTCTCTCTCTCTCTCTCTCTCTCTCTCTCTTTCACTATGCTTGTGTGTGTCTGAGTGGATGTTGGCCTGTTTACCATGTCTGACTATGTGTGATTGTAGGTGTTTTTGTCTCTCTCTCTCTCTATCTCTCTCTCTTTTCCTCACTCTCTCTCTCTCTCACGCTATGCCTGTGTGTCTTAGCGAGTGTTTGTATATTTCAGTGTCTGACTCTGTGTGATTTGAGGTGTTTATGTCTTTTTCTCTCACTATGGCCTTTGTGTCTGACAGTATGTTTGCATGTTTTCCGTATCTGACTGTGTAATTGTTATCTGACTGTGTAATTGTAGGTTTTTTTGTCTCTCTTACTATGCCTGTCTGTTTCTGAGCAGGTGTTTGCATGTTTCACATCTGATTTAATAAAAATATTTGATCATTTAATCGCTCTCAGAGTTTAGTAAAGACCCTGTAAATATATTTTAGATTCTAATATACATTATATGAACCCACTAGTAGTGTTTATGTCTAAAAATTCTTTTTCTTCCATCTTCGACTTTTTAATAAACATTCTAAACGTTTGACTTGCTAGCGCACCCTGATAATAATGGTCACATAGCAAAGTAATGCATATAATATTTTCATTGAAATAACGAGATACAGAATATTAACATAAAAATATGTTATATATTATATATTATTATACATTATTAATATCATTAAACAAGTTTGGACATTTTGAATTTGTTCCATAAAATAATTCACCATGTTCTCTCTTGATAGTGTACGTAATTTCTTCTCTTAGTTCATAACCAGTAGAACAATCATTAATCCATTTTGAGTCATTCGCAATTTTATTGTGGTGTCAGCTACAGGCTCAATATGCGTTTTGTTTATGGTGTTATTAGGTTCTTTGACTATATCTGTTGGTATATGATCAATGGTAGTAATAATGTTCACATGCGATTTATTTTCCATCAATTCATCTTTATATTCCTTACTGATATTGTCTTCCAATCTCCTTTTATTTGCCTGCGATTTCACTGTCTATTATCACATTTTTTTTTACACAGGTAACAGTTTTGGCACGTAGAGAAAATATGATTATGATATTAGTGGAGACATTTCGCCTTCCTTTTTCTCTTTGCATTCACTTGAATACTAATACTGGAAAGACGACGATAGGATTTATCAACGGGTAACTTGTTGCCAGAACAAAAAGCTCGAAGTCCCCCTCTTCATCAACCATTACTTTTATGTTGGCATTCTCTTTGAGTGATATCATCTCTGGATATCTCACTCTCGCATATCCTCCATCAGCAATATTGAATGGTTTCGGTAGTTCAAAGGAATTTAATCTCTCACTGTCATGACAACGTACACATACAAATCCAATGAGATATCCAGTAGTATTTGTTTCATAATTCAATATTTGTCTTTGTCAGCATTCAATGAAAAGATGACCTTATCATGTGACTTTATCACACACTTTCTTCAAATATTTCATCTTTACTTTAAAAAAAAATATGATGCAAGTTTTTTATTCTTCCAATTTACAAAAAATACTGATTGAAATATATAACAAACTATGAAGGGTCGATGAAACTATGAAGCGGCTGTACCGCAGGCACAGCCGCATAAATAATAATAAAAAAATGAAAAATTTTCAAAGTCCAGAAAAATTCTTAGTAAAAAAAGTGGCTACTACAAATATTATTTTTCTCATAGTAAAAATCACAATTACCATACCTATTTCATTCTCATTTCGTATTTCGAAAATATTAAATGTGAATTTTTTCGTTTAAGTATATATAATGTCATTTTAAGACATGTAAAAAAAGTTGAAAAGATTTCAATGTTAATATAAGAAATAAAAAATAAAAGTCTAAAAAGAAGTTCAAAGAAATTAAACTTCAAATAAAAAGAAAAATTGGGGCAAGGGGCCAAAAAGTTGCGGGAGGGGCATTGGGGCTCATGTAGAATTGGGCATGGATGACTAATGACTGCTGTATCATATCCTAAATGTATACGACTTTTTGTAAGAAGAATTTGTAGTAGCTCCAACAGTGTACCCACTATGAGCGTCGTCAAATTAACCCCCTCATTACTTGATTTCTAAGGATTGTTCTGGATTGCTATGTTAATTCTATTCTCAGCGCCTTTTAATATGATACATTTGAAATTCGCGTGTTAAATTCACTTAATTTAGATTTCCTATAAAAGAGTAAAATCGAATTCATCCAACCCAAACAAAAAATTTATTCATTTAACTCTTAATGGATTCACCCTGTCAATCATACTCGTACAGGTATTTGAAAATGATGACAATTAAAAGTTCACAAATGAAAGGTTTAAGAAACCGTGACACTGACTCAATCTGTCAATAATCTGTAATCTGTTATTAATTTCTGTCAATGACTAAACATATGCTAACAGAATTCTAACGCCTCTCTGTATGTAGGTCAAATTCCTGAAAGGAGCAATATATATATATATATATATATATATATATATATATATATATATATATATATATTATATATTATATATATATATATATATAATATATATATATATATATATATAGTCATATAATATAATATATCATATATATATATAATATTATATATATTATATATATAATATATATATATATTTATATATATATTATATATATATATATATATATATATATATATATAGATATTATATATATATTATAATATATATATATATATAATATATATTATATATATATATATATATATATATAATATATATATATATATATATATCCTCTGTAATAAATATTATTTCTGGACGGAGTCCAATAGTCTGCCATATTTGGTGTGCCACTCGCGTCTATTGATAGCACACTACTGTTGTAGTCACAAGTAGTCGCAATCACAATTATTAGCTGTCATAAGATGTCACAGTCACGAGTCATTGCAGTCGTAAGTAGGCGCGCTTACAAGTAGTCGGAGCCCGAGCCAAGAGTAGTTACAGTTACAGTCGTAAGTAGTCGCTATTGCAAGTAGTCACGGTCACAGGTAATCTTAGTCGTAAGCAGTCACAGTCGCAAGTAGTTTCTGCCGCACGTAGTCATTGTCAAATTTACAAGTTATCACAGTTGCAAGTGGTTACAGTCGCAGTTGTAAGCAGTCGTATTCAGAAGCAGTTCTAATTGCAGTTAGTTGCAGTTGCAAGTGGTTGGAGTTGCAGTTGCAAGCAGTCATGCTCACATTCGCAGTAGCGGCAGTAGTAATAGTAGTAGTAGTTTTTGCAGTAATAGTAGTAGTAGTAATATTAGTATCAGTAGTAGCAGTAGTAGTAGTAGTGTAGTAGTAGTAGTAGTATAGTAGTAGTAGCAGTATTAGTAGTAATAGTGATAGCAATAATAGTAGTAGTAGTAGTACTAATAGTAGTAGTACTAGTATAGTAGTAGCAGTAGCAGAACTGTGGTAAGAACTAGTGTCTTTTGGCTAGCTCAAATCCCAATCAACATGTCCTGAGTTTCAATTAATGACCCTAAGTCGTTCCTGAGATATTGATGACACGTTTCTTTTACAGCCTGCAGG
Source organism: Artemia sinica (assembly GCA_027921565.1). NCBI lineage: Eukaryota > Metazoa > Arthropoda > Branchiopoda > Anostraca > Artemiidae > Artemia > Artemia sinica. The sequence continues at coordinate 25,675,868 of CM051260.1, forward strand.
CACCTATTGTGTTTAATCTTACTTAACCATCCTCCTCAACATTTCGTGAAAGGTTCGCCTTAATATTCTTAGCCTTTCTTTTCCAATAATAAAACGTAAATGTAAAGAAAGGACAACTTACGCAACTTACAGCCTTTGCCCAAGGGCTGTGGAGGGTCGTGTCATCCCCTGAGGATTAGCTATTGGATCTTTAAAATACTTTAAACTAAATAGCATCTCAAAATTTTGGTCGTGTTGTTTTTTTTTTGGGGGGGGGGGTCTCTAAAGAAATTCTCCCATTTTTGACTAAGGAAACCATTAAAAGATACCCTCCAGTCCCTTCTGAATGTTAAGAAAGGTGCTAAAACTTTCAATTTCCAGAAGAATTAGCCCCTCCTAAGTTTCTACAGCAACTCCCACCATCCGCAGTGGCCTGTGGAAAAGGCAAAAAAAAAAAAATAAAGCTTTATCGCTCTTTACCTTTTAAAGGCAGCGCTATTGCACTGCTTTTAAATCTCTAAAGAACACCGACCAGTCTAATTGGTTGTTTTGGGTAGCTCTCACCACCACTGCTATTCTTTACCCTAAAAATAATCTTGTGACGTTAAACAGTGGGTACATGAAGCTTGAAACCCTTTGAGTATAGTTCACTATAACGTCGGTAGAATTATTAAAATAGTACGAATTTTATGCGTAGTTCCAGGAAGTAAATGATTTCGTAGACCACACTGCTTTTCCATTTACGAAAAATTAAGCAAGAAAAAAACAGGTTTAATTTTCGTAGTTCCAGGAAGTTTTCCTTCTTTTGTTGTCACTGCTAAGAGCCCGAGTGGAAACTCCAGGAAGTTTTTTTCTTAGGGAGGGGGTAGTAAGAGTACTTCAAATTCTGTGCTAGGGGGATGAGGAAGAATAGCTTTTCTCCTATCGTTACACAAGAGGACTCACTGCGTTCTTTTCCTGCTTTATGCCTTTCATTCGACAGGTTTCTGCTGCTAGTTTTATTATGTTTTGGTATAAAGGTTCTTAATTGTTTGTTTTCTGACATTTACGTAAATCAAAAGATTATCTAACCCTTTTCGACCAATACTGCACTTCAAACGGCACTTGACATTTCATGTAGGGTTAAATATGATCCACAATTGTAGAATTTACAAAAGCTTGTTGCCATCAAACCCACACCTCACATCCTTTTAAATGGATGTTATTCATCATCGCCTCTATTGAAATGCCACAGAGGGATAATTTTATCAACTTTTCCAAAAACCTGTCCTACCAATTTCAGTGGTGATATTTCTTTATTTCTTTTTAAGAAATAGGAAAAAAAGCTATTTTCATACTAATCCATTAGAAGTGTCAAAAGCTGCATATTGGATTTGTTACCAGAGCGTTAACTCAATATGATTAAACCGTCGGTAAAAGGAATCCATCAGCTTGGGTCTGTTTAGAGGCGAGAATAAATCTATAAAAATTTACACCTTTGCATCGTAGGGTACGAGTGAATCTATGTAAATTAATTACGAAGGGCTTTTTCTTTCTTGATGTCAAGGATCGGGGCAAGATATAATCTTAAAAGTGATTTGTGCATTTTCGGAGCTTTTGCGGCGTTATTAAAAATTTTATATTCATGAGTGGAATTTTTTCTTTAGCACCAGGTGGTTTTATTATCTTTTTGAATAGAATTATATGAAACATGGTCTGAGAATGCCTGAGATTTTTTTTTTTTTCTTTTTTTTGCAGCACTATTTTCTAACATAAATTTGTATTTAGGTTTTTTGTCATGAAAGGGTTTTCCATGCAACTTAAACTATTTTGATCGAGTTCAATAGTAGCAGTAACAGTAGCAGTAGTAGTAGTAAATTGTGTAGCCCTAAAATTTTCATCTTAATATCCTAGATCGTTGCTGGGATGTTGCTAATTCACCCCTTTAGTACATAATAAAAAAATACTCATTTAGCACATAATAATGTCCAAATGAACATAGAGTGTTTTTATTCAGTTTCTTAATTCAAAGAAACGGGCTATGATAGGCATCGCAATAGCGTTGCCTTAGTAAAGAGCAATGTGGGCACAAAGTATTATTTATTTATTTTTTTACCAGGGCACTTCGTATAGAAGGAGTTGTCGTAGAAAATTCAAAAAGGGCTCATTCGATTGGAAATTGAAGAGGTTAGTGCTCTTTTAATAGTCGAAAGTGATTGGTGGGCAACCAACCCCCCTCTCACGCTCATCATTTCCCCAAACACATCCAGTCAAAATTTTGAGATTGTCATTTGTTCAGCGTAATTGAAAGGTCTGGAAATTATGTCTTTGAGGATGACAACCTCCCCGCAGCCTTCAAGGAACGGTTTGTAAGTTATGCCCTGGGTGCATATAAGGTTTTCATAGAGAGAGTGGTCGTATAGGCTTCGGAGGGGTTTAATTGGATGGGTTATAAGAAGTTCTAGTGCCCATTTTAAGAGTCAAAGTGATCGGAGGGCAGATATCCCCCCCAAACGTCATATTTTCTCAAAATGCATTTGATAGAAATTTTGAGATGGTCATTTGTTGTCGTAGAAACTTCGAAAAGGGCTCATTCAATTGGAAATGGCAAGGGTTAGTGCCCTTTTTAATAGTCAAAAATGATTGGAGAGGAACAAGCCCCCCCCCCCTAACTACGCCCATCATTTCCCAAGACACATCCATCAAAATTTTGAATTGAAAATTTTAGTTCAATTTTTAAGAGTCAAAAGATCTGAGGGCAACTACCCCTTCCCACGCCCTTTTTTCCCCAAACCCATCCGCTACAAATTTTGAGATAGCCATTTTTTAAAAAATAGTTCAAAAATTAGATAACACAAATTCCGGTGTCGACACAACCCCCAAGACAACCGGGGGGGGGTAGGTGTTGTGAATGTTGTCCTGTCCTGGGGTGTATATGGTTCATGAAAGGGATACTCGTATAAACTTCAGAGAGGGCTCATTAGTTTGGAAATTGAAAGTTTTAGTTCACTTTTTAAGAGTCAAAGATATTCGAGGGCAACTAGCCACCTCCCTCCCCCACACACAAACCCTTTTTTCCCACAACCCATCTGATAAAAAATTTTAAGATAGCCATTTCGTTAAAAATAATTCAAATAAATATCAATATCGGCATATGTAATTAAACTGACAATTAACGGTCATTTGTTTCTTGGTTTCAGTAAGCGCAAATTATATTCTGGTCTTGAGAAGACATGGGGGTTATTAGTCCTACTCATGCTAACTTTTTGCTCGTTTGGTTTTTGAATCGGCTATTTGTCGTAATTTCTGTTCGTTTTGAGTTTCATTTATTTATTGATAGTGCTTTGTCGTAGGTTTATACTTGGAAGATTAATTGAATTTATAACTGCTCATTTTTGGCTTAATGGAGCTCTTTACTTTTTTTGGTAAAACTTGTTTTTATGGCAAAAGTTTTTTAAGTTGATTTATATTTGTTTTTATCGACATAGTCCTTTTTCATGGGAAAAAAATATTTATTCTTTTCGGCTTTTCCCTAACGGTCAGTTACCCCCCAAGCCTACCGTTCCCAAAGCACATCTGATGGAAAACTTTAAAAGAACTGTTTTGTCAGTATTTTTGAAAGGTCCAGTAATAATGTATTAGGGGATGTCCACCAACCTACAGTCCTTAGGGCAAGGGCTGTAAGCTAGGCAATTCGTTCATTGTTTAGATACAGTACATGTTATTGAGAAAGGTATGCTTGTTTGAACTTTACTTTCCAAGAAGACGAAGGGCATTAAGGTGAGCCTTTCAGAGAATGTTGAAGAGAGTGTTGTACTAAATCAAAAGGGATATGTGTACAAGGATTTTCAAAAGGGTGAAACTCAGGGACAATTGAGTATATTAATTTTGAAAATTCAAGAAATTATAAGGGAGATGATCAAAAAGGCAATATTTGCATGCTACCTATAATACTACAACTACCACCACTACTACTACCACACTACTCTATTTACAATATTAAGGGAAATTCAAACAAAATCAAAAGACGCTATGTGCATGCACAATAACAAAAAAGCGTATCTCAAGAATGGATTGGGTGTTAAGTTGGAACTTTCAGAGAATACTTCAAGAGGAAGCCTATTTGACCAAAAGGCAATATGAGCACACTATCACCGGCGGATCTAGAGGAAAATCTTGGGGGGGGCCGCACCGGACACAGGGCGCCAAAAACTGATTATACAGTACTAATTTGATAGCTCTTTATTTATATGAAAACACTGCCAAATATGCTCATAAAGGTAAAACGTAGCAAAAGAAAATAAAAACAGTACCACACTACACAACTAAACTCAATCGGCGAGCTTTTCTGAGAGCGAACATATCGATTAGCATCGTCTGTTTTCGGCAGTTCGTCTCTGTAAGTCTGCATGAGTAGTAGAGCCTCCAACCTCTCTTCAGTCATCGTGCTTCGTATTGATGAACATGTCCTGTCAACCTTTGAAAACATTCGTTCTGCTTCACAGGTTGACACAGGAAGCGTCGCGAGAATTGTCAACAATGCGAAGATGTTGGGAAATACATTTTCCTGACAACTGTTCAGCGCTGAAATAGCTGTTTTTCGGTTTTTGCACGGTTTCCTTAGACCAATACTTGTTCCAAATCTCGAACTCGGTTTTAACGTCTATCTCCGTACCCACGAGCAGCTCCTTGTACTTTTCGTACCCTGGCTGAACGTCCTCCCAGCGTTTGCCATTAACCACAGCCGGGATCAAAGCTGAAAGTTTTGCAGCATTCGTAAAAATGGCAGCTGAACCGCTCCGTAAAATCAAGCAGCATGGCGTCCAGGGCTGGAATAAATGCCGCCATCCTATAATGACTTTCTGGATCCATCTTGGGTACCCCTGCCCGGTATGTAGAACGTGAAGCTATGCGTGGCCTGCGTTACCTTGATGGTAGCATCAATCTTTTCGGCCATTTACTTCAGAAGATCTTCGTAAAGCAGTCTGAATTTGGTTTCGGCATGTGATCGCATATCTTCCAGCATTGCTTCACGCTGCTAATGAGGGACAAGGCTCTCACGAGGTCACCATCCTTCTGTTGTAGTGACTCGGCCAAAGGTTTCATGATCGACGAAAACGAATTCTCAGGCAAACCAGTCCTACGAGTGTATCTGATTTTTCAATGCATGGATCGTAATGCATAAGCTCTGCTACTTGCCTCCTCGAATCGTGCCATCCTTCCATATAAAGAAAGAAAAACGAGCAAAAATGGGGTTTTTATAGGCCAAATGGACGATACTGAAAAAACAAAGCGAATATTTCGAGAGGACAAACGCCTCTCTTCTTTCAGCGCGAAACGAAACGATGTATCAATAAAAGCCAAAAATTAAAGAATTAAAACCAACTACCTAACAACCTAAAAGCGAGTTATTCGCCAATATCCGCGATTTGCACAAAATCCAAAAAAACATGAACTGCCATCGACGGATACTAGCGAGCAACTGGTTCATGTTTTTTTGGGCAGTTCATGTTTTTTTGGATTTTGTGCAAATCGCGGATATTGGCGAATAACTCGCTTTTAGGGTTGTTAGGTAGTTTGGTTTTAATTCTTTTAATTTTTTGGCTTTTATTGATACATCGTTTCGTTTCGCGCTGAAGAAGAGAGGCGTTTTGTCCTCTCGAAATATTCGCTTTTGTTTTTTCAGTATCGTCATTTGGCCTATAAAAACCCCATTTTTGCTCGTTTTTCTTTCTTTATGTGATGTCAGGCCAATGTGGTTTAAGAAATTATCTCCATCCTTCCATCTCCTGCAGAGCAGAAACGATCGACGGAAGGGAGTCCCAAAACCTGCTGATTGCTTCGTGTCTCTCTACAAATCTCGTGGGTACAAAGACTGACGAGTGTCCTCTGCTTTAGCTTTGTCCGCGATAAGATGCTTTTTTTAGAAGTCTTGTTCTCTTGGCACTTGAGCTGAAGTGAGAAATTGTGTCTCGAACAACGTCTTGGGCATTGCGCAGAATGGGAACTGAAACTATCTGTGAACATGAGAGATTTGTGGCATGGCTCACACAGTGGAAGTAATCTGCCAGTTCACACTGGCGTTTAACTTCAGCAGCAGCACTCATTTGTCAAGCTTGCCATGCTAGCAGCTTTGTCGTATCCTTGACCAACGCACTTTGACAAATCCAGATTTGACTTCCTGACCTCACTCAACAGCAGCTTCCCGAGGCTCTTGCCGTCTAGCTTTCTCTTCGATGCTTCTACCGTCGTCACTTCCTCATCTCCAGCGAGTCTTGACAGGGTTTGAAAGGCATCGACAAACTGCAAAAGGATCTTCTCGAATCACGTATCCCTGCTCGGTTTTACACACATAACGACAAACAATGACCATCAGCTCCCTGGTCTGCCTGTCTGTTGACTCGTCCGCAAGAAGACACCAAACCGTTTGCTTTGTTTGCTTTTCTCACTACTTCGGTTTTGTATCATTTCCCCAATTGTTCCAATCAGTTCATTCTGGATCTGTTTTACTCGTATATTTTGGCGTTGCTCGGTGCATTTTCAAGTAAGATTTTTTAAGTTGCGAGTCTCCACTCTGAATCCGATACCGAAGTAGGTGGCGGAAATTCCCGTCGTTTTACTGCTGTAATGACGATCAGAGTCTTGGATATCAAGTTTGCCATCATCACGGTGGCCACGAAGGGGGATATTCTGTGCCCCGCAAAGCTTGACAGTTTTCAACAACGCTTCTCAAGAGTGCACGGCTCTGCTGTATTGCTTGACCCTTTCACAGTCCAGAGCATTCCTGATATCTTGAATCTTGACTACCGCACTGAAACGTTGTTAGCAGCGCGGCAGCTTTTTCCTGGCAGTGTTTGTGAAACTGTGCTTCAGCATGGTTTGTCAGCGCACCATCTTTCCCGGTAAGTTTTCAATAGACTTTTAGCGGTTTCAAGACCAACTTTCCCATTTTTTGCCCTCCGCCGCCTCCAGATAAAGCCAACCATCCTCCTCCGCTTTCGTTGGTCCTCATCAAAACACAAACACTGCACCAAAGGCCTTCGTGGTCTGGATGACGAATCACTGCGAGCCAAGGATACCGGGCAAGATGTTCGGTATTCAGCGACGCTTGACTTCGCCACCTTTCTCTTTGTGTCGAGACTGGAAGATCAGATTGGTTCTTTCGGCTTCCACCTTTTCGTTCATAAAAAACATAATTTCGCGCAGAAGACAACTGATTTCGCTCTTTCAGCGCTACTGCAATACCAAAGTCATTCGACGGCGTGAAGTCAGTTTCAGGCGAAAAAATAGCGCTTGATTCTGCTGCGGGTGCGGGGACTGTGAAATCAGTGTTGGGCTATGTAACCACCAAGGTTTGAGTACTGCTTCTTGAATCCTTCAGTCAGCTGATTCAGTGTGTGTCGTTTCGGCCGAAGTTTGTTATGAAGGCCGTCTGTGAAATGGACGGAGTTGTTGGTGACAGTTCGTTCTCCTGGCTGAATGCGTTTTTGTGGCATTCCGACCGTCGACTCAGAGTGGGCATCAGAAGTTGCAGTCGTCTCAACATCTAACAAAAAAGTTTCTCTTTTAAAGTTTGCACAAGACATTTATTGTAAACGTATATACACTTTGTATAATGGCTTGCTTAGTAGATTTAACTCTCAACATGGTGGAGGCAGAATTGGAACTAAATTTGAAAATAAACTGAATCAGCAACATTAACTTTAAACTCCCCCAACAATCTTGAACTTTCATACCCCAAACTATTTCTAGGAAACCCGGACTTTAAAATAAAATACCACCCTAAACATCACTAATTTAATTATGCCAACCCCAAGAACCGATCCCCGACATAGGCTAACAGATATTTTTCAAAGCTGAAACCCAAACACTTATCACCGAAGTTTACAAGGCTAAAGAGAGAGCTTTAAACTTGCAAGAATTTGAAAGATAATTTCAGAGCTGACACAGTGTGTCGGTAAAAATACTGCTTTAAGCCAATATCATAACGTCAGGCGAGACGAGTGGGCCTGGTAAAAATCAGGTCAAACGCTTCGGACAAATTGCATACGAAGAACACTGTACAAGAGGGACCGTATGCAATATATAACAACAAAAGCAGCTGGTACGCGATGAAGCTTGACGAATGAGCTTATCAGGAAGCTATTCGAACAATGGGCTAAAGCTAGAAATTAGAAGTGTTTGATACCCACTTTAAACGACACTCCTTCCTTATTGTTCTATCTTTAAAAGCTTACCTTTAATCTGATCTTTCTTGGCAAAATAATCAGTAGATGTCCTCGATCCTTTACGGCTTTCCGCCATCATTCTTTGTTTCTTCTCTGTTCTATTCTTCTATATTCATGCCCTGATTTTTTTTTCCGATCCATTTTAAATGCGTTTCCGTCTAACTGGTCTAACACACGGAGCAAAAATACTCGAAGGCAGTGGCAGGGTCGCTCGCGCCTAGCCTCCCGCCGGTTGGATCTAACCACCCACGCAACTCCCCAAAGACATGCGTTTCTCGTAAGCATTCACAAAATGTTTTGCTCGTTTAGCACGTCCCAAAAATAAACCCAATAATCATGATTCGTGCAGTGTCGGATTTGAATTTTAGATAATGTGATAAAAGAAAGTAAAAATGACGGCGTATCCGATTTTTTTTTTTTTTAGCGTCGGCCCTTAGTTGAATCATTCACAAAAAAGGGTCGTTTTGCACGATGGATGAGAGGGCGCCAGAAAATCTTGGGGGGGGGGGGGGGGGGGGGGTGGGGGGGGGGGGCCGGCCCCCCCTGAATCCGCCGCTGCACACTATTGTAATACTACTTTTACTGCTGCATATACTAATACTACTTCTACTTGCTCTTGCAACTAATTGTAAGGCTAAGAGCATTGAGATGAAATTTCAAGAAGTATATGAACATACAGGCTATCAAAAAGGACATATCAGCAATGTCTTATCAAGGCTAATGGCTGTATCTAAATTGAGACTACTCCAATGGACTGATGATGCTATTTCTCAGGACTTGATGAGAGGGATATTCTACCAACCAATAGGCAATATGGTGAAAAATTAACAAAGAGAGAAAAAACAACAACGAGAAAAAGTAATATGGAAATATTACTGCTGCTACTAGTACTAGCGCTATTACCAATAACACTATAGTAATATAGATACTACTAACTCTGATTGTTATTTCAAACTATGCCTAAGGGTATGAAGGTGAGATTTTCAAAGAGTTTTTAGGGGGGGGGGAAGTGAACTGAATCAGTAAACGTCGTCTGTATACAGGCTGTCAAAAGGGAGTAACGGCAGTAACGTAGGAACAGTTTGGTGTGTGAGGTTGAAACTAACTGGGCTTGTTGTGAGGAATGTTGAACTAACCAAAAGAAAATATTTGCATCTTAATGCTACTGCTTCTATGCATACTACTACTACTGTTACTGTTATTACTACTTCTATTGCTACTAATGCCACTAAGCTTAGGCTATCACTATATATTTCTACTGCTACTACTGCTGCTACTGCTATCAAACTAAGGGCATTAAGCTGAAACTTTCAGCATGTGTTGAAGGGGATGTTGAAGAAACCAAAAGTGCTATGCGCATACTGCTACTAATGCTGCTGCTACTATTGCTTTTAGGCAAGTCTCAGGGCTTTAAGGTGAGAATTTAAGGAATATTTAGGCGGATGTTGAACGAAATCAAAACAAGCTAGAGCACGTTGGTCTTTCAAAAGTTGACAAAACAATATCTCAAGAACAACTTATATTATTAAGTTAGACCTTTAAGGGTAAGTTGTGGGGGATTTTGAACTATCCAGAAGGCACTAAGTGTATGCTCTTAATGCTACCACTACAGTTACAGTAACTAATGACGCTAAGGATAATAAGGTGAAACTTTTAGGGAACGTTTAGGTATAAAGTTTCAATTACCAAAAAACTTGTATGCATGCAGGTTTTCAAAAGGGCATATAAGTAATAACATAGGTATCACCACTCTATAGTTATTAGGAATATCATTGAAACTTGTAAAAAAGCTAATTCGATTCAAAATAAAAAGTTCTAGTACCCTTTTTAAGAGTACAAAGAAATTGTAGGGCAGGCACCCCTTCTCTCAAGCCCATTCATTTCCCGAACACATTTTGTCAGAATTTTGAGACAGCCATTTTTGTTCAGAATAATAGAGCGGTCCAGAAACTACGTCTTTAGGGATATTCGGTATGTCAACCCCCCACAGTTATGCAATTGGCTCATTATGCTTTAAAATAAATGTTGCTTTAAAACTAAATAAATAGCAATATTTTTATGGTTGCCAACAAGTTACCCCAGCAATAATTGAGAACGACTGGGGTGTTAAGTTAAGCTTTTGGTGCTACTATTAGTACTACTTCTGCTCCTACAATTTAAATAAATACAAAGAGTGTAAATGTATCCAGGTTGTCAAAAGAGCATAGATAGAAATCTTTTGGGAACGATTATTAAGTTTTATTTTTCAGGCCAACTAGAGGAGTGTATTAAATTCAATTAAAAAATACTTTTTTGGCGTTCGGAATAAAATATCGTTAAAAACGCTTCTCCAATTACAAATAGTAAGCCAAACTATCGATTCCTATGTAGTAAGAAAAATCGAAAAGATAAAAAATATTGTTTTCCCATGAAAAGACTGTCGATAAAAACAAATATAAATTGATTTAAAAAACTTCTGCCACAAAACAAGTTTTTCCAAAAAAAATAAAGAGCTCCATTAAGCCAATAAAATAAATATCAGTATATGTAAATTAAACTGACAATTGACGGGCATTTGTTTTTTGTTTCAGTAAAGCACAAATTATGTTCTGGTCTTGAGAAGGCATGGGGGTTATCAGCCCTACTCATGTTAATTTTTGCTCGTTTTGAGTTTGACTCTTCTGTATATTGTAATTTCTGTCCGTTCTGAGTTTTATTTATTTATTGATAGTGATTGTGGTAGTTTTACGCTTGGAAGGTTATTTGACTTTATTTTTGCTCATTTTTTGGCTCAATGAAGCCTCTACTTTTTTTGGAAAAACTTGTTTGTGGAATTTTTTTAAAATTAATATCATTAAAAGCTTGCAAAAATAACTCCAGCGTAACTTTTCATAGTCTTTTGCAACGAAATTATACAAAATCGAAGAAAATACCCTTCTATGGTTCAAATTTGCCCCTATCAATCAGGAACGCCTAGTCTTAATTAAAGGAATATGGGCTATCTCCATTAAAAGCTCACAAAATATAACTGTGAATATAACTGTCCACTGTGCAACAAAATTATACAAATACAAAAGATATCCCTCTGGTTTTTATTTTACTTTTACTTCCGTCTTTTATTTGATTCACAACCATTTACCTTCTTTGTTCTAAAACTTACTACTATCATTCAACTGCTACAGCTGCGGCTAAAATGATTAAAGTTGTTTAAATACAGACAGCAATATCAAACTTTAAGGCCAACCTATTTAAAAGAAGAGGGAAAAGAATACGATTTGAAAAAAATAGATACGACAAACAAAAAATTAAAATCAGTACCTTTTAACCCACCAAAGTAGCGAATATTTTTATTTGCAAATATACATGAAAGCGAAATTTGTATCAAGATTAGCACTGCGTAAAGGGGGGGGGGGGGGAGGGGTTGCTCAGAAAAAAAAAAATATTTAATATAAGATATTCGCAAGCTCTGGCACCTAGGAAACGGTTGATTTATTCCTTAAAACTGGGCGTAATATTAATTAGTTAAAGGGTCTACCTGAGGGGAGGCTAAGGGGCCAATCCCTTTCAGAAATTGGACACATGAGTGCGGACAAACAAAAGATTATTTTGTCACTCTAGTCTCTGCCCCATAATGCGCGCTTCTGCAATATTTTGTCAATATCTGAATCTTAAAGCCACAGAAAATATTAGGACTGCAGCCACCAATGTGTTTGGTATTTTCAGATTTAATTTTCAAATAAACTGGGTCGTTGCTGCATTGATATTTTAGAAAGCCAGAATAACGTACCTTGTACCAGTGGCGGATCCAGGGGGGCGCGCGCCCCCCTGAGAGTAGTTCTAAAGTAGTGTAATTTACTTAAGATAACTCTAGAGTTTTGCGCTAAATAAAAAACTTGCTGCCTAGCGCAAGTTTATCGGATCAACCTATCCCCCTCCATCTGTGAACCCCCCTCCCCTCCCTAAAAAAACCCGGATTCGCCCCTGCCTGTATCCATGTGTTTTCCATGATTGTACCATAAGAGGCAAAGGATTGTATCTAAAGGAAAAGAAAACTGATCTTTTCTTTGTGGGTGCCTTCAAATTATGTTTGCCCTATCTTATTTTTGAAAAAATTTTTGAAGACGCTAAATTTGAGCTGGGGGGACTGGAGTCAGCGGGCCAAGTTGTCCCAAACCTGCCCTATGAGGAAACAATTACACCTCCTGGTTGACTTTAGGTCCACAAAAAACCCCAGATTTGAACAAAAAAATAATTGCATGGATCATCTGCTATCAACCTTAATTGAAAAAGAGGTCATCAACGGAACAGTTCGATCGTTGTATGTTACAGATAAAGGAATTCCACGACTCCAGCAGATTACACTCAGCTGCGCCCCAGACAGAAGTGTAAGCCTTCCTCGGATGGAGTGGGACGGGAGGGTAATAAGAAATAGATCAAATGGAAGCAGGTGAAATTTTGTGCGAGGGAGCCAAAGCGTGAAACTATGAATTAGAATTTGAGTAAGGGAGAAAAGTGTGGCACTCAGGTTGGCTCAGCGCTTTGTAGTGATGTTTGCCAATAGTGGTACCTAGAAAGAAAACAAATGCGAGAATTCTCGCTAAAACTTCATAGTCTAGCCAGGCCGGTAGCTAGCGGTGATTAAGCATAACTATATGAGAAGGTATTCAACTGAAACCAAAATGAAATCCTTTGGGGTTCACCGGGCTATTCAAAATCAAAAGACGTTACCTAGATTTAATAAAATTTACCAATTTTTAATACTTCAACCATTAGTGATCTTCTTAAGAAGTGAAATATATATGTTTTAACCTTAAATATAAATTAGGAGTCTTTCCCGCTCAACTCCTAGCTAATGTTTTGACTTATGACTTGTTAACTTATGTTTTACTGAAAACTTATTAGATTACAAAATACAACCAGTTAGTAAAATTCTGGGGTTCTGGGGATCCTGAAAATCTGGAGGAAATTCTGACCGGAAAATTGTTTTCAGTTTTACAGTATATGGGAAACCAATGTAGGCCTAATTAGAGCAAATACACTTAAATGAGCGCTTTTATTATAGTTCGTGAAAAGATTGTTTAATTTAAAAAGCTTTGACATTTTAAATGTACTTCGCATTCATTGAAGTACGACATGATAAACAATCGAGGGTGCTAACTGTAGAATTAAGCAGTTTAGTCAGAGAGCCAAAGGATACTGGAAACTATTCGCTTCCACATTCTTTGGCGGAAAAATCAGTTTTAGTTATGTTCTGTACTACGTTCTTATGCATTCTGTCCCCCCGTACTGATAAAGCCATTTCTGAAGATCAGATTACTTTGACTATATGTTTTGTATCTATACAATTAAGTAGGTTTAGACTGACAAAAGGAAAAAAAAACTCTTTGTCACTTTGGTTCCTTTAATAATGCCTACCGGTGTGGCGACTTTTCTTATTATCTTTCCTTCCTAATTTCCATTTCATGGAATACCTCTCACCTAACCCGTCTAAGTAACTCACATAACTTTCCCCATTAAGACAAACACTACCAGCTTTCGAAACTTGTTTTCAATCGCTCATTTCTTTTTTCCTCTCTATGGGAAGGGTAGCTCTTTTAATCACAAACGTAATTTATAAGATACATATCATCCTTAAGCGGACTACGCTGGTATACTCTAATAGGTTCCTCTTGATGGGAAACAGAGTAAATCCCGAAACGAAAAGTTTTCCATTATGCTCAGATCTAGGGTACCTACTAAAATCAAATATCGCTCACTTTGGTTTTTCTTGACCGGGTGTTATTGAGATGTTATAATATATTGCTTATGCTTTGCGTGTCCTTTCAGAAAATGGTTTAGAAACAAAAGGATATCACGAAAAACGTTTATTCCCTTTTCTTTACTTAAAGGACGGGAATAAATTATATATGGAAAAGGATCTCAGCAACTTTTACTTATAGAGTTAATTTACAGATTAAAAAAAAAAATTCTACTTCTGTCTTTATTGAAGAAAACCAAACCGGTTTTTCAAACAGAAACATGAAGGGTAACTGTGGAAAATATGTTTTATGTCATGGAAGATGATTATGCTAAAAAATTGTATCTAAAACATATTATTTTTTAAGATAAGTCCCGAGTTTTAATGTACAGTATATGTACTAACGAATAATTTCAAAAAATAGTTGTTGTATTAGTCCAGCTGATGTCCAGTAAAATATTGAGCGCTAATTAAGACGTCGTCTGTCTTTAAGGAAAGTTAAGAACATATTTTCCATAACGAAAAAAAAAAAAAAAAAAAACAGGATAAGGAAGAAGAGAAACGAGGGTAATAACAGCCAGTGAAAAAAAAAAACCAAAATCTCTAATCGTGCGGCAATTCTCAGAAAAATTGGTGTCGTCTATCATCAGCATTTGATTATCGTTGGGTATATGGCGTTGCAGGTTATATTTTTTTCCTGAAAGTGGAGAAGATGTGTACTTTTCAACATCAAATTCCGTATTGGCCTCTCTATATTGGGGCCCATTTGTGAAAAAACAACAAATAGGAGCGCAAATATTTCGGTAATAGACCTCCGCTTGACCGGTCTTCAGTGCAGAATAAAAGAACAAAAAAGTAAAAAAAAAAAAAAAACAATAATAATATAATATAATATCAATAATATCATAATATAATAATAATAATAATAATAATAATAATAACACCGATAAAACATCAAAAGGAATAAAGAGAAAAACCAAACCTTGAAAACAATACAAACTTAAAAACCTGGAAACATCTTTTGCCATTGTCCTCTTTGGTCTTTTCCCTGGCTGATATTATCCTCGCTTTCTCTTCTTACGTTTTTTTTGTGTTTTGTCATCGAATCAGCCCCATGTGTGGGGTCTAGCAGAAATGATTTACATATTTTTTCTAGATCCCTAACAACTATTCATTTAGGAATCCCCCCCCCCAATTTTTGTTTCGGCATCATGTATCTTTTGGTATTTGCGATGTATAATTTCCTATTTTCTGTAATTTATGTATTAATTTTTTCTGCTTTTATACATTCATTATATATTTGCCGGATGGGGAATATACTATATATATCGATCATATATATATGAGAAGATATTTTATTTGATACAGTTATTGTGTTTAGATTTAACTAATGTGTTCATGGAAATCTCAGCTGGGAAGAAGACATGCCCTTATATTTCTGGGAGAATAAACTCCGGTGGTGGAAGTCATTAAAAAAAGCCCATGATCTGATCATATACCATTGGAATGACAAAACTAAGGGACTGAGGGGTTCCAGAAGACTCTGGAATGGGTTAGTAGTAGGCCAGTGTTGACAATGTGGACCGTTTTGCTTATGTGTGTGGCAACCTGGTAACTTCGACTGTCAATATTTACAGGATCAAACAGAAGGCTTGAATATCGTTGTTTTTTTTTTGTTTTAAAATCGTATTCTTTTCTCAGTTGTGAAAATGACCAGTTTTTTCCCCTGATCGTATATCGCGATGTAGCACTTTAAAATATGTCTTGCTTATCTCTATGGTAGGAAAGGATATCCGACTATTTTAAAAAAAGAGGGCTAAATCAAAGCAAATGAACAAACCACCAGTAAAATCATTACGATTTTGTGTCTGGTTTGTGTCTGCTCAGTAATTAGCGTTAACCACACATCCGCTAAACCTTTTTCTCCTTTTAATGAATACTCATAAGTATTATATTTTATTCTATTCCGGTTGTTTCATTCCATTTACCTTTGACTCAATATTTAGTACGGTTGTATTAAAAGTGGGAGGGGGGGGGCCTCGGTGGACAACAGTCAACAGTATGAACTTGAGTCTCGTTTTGGGTTCTCAATCAGAGGCAACGCTACCGGGTTGACTACTATAGAAAGGCCATTACGGCTCCAATATTTTTATTTAATTATAATTTTTTTCCCCACGATTTTTTTTGGCACTTCATATGTAAGGTGTGGTGTCCGTAATATAAAACTTCTCGGACAGGCGGGCTAATAATTCGATATCAAATTGGAAGTTATCTTAGTGTTCCCTCCTTAAAAGAATAAAAA
This sequence comes from Artemia sinica, assembly GCA_027921565.1. Lineage (NCBI taxonomy): Eukaryota > Metazoa > Arthropoda > Branchiopoda > Anostraca > Artemiidae > Artemia > Artemia sinica. The sequence continues at coordinate 25,692,072 of CM051260.1, forward strand.
CGATTGGAAAAGGACCCACGCTTTCCAAAGTTCGGGCGGTCTTAGACAAAACCTCCAAAGAACCCTGGGGGGGAATTGTTTTGTTTAAGTTTATTGCCCTCGGGAGCATAAAAGCGCGTCTTATGTAATGGTTTGGTCGTTATATCAAACTTCATAGTGTGGTGTCATTTGATTGGAAATAAATTAAAAGTTCTAGTTGCCTGTCTTATGAGGTCAATAGGGCATTAGCAGTAGGGTTATCCCTACTCCCCCCCACCCCGCACACATACACACACAACCTTGTTTCTCACAAATGCCTCTGATCAAAACTTTTGTGATTGCCAGTTTGTTTGAAAACAGTCCAAACGATCAAATAACAAAATTTATCGGGGTCAACATAAACCCCCCCTCTTCAAGCCCGGGGTGAAGGGTTGGAAACTTATTTTCCTAGGGTGTAATAAGACTATATATCGGAAGGAAGTGGTCACATAAATCCTCGGAGGGGACTCAAATAATTATAAATTTTAAAGTTCTAATTCCCGTTTGTAAAGATTCAAGCATGGGGGGATCTAAGGGCAACTAACCCCCCCACAACCCCCGGGCACCCCACCCCCCAACGCCCCCTCCTCCCCAACCCTCGTTTTCCCCAAATGCGTCCGATTAATATTTTTTATATAGCCATTTGTTCAAAATAGACCAGAGATCATACAACAAAACTCAGGGATAACACAGCCCCCAGAACTAGGGGGCAAGTGTGTAAAATTATGCCGGGGCATATAAGGTTTTTTATGGCAGAGGATGGCATTTGAAACTTCGGAGTTGGCTCATTTGATTGTAAATAAGAATTTATTAACCCTTTTTAAGAGTCAAGAAAGATGGAGGGCACTATCCCCCCTCCCCCAAAGGCCCTTTATTCCCCAAATACATCCAATGCATTTGTTGTTCAAAATAGCAATTTAGCTCAAAATCTGTTTAAAGATCAAATAAAAAAAAACTCAGGGGTCGATGCAACCCCCCAGAGCCCGGGGCAAGTGCTGTAATGTTACGCCCTGGGGGCAAATAGGTTTTTGTAAGGGGTGGTCGTAGAAGCATCAAGGTGGCTCAGATTGGAAATGAAAGTTCTACTTTACCTTTATAGAGTCATCAAAGTGATCGGTGGGCATATACCCCCTCCCCACACCCTATTTCCCCCAAATGCATCCGATGAAAGCTCTGAGACACAGCTATTGTTGAAATAGTCCAACGAGCAGATGACAAAAACTTCGGACAAACTATACCCCCCCCCCCGAAATCATGGAAAATCTGTTGTAACTTATAGATGCCCAGGGCATATAAGGTTTTTTATGGAAGAGGCGGTCGTAAAAACTTTCGGAGAGGGTACTCAATGATAGAAATTGAAATTTCTAGTTCCCTTTATAAGAGTCAAAAGTGAACCGATGGAAAATAGCCTCCCCCCACCAACCCTGAGGTCATAAGGCTCCAATATGTTTTTTTCGCAGAGGCACTTCATATGGAATGGGATGGTCGTACAAGCTTCCAAGGGAGCTAATTCGATCGATAATCAGAAATGATATAGGGCCATTTTTAGGAGTCAAAAGGATTGGAAGCAAAGAGCCTCCTACGCCATTTTTTCCCCAAATGCATTCGATAAACAAATTCAACAAAATTTAAATAATTCACAGATCAGATAGCAAAAACTACCGAAGTTGACACAAGCCCTCAGGACCCAGTGGCAGGCGTTTGTATAGGTTCACTGTAAAAAAAATTGTGAGATGAGATTCACAAAAATTGCTAGTAATTGTGTATCAACAGCAAAATTGGAATTTCAAACAGCTTTAAAGTGAATATTAGATACCATTTTGGGAATTCCCATTATCATTCTAGAATAATGCCAATTTGTTGACAAACAAAATTGTTGGATTCCCATACCACGACTCGAATTTTTCAAACACAACGTGTTCGGCATTTTAAGAATCCCTATTGAAGTTCCATCATGTTTGTTTGTGGATGTTCCTGTTCTCTTAATTGGATTTCCATCACTACTGTTGTATCAATTTATTAGGTATACAATCTTATTGAACAATAGAAGAGTCTGAATGTTTCTAACAGCATGCTGCAGGAATTGTCCTCAATGACCAGTTTCAGAATATAAGCCCGAAACTAGGTCCTTTTCCTGTTAAGAGGCAGACCTTTTCTACTCAGTCGGGAACGTAGGTTTCAGGGTTTGCCACTCAGCGCCACTTTGGGTGGTGCCACTTTGGGTGGCAGAATAGATCAAATTTCGTATAAAAAGTGTCATTTTCCCAAAATTTGCAGCTCACGATGCTTCGCATCGCTCGCGCTGGTACCAACAACCCTTTTAAATTGAAAATATTGGCCAATCCGCTGGGAATCACCTCGCGCAGTTTTCCGCATCTTTTAGTTTTCAAGAATGAAAAGTCGGCTATATTGCCATCCATAAACTACAAAAAAAGAAATATTGATTTTACTTAGGCGGTGCTGATTCCTCTGCTTTGCGCAGCACTTCCACTCTTGTCAACTTTCCAGCCCTCCCCTTAAAACCTACTAAAGCACAAATGGGTGCTTACTGTATAAACTGGGAATTCGTTATCCCACAGAATACTTATTTCTCTTTTTTGTTCTGAGTAGTCTTTGCTCGTAGCACGAAAAAGGAAAGAAAAAGAGAAAAGAGAAAAGGCCATCCAAGCGTTTTTTTCTTTTGAGATTAAATAAAAAAAAAAACAAGTTCTTTAAACTGAAAGTAAGGAGCGACATTAAAACTTAAAACGAACAGAAATTATTCCGTATATGAAAGGGGCTGTCCCCTCCTCAACGCCTCGCTCTTTACGCTAAAGTTTTTTATTGTTTTAAAAAATAAAGTTGTGAGACAGAGTCAAACTTTAGCGTAAAGAGCGAGGCGTTGAGGAGGGGACAGCCCCCTTTCATATACGGAATAATTTCTGTTCGTTTTAAGTTTTAATGTCGCTCCTTACTTTCAGTTTAAAAAACTTGTTTTTTTTTATTTAATTTCTTATCGTTTTTTAGTTAATGCAGCTTTTTATTTGCATACAAATTTTACTTTTCTTTTTGCTAAATGGATGTCTTTACAAATTAACTATACGTAACTAACTTCTATATTCGTATATTTTTCTTCTGGCCAAAAATACAAAGTTGCAGATTTTTGCAGATATGAGCTTGAAACCTATGTAATAGGGTTTTCTGATACGCTGAATCTGACGGTGGTGATTTTCATTAAAATTCTTTCACTTGTAGGGGATGTTTCCCCCCTCTTTAAAAAATCGATGTAAATTTTTCTCAGGCTCGTAGCCTTTGATGAGATAATACTAAACTTAATAAAATTTATATATTTAGGAATCAGCATTATAAACACATTCTTTTGATACATTTATTGACATCAAAATTTCGTTTTTAAAAGTTTCGATTACTATTGAGCCGTATCGCTTGTTTTTTCATTGTTTTTTTTTTATTACGTATATGTTATTACGTATATGAGGGGGTTCTCCCCTTAGTCAATACCACGCTCTTTACGTTAAGAAGTTAAAAAAAAAATTTTGATTCACAAACCCCTGAATCACAAAGGCCGTTTAATTAGAATAGATAGCTCTTTTGAAAGCACTAAAAAAAACTGTAGCGTAAAGAGCGAGTATTGACTTGGGGGGGAGAACCCCTCAATACGTATAATTCTGTTCGTTTAAGTATCTA